>CM051239.1:198147795-198723925 GCA_027917425.1 Gastrophryne carolinensis
GGTTCATTGGGGGGGAGGGAGGGAAAGGGTTCATTGGGGGGGGGAAAGGTTCATTGGGGGGAGGGAAAGGGTTCATTGGGGGGGGAGGGAGGGAAAGGGTTCATTGGGGGGGAGGGAGGGAAAGGGTTCATTGGGGGGGAGGGAGGGAAAGGGTTCATAGGGAGGGAGGGAAAGGGTTCATAGGGAGGGAGGGAGGGAAAGGGTTCATAGGGAGGGAGGGAGGGAAAGGGTTCATAGGGAGGGAGGAAAAGGGTTCATAGGGAGGGAGGGAGGGAAAGGGTTCATAGGGAGGGAGGGAGGGAAAGGGTTCATAGGGAGGTAGGGAGGGAAAGGGTTCATTAGGGGGAAGGAGGGAGGGAAAAGGTTCATTGGGGGGAGGGAGGGAAAGGGTTCATTGGGGGAGGAGGGAGGGAAAGGGTTCATTGGGGGAGGGAGGGAAAGGGTTCATTGGGGAGGGAGGGAAAGGGTTCATTGGGGGAGGGAGGGAAAGGGTTCATTGGGGGAGGGAGGGAAAGGGTCCATTGGGGTGGGAGAGAAAGGGTTTATTGGGGGAGTGAAAGGGTTCATTGAAGAGGAGGGAAAGGGTTCATTGAAGAGGAGGGAAAGGGTCCATTAGGAGGGAGGGAGGGAGGGAAAGGGTTCATAGGGAGGGAGGGAAAGGGTTCATAGGGAGGGAGGGAGGGAGGGAAGGAAAGGGTTCATAGGGAGGGAGGGAGGGAGAGAGGGAGGGAAAGGGTTCATAGGGAGGGTGGGAGGGAAAGGGTTCATAGGGAGGGTGGGAGGGAAAGGGTTCATAGGGAGGGTGGGAGGGAGGGAAAGGGTTCATAGGGAGGGTGGGAGGGAGGGAAAGGGTTCATAGGGAGGGTGGGAGGGAGGGAAAGGGTTCATAGGGAGGGTGGGAGGGAGGGAAAGGGTTCATAGGGAGGGTGGGAGGGAGGGAAAGGGTTCATAGGGAGGGTGGGAGGGAGGGAAAGGGTTCATAGGGAGGGAGGGAGGGAGGGAAAGGGTTCATAGGGAGGGAGGGAGGGAGGGAAAGGGTTCATAGGGAGGGAGGGAGGGAGGGAAAGGGTTCATAGGGAGGGAGGGAGGGAGGGAAAGGGTTCATAGGGAGGGAGGGAGGGAAAGGGTTCATAGGGAGGGAGGGAGGGAAAGGGTTCATAGGGAGGGAGGGAGGGAAAGGGTTCATAGGGAGGGAGGGAGGGAAAGGGTTCATAGGGAGGGAGGGAGGGAAAGGGTTCATAGGGAGGGAGGGAGGGAGGGAAAGGGTTCATAGGGAGGGAGGGAGGGAGGGAAAGGGTTCATAGGGAGGGAGGGAGGGAGGGAGGGAGGGAGGGAAAGGGTGTATAGGGAGGGAGGGAGGGAGGGAGGGAGGGAAAGGGTTCATAGGGAGGGAAAGGGTTCATAGGGAGGGAAAGAGAGAAAGGGTTCATAGGGAGGGAAAGAGAGAAAGGGTTCATAGGGAGGAAAAGAGAGAAAGGGTTCATAGGGAGGGAGGGAGAGAAAGGGTTCATAGGGAGGGAGGGATGGAGGGAGAGAAAGGGTTCATAGAGAGGGAGAGAAAGGGTTCATAGGGAGGGAGGGAGGGAGAGAAAGGGTTCATAGGGAGGGAGGGAGGGAGAGAACGGGTTCAGAGGGAGAGAAAGGGTTCATAGGGAGGGAGGGAGGGAAAGGGTTCATAGGGAGGGAGGGAGGGAAAGGGTTCATAAAGAGGGAGGGAGGGAAAGGGTTCATAGGGAGGGAGGGAAAGGGTTCAGAGGGAGGGAGGGAGGGGGGGGGAGGGTTCATAAGGAGGGAGGGAAAGGGTTCATAGGGAGGGAGGGAAAGGGTTCATAGGGAGGGAGGGAAAGGGTTCATAGGGAGGGAGGGAGGGAAAGGGTTCATAGGGAGGGAGGGAGGGAAAGGGTTCATAGGGAGGGAGGGAGGGAGGGAAAGGGTTCATAGGGAGGGAGGGAGGGAGGGAAAGGGTTCATAGGGAGGGAGGGAGGGAGGGAAAGGGTTCATAGGGAGGGAGGGAGGGAGGGAAAGGGTTCATAGGGAGGGAGGGAGGGAGGGAAAGGGTTCATAGGGAGGGAGGGAGGGAGGGAAAGGGTTCATAGGGAGGGAGGGAGGGAGGGAAAGGGTTCATAGGGAGGGAGGGAGGGAGGGAAAGGGTTCATAGGGAGGGAGGGAGGGAGGGAGGGAAAGGGTTCATAGGGAGGGAGGGAGGGAGGGAAAGGGTTCATAGGGAGGGAGGGAGGGAGGGAAAGGGTTCATAGGGAGGGAGGGAGGGAGGGAAAGGGTTCATAGGGAGGGAGGGAGGGAGGGAAAGGGTTCATAGGGAGGGAGGGAGGGAGGGAAAGGGTTCATAGGGAGGGAGGGAGGGAGGGAGGGAAAGGGTTCATAGGGAGGGAGGGAGGGAGGGAGGGAGGGAGGGAGGGAGGGAGGGAGGGAGGGAAAGGGTTCATAGGGAGGGAAAGAGAGAAAGGGTTCATAGGGAGGGAAAGAGAGAAAGGGTTCATAGGGAGGAAAAGAGAGAAAGGGTTCATAGGGAGGGAGGGAGAGAAAGGGTTCATAGGGAGGGAGGGATGGAGGGAGAGAAAGGGTTCATAGAGAGGGAGAGAAAGGGTTCATAGGGAGGGAGGGAGGGAGGGAGAGAAAGGGTTCATAGGGAGGGAGGGAGGGAGGGAGAGAACGGGTTCAGAGGGAGAGAAAGGGTTCATAGGGAGGGAGGGAGGGAAAGGGTTCATAGGGAGGGAGGGAGGGAAAGGGTTCATAGGGAGGGAGGGAAAGGGTTCATAGGGAGGGAGGGAAAGGGTTCATAAAGAGGGAGGGAGGGAAAGGGTTCATAGGGAGGGAGGGAAAGGGTTCAGAGGGAGGGAGGGAGGGGGGGGGAGGGTTCATAGGGAGGGAGGGAAAGGGTTCATAGGGAGGGAGGGAAAGGGTTCATAGGGAGGGAGGGAAAGGGTTCATAGGGAGGGAGGGAAAGGGTTCATAGGGAGGGAGGGAGGGAAAGGGTTCATAGGGAGGGAGGGAGGGAAAGGGTTCATAGGGAGGGAGGGAGGGAAAGGGTTCATAGGGAGGGAGGGAGGGAAAGGGTTCATAGGGAGGGAGGGAGGGAGGGAAAGGGTTCATAGGGAGGGAGGGAGGGAGGGAAAGGGTTCATAGGGAGGGAGGGAGGGAGGGAGGGAAAGGGTTCATAGGGAGGGAGGGAGGAAAAGGGTTCATAGGGAGGGAGGGAGGGAAAGGGTTCATAGGGAGGGAGGGAGGGAGGGAAAGGGTTCATAGGGAGGGAGGGAGGGAGGGAAAGGGTTCATAGGGAGGGAGGGAGGGAGGGAAAGGGTTCATAGGGAGGGAGGGAGGGGGGGAGGGTTCATAGGGAGGGAGGGAAAGGGTTCATAGGAAGGAAGGGAGGGAGGGAGGGTTCATAGGGAGGGAGGGAAAGGGTTCATAGGAAGGGAGGGAGGGAGGGAGGGAAAGGGTTCATAGGGAGGGAGGGAGGGAGGGAGGGAGGGAGGGAGGGAAAGGGTTCATAGGGAGGGAGGGAGGGAAAGGGTTCATAGGGAGGGAGGGAGGGAAAGGGTTCATAGGGAGGGAGGGAGGGAAAGGGTTCATAGGGAGGGAGGGAGGGAAAGGGTTCATAGGGAGGGAGGGAGGGAAAGGGTTCATAGGGAGGGAGGGAGGGAAAGGGTTCATAGGGAGGGAGGGAAAGGGTTCATAGGGAGGGAGGGAAAGGGTTCATAGGGAGGGAGGGAAAGGGTTCACAGGGAGGGAGGGAGGGAGGGAAAGGGTTCACAGGGAGGGAAAGGGTTCATTGGGGGAAGGGAGGGAAAGTCTATTGGGAGGGAGGGAAAGGGTTAATTAGGGGGAGGGAGGGAAAGGGTTAATTAGGGGGAGGGAGGGAAAGGGTTCATTGGGAGGAGGGAGGGAAAGTTTATTGGGGGGAGGGAAAGGGTTCATTAGGGGGGAGGGAGGGAAATGGTCCATTAGGGTGGAGGGAGGGAAAGGGTCCATTGGGGGGGAGGGAGGGAAAGGGTCCATTGGGGGGGGGGAGGGTTCATTAAGGGGGGAGGGAGGAAAAGGGTTCATTGGGGGGGAGGAAGGAAAAGGGTTCATTGGGGGGAGGAAGGAAAAGGGTTCATTGGGGGGAGGAAGGAAAAGGGTTCATTAGGGGGAGAGAGAGGAAATTGGTTCATTAGGGGGGGAGGGAGGGAAAGGGTTCAATGGGGTGGAGGGAGGGAAAGGGTTCATTGGGGGGGAGGGAAAGGGTTCATTGGGGGGGGAGGGAAAGGGTTCATTGGGGGGGAGGGAGGGAAAGGGTTCATTAGGGGGGAGGGAGGGAGGGAGGGAGGGAGGGAAAGGGTTCATTAGGGGGGGGGAGGGAGGGAAAGGGATCATAGGGGGGGAGGGAGGGAAAAGGTTCATTTGGGGGGGGGGGGGAAAGGTTCATTGGGGGGGAGGGAGGGAAAAGGTTCATTGGGGGGGAGGGAGGGAAAGGGTTCATTGGGGGGAGGGAGGGAAAAGGTTCATTGGGGGGAGGGAGGGAAAGGGTTCATTGGGGGGAGGGAGGGAAAAGGTTCATTGGGGGGAGGGAGGGAAAGGGTTCATTGGGGGGGAGGGAGGGAAAGGGTTCATTGGGGGGGAGGGAGGGAAAGGGTTCATTGGGGGGGAGGGAGGGAAAGGGTTCATTGGGGGGGAGGGAGGGAAAGGGTTCATTGGGGGGGAGGGAGGGAAAGGGTTCATTGGGGGGGAGGGAGGGAAAGGGTTCATTGGGGGGGAGGGAGGGAAAGGGTTCATTGGGGGGAGGGAGGGAAAGGGTTCATTTGGGGGGAGGGAGGGAAAGGGTTCATTTGGGGGGAGGGAGGGAAAGGGTTCATTGGGGGGGGAGGGAGGGAAAGGGTTCATTGGGGGGGGAGGGAGGGAAAGGGTTCATTGGGGGGGGAGGGAGGGAAAGGGTTCATTGGGGGGGAGGGAGGGAAAGGGTTCATTGGGGGGGAGGGAGGGAAAGGGTTCATTGGGGGGGAGGGAGGGAAAGGGTTCATTGGGGGGGGAGGGAGGGAAAGGGTTCATTGGGGGGGGAGGGAGGGAAAGGGTTCATTGGGGGGAGGGAAAGGGTTCATTGGGGGGGAGGGAGGGAAAGGGTTCATTGGGGGGAGGGAGGGAAAGGGTTCATTTGGGGGGAGGGAGGGAAAGGGTTCATTTGGGGGGAGGGAGGGAAAGGGTTCATTTGGGGGGAGGGAGGGAAAGGGTTCATTGGGGGGGAGGGAGGGAAAGGGTTCATTGGGGGGGAGGGAGGGAAAGGGTTCATTGGGGGGGAGGGAGGGAAAGGGTTCATTGGGGGGGAGGGAGGGAAAGGGTTCATTGGGGGGGAGGGAGGGAAAGGGTTCATTGGGGGGGAGGGAGGGAAAGGGTTCATTGGGGGGGAGGGAGGGAAAGGGTTCATTTGGGGGGGGAGGGAGGGAAAGGGTTCATTGGGGGGGGAGGGAGGGAAAAGGGTTCATTGGGGGGGAGGGAGGGAAAGGGTTCATTGGGGGGGAGGGAGGGAAAGGGTTCATTGGGGGGGAGGGAGGGAAAGGGTTCATTGGGGGGGAGGGAGGGAAAGGGTTCATTGGGGGGGAGGGAGGGAGGGAGGGTTCATAGGGAGGGAGGGAAAGGGTTCATAGGAAGGGAGGGAGGGAAAGGGTTCATAGGGAGGGAGGGAGGGAGGGAGGGAGGGAGGGAGGGAAAGGGTTCATAGGGAGGGAGGGAGGGAAAGGGTTCATAGGGAGGGAGGGAGGGAAAGGGTTCATAGGGAGGGAGGGAGGGAGGGAAAGGGTGTATAGGGAGGGAGGGAGGGAGGGAGGGAAAGGGTTCATAGGGAGGGAAAGAGAGAAAGGGTTCATAGGGAGGGAAAGAGAGAAAGGGTTCATAGGGAGGAAAAGAGAGAAAGGGTTCATAGGGAGGGAGGGAGAGAAAGGGTTCATAGGGAGGGAGGGATGGAGGGAGAGAAAGGGTTCATAGAGAGGGAGAGAAAGGGTTCATAGGGAGGGAGGGAGGGAGGGAGGGAGAGAAAGGGTTCATAGGGAGGGAGGGAGGGAGGGAGAGAACGGGTTCAGAGGGAGAGAAAGGGTTCATAGGGAGGGAGGGAGGGAAAGGGTTCATAGGGAGGGAGGGAGGGAGGGAAAGGGTTCATAGGGAGGGAGGGAAAGGGTTCATAGGGAGGGAGGGAAAGGGTTCATAAAGAGGGAGGGAGGGAAAGGGTTCATAGGGAGGGAGGGAAAGGGTTCAGAGGGAGGGAGGGAGGGGGGGAGGGTTCATAGGGAGGGAGGGGGGGGAGGGTTCATAGGGAGGGAGGGAAAGGGTTCATAGGGAGGGAGGGAAAGGGTTCATAGGGAGGGAGGGAAAGGGTTCATAGGGAGGGAGGGAGGGAAAGGGTTCATAGGGAGGGAGGGAGGGAAAGGGTTCATAGGGAGGGAGGGAGGGAAAGGGTTCATAGGGAGGGAGGGAGGGAAAGGGTTCATAGGGAGGGAGGGAGGGAGGGAGGGAAAGGGTTCATAGGGAGGGAGGGAGGGAGGGAGGGAAAGGGTTCATAGGGAGGGAGGGAGGGAAAGGGTTCATAGGGAGGGAGGGAGGGAAAGGGTTCATAGGGAGGGAGGGAGGGAGGGAGGGAAAGGGTTCATAGGGAGGGAGGGAGGGAGGGAAAGGGTTCATAGGGAGGGAGGGAGGGAGGGAAAGGGTTCATAGGGAGGGAGGGAGGGGGGGAGGGTTCATAGGGAGGGAGGGAAAGGGTTCATAGGAAGGGAGGGAGGGAGGGAGGGTTCATAGGGAGGGAGGGAAAGGGTTCATAGGAAGGGAGGGAGGGAGGGAGGGAAAGGGTTCATAGGGAGGGAGGGAGGGAGGGAGGGAGGGAGGGAGGGAGGGAAAGGGTTCATAGGGAGGGAGGGAGGGAAAGGGTTCATAGGGAGGGAGGGAGGGAAAGGGTTCATAGGGAGGGAGGGAGGGAAAGGGTTCATAGGGAGGGAGGGAGGGAAAGGGTTCATAGGGAGGGAGGGAGGGAAAGGGTTCATAGGGAGGGAGGGAGGGAAAGGGTTCATAGGGAGGGAGGGAGGGAGGGAGGGAGGGAGGGAGGGAAAGGGTTCATAGGGAGGGAGGGAAAGGGTTCATAGGGAGGGAGGGAAAGGGTTCACAGGGAGGGAGGGAGGGAGGGAAAGGGTTCACAGGGAGGGAAAGGGTTCATTGGGGGAAGGGAGGGAAAGTCTATTGGGAGGGAGGGAAAGGGTTAATTAGGGGGAGGGAGGGAAAGGGTTAATTAGGGGGAGGGAGGGAAAGGGTTCATTGGGAGGAGGGAGGGAAAGTTTATTGGGGGGAGGGAAAGGGTTCATTAGGGGGGAGGGAGGGAAATGGTCCATTAGGGTGGAGGAAGGGAAAGGGTCCATTGGGGGGGAGGGAGGGAAAGGGTCCATTGGGGGGGGGGAGGGTTCATTAAGGGGGGAGGGAGGAAAAGGGTTCATTGGGGGGGAGGAAGGAAAAGGGTTCATTGGGGGGAGGAAGGAAAAGGGTTCATTGGGGGGAGGAAGGAAAAGGGTTCATTAGGGGGAGAGAGAGGAAATTGGTTCATTAGGGGGGGAGGGAGGGAAAGGGTTCAATGGGGTGGAGGGAGGGAAAGGGTTCATTGGGGGGGAGGGAAAGGGTTCATTGGGGGGGGAGGGAAAGGGTTCATTGGGGGGGAGGGAGGGAAAGGGTTCATTAGGGGGGAGGGAGGGAGGGAGGGAAAGGGTTCATTAGGGGGGGAGGGAGGGAAAGGGATCATAGGGGGGGAGGGAGGGAAAAGGTTCATTTGGGGGGGGGGGGGAAAGGTTCATTGGGGGGGAGGGAGGGAAAAGGTTCATTGGGGGGGAGGGAGGGAAAGGGTTCATTGGGGGGAGGGAGGGAAAAGGTTCATTGGGGGGAGGGAGGGAAAGGGTTCATTGGGGGGAGGGAGGGAAAAGGTTCATTGGGGGGAGGGAGGGAAAGGGTTCATTGGGGGGGAGGGAGGGAAAGGGTTCATTGGGGGGGAGGGAGGGAAAGGGTTCATTGGGGGGGAGGGAGGGAGGGAGGGAGGGAAAGGGTTCATTAGGGGGGGAGGGAGGGAAAGGGATCATAGGGGGGGAGGGAGGGAAAAGGTTCATTTGGGGGGGGGGGGAAAGGTTCATTGGGGGGGAGGGAGGGAAAAGGTTCATTGGGGGGGAGGGAGGGAAAGGGTTCATTGGGGGGAGGGAGGGAAAAGGTTCATTGGGGGGAGGGAGGGAAAGGGTTCATTGGGGGTAGGGAGGGAAAAGGTTCATTGGGGGAGGGAGGGAAAGGGTTCATTGGGGGGGAGGGAGGGAAAGGGTTCATTGGGGGGGAGGGAGGGAAAGGGTTCATTGGGGGGGAGGGAGGGAAAGGGTTCATTGGGGGGGAGGGAGGGAAAGGGTTCATTGGGGGGGATGGAGGGAAAGGGTTCATTGGGGGGGAGGGAGGGAAAGGGTTCATTGGGGGGAGGGGGGGAAAGGGTTCATTTGGGGGGAGGGAGGGAAAGGGTTCATTTGGGGGGAGGGAGGGAAAGGGTTCATTGGGGGGGGAGGGAGGGAAAGGGTTCATTGGGGGGGGAGGGAGGGAAAGGGTTCATTGGGGGGGAGGGAGGGAAAGGGTTCATTGGGGGGGAGGGAGGGAAAGGGTTCATTGGGGGGGAGGGAGGGAAAGGGTTCATTGGGGGGGGAGGGAGGGAAAGGGTTCATTGGGGGGGGAGGGAGGGAAAGGGTTCATTGGGGGGGAGGGAGGGAAAGGGTTCATTGGGGGGGAGGGAGGGAAAGGGTTCATTGGGGGGGAGGGAGGGAAAGGGTTCATTGGGGGGGAGGGAGGGAAAGGGTTCATTTGGGGGGAGGGAGGGAAAGGGTTCATTTGGGGGGAGGGAGGGAAAGGGTTCATTTGGGGGGAGGGAGGGAAAGGGTTCATTGGGGGGGAGGGAGGGAAAGGGTTCATTGGGGGGGAGGGAGGGAAAGGGTTCATTGGGGGGGAGGGAGGGAAAGGGTTCATTGGGGGGAGGGAGGGAAAGGGTTCATTGGGGGGGAGGGAGGGAAAGGGTTCATTGGGGGGGAGGGAGGGAAAGGGTTCATTGGGGGGGAGGGAGGGAAAGGGTTCATTGGGGGGGAGGGAGGGAAAGGGTTCATTTGGGGGGGGAGGGAGGGAAAGGGTTCATTGGGGGGGGAGGGAGGGAAAAGGGTTCATTGGGGGGGGAGGGAGGGAAAGGGTTCATTGGGGGGGAGGGAGGGAAAGGGTTCATTGGGGGGGAGGGAGGGAAAGGGTTCATTGGGGGGGAGGGAGGGAAAGGGTTCATTGGGGGGGAGGGAGGGAAAGGGTTCATTGGGGGGGGAGGGAGGGAAAGGGTTCATTGGGGGGGGAGGGAGGGAAAGGGTTCATTGGGGGGGGAGGGAGGGAAAGGGTTCATTGGGGGGGAGGGAGGGAAAGGGTTCATTGGGGGGGAGGGAGGGAAAGGGTTCATTGGGGGGGAGGGAGGGAAAGGGTTCATTGGGGGGAGGGAGGGAAAGGGTTCATTTGGGGGGAGGGAGGGAAAGGGTTCATTTGGGGGGAGGGAGGGAAAGGGTTCATTTGGGGGGAGGGAGGGAAAGGGTTCATTTGGGGGGAGGGAGGGAAAGGGTTCATTGGGGGGGAGGGAGGGAAATGGTTCATTGGGGGGGAGGGAGGGAAAGGGTTCATTGGGGGGGAGGGAGGGAAAGGGTTCATTGGGGGGGAGGGAGGGAAAGGGTTCATTGGGGGGGGAGGGAGGGAAAGGGTTCATTGAAGAGGAGGGAAAGGGTTCATTGAAGAGGAGGGAAAGGGTCCATTAGGGGGGAAGAAGGGAAAGGGTCCATTAGGGGGGAGGAAGAGAAAGGGTTCATAGGGAGGGAGGGAGGGAAAAGGTTCACAAGGAGGAAGGGAGGGAGGGAAAGGGTTCATAAGGAGGAAGGGAGGGAGGGAAAGGGTTCATAGGGAGGGAGGGAAAGGGTGCATAGGGAGGGAGGGAAAGGGTGCATAGGGAGGGAGGGAAAGGGTGCATAGGGAGGGAGGGAAAGGGTGCATAGGGAGGGAGGGAAAGGGTGCATAGGGAGGGAGGGAAAGGGTTCATAGGGAGGGAGGGAAAGGGTGCATAGGGAGGGAGGGAAAGGGTGCATAGGGAGGGAGGGAAAGGGTTTATAGGGAGGGAGGGAAAGAGTTCATAGGGAGGAAGGGAAGGGGTTCATAGGGAGGGAGGGAGGGAAAGGGTTCATAGGGAGGGAGGGAAAGGGTTCAGAGGGAGGGAGGGAGGGAGGGAAAGGGTTCATAGGGAGGGAGGGAGGGAGGGAGGGAAAGGGTTCATAGGGAGGGAAAGGGTTCATAGGGAGGGAGGGAGGGAGGGAGGGAAAGGGTTCATAGGGAGGGAGGGAGGGAGGGAAAGGGTTCATAGGGAGGGAAAGGGTTCATAGGGAGGTTGGGAGGGAGGGAAAGGGTTCATAGGGAGGGAAAGGGTTCATAGGGAGGGAGGGAGGGAGGGAAAGGGTTCATAGGGAGGGAAGGAGGGAAAGGGTTCATAGGGAGGGAAGGAGGGAAAGGGTTCATAGGGAGGGAGGGAAGGAGGGAAAGGGTTCATAGGGAGGGAGGGAAGGAGGGAAAGGGTTCATAGGGAGGGAGGGAGGGAGGGAAAGGTTTCATAGGGAGGGAGGGAGGGAAAGGGTTCATAGGGAGGGAGGGAGGGAGGGAGGGAGGGAGGGAAAGGGTTCATAGGGAGGGAGGGAGGGAGGGAGGGAGGGAAAGGGTTCATAGGGAGGGAGGGAGGGAAAGGGTTCATAGGGAGGGAGGGATGGAAAGGGTTCATAGGGAGGGAGGGAGGGAGGGAGGGAGGGAGGGAGGGAAAGGGTTCATAGGGAGGGAGGGAGGGAAAGGGTTCATAGGGAGGGAGGGAGGGAAAGGGTTCATAGGGAGGGAAAGGGTTCATAGGGAGGGAGGGAGGGAAAGGGTTCATAGGGAGGGAGGGAAAGGGTTCAGAGGGAGGGAGGGAAAGGGCTCATAGGGAGGGAGGGAGGTAGGGAAAGGGCTCATAGGGAGGGAGGGAGGGAAAGGGTTCATAGGGAGGGAGGGAAAGGGTTCATAGGGAGGGAGGGAAAGGGTTCATAGGGAGAGAGGGAGGGAAAGGGCTCATAGGGAGGGAGGGAGGAAAAGGGTTCATAGAGAAGGAGGGTGGGAAAGGGTTCATAGGGAGGGAAAGGGTTCATAGGGAGGGAGGGAGGGAAAGGGTTCATAGGGAGTGAGGGAGGGAAAGGATTCATAGGGAGGGAGGGAGGGAAAGGGTTCATAGGGAGGGAGGGAGGGGGTTCATAGGGAGGGAGGGAGGAAAAGGTTCATTGGGGGGAGGGAGGGAAAAGGTTCATGGGGGGGAGGGAGGGAAAAGGTTCATGGGGGGGAGGGAGGGAAAAGGTTCATGGGGGGGAGGGAGGGAAAAGGTTCATGGGGGGGAGGGAGGGAAAAGGTTCATGGGGGGGAGGGAGGGAAAAGGTTCATGGGGGGGAGGGAGGGAAAAGGTTCATGGGGGGGAGGGAGGGAAAAGGTTCATGGGGGGGGAGGGAGGGAAAAGGTTCATGGGGGGGAGGGAGGGAAAGGGTTCATAGGGAGGTAGGGAGGGAAAGGGTTCATTAGGGGGAAGGAGGGAGGGAAAAGGTTCATTGGGGGGAGGGAGGGAAAGGGTTCATTGGGGGAGGAGGGAGGGAAAGGGTTCATTGGGGGAGGGAGGGAAAGGGTTCATTGGGGAGGGAGGGAAAGGGTTCATTGGGGGAGGGAGGGAAAGGGTTCATTGGGGGAGGGAGGGAAAGGGTCCATTGGGGTGGGAGAGAAAGGGTTTATTGGGGGAGTGAAAGGGTTCATTGAAGAGGAGGGAAAGGGTTCATTGAAGAGGAGGGAAAGGGTCCATTAGGAGGGAGGGAGGGAGGGAAAGGGTTCATAGGGAGGGAGGGAAAGGGTTCATAGGGAGGGAGGGAGGGAGGGAAGGAAAGGGTTCATAGGGAGGGAGGGAGGGAGAGAGGGAGGGAAAGGGTTCATAGGGAGGGTGGGAGGGAAAGGGTTCATAGGGAGGGTGGGAGGGAAAGGGTTCATAGGGAGGGTGGGAGGGAGGGAAAGGGTTCATAGGGAGGGTGGGAGGGAGGGAAAGGGTTCATAGGGAGGGTGGGAGGGAGGGAAAGGGTTCATAGGGAGGGTGGGAGGGAGGGAAAGGGTTCATAGGGAGGGTGGGAGGGAGGGAAAGGGTTCATAGGGAGGGTGGGAGGGAGGGAAAGGGTTCATAGGGAGGGAGGGAGGGAGGGAAAGGGTTCATAGGGAGGGAGGGAGGGAGGGAAAGGGTTCATAGGGAGGGAGGGAGGGAGGGAAAGGGTTCATAGGGAGGGAGGGAGGGAGGGAGGGAGGGAAAGGGTTCATAGGGAGGGAGGGAGGGAAAGGGTTCATAGGGAGGGAGGGAGGGAAAGGGTTCATAGGGAGGGAGGGAGGGAAAGGGTTCATAGGGAGGGAGGGAGGGAAAGGGTTCATAGGGAGGGAGGGAGGGAGGGAAAGGGTTCATAGGGAGGGAGGGAGGGAGGGAAAGGGTTCATAGGGAGGGAGGGAGGGAGGGAGGGAGGGAGGGAAAGGGTGTATAGGGAGGGAGGGAGGGAGGGAGGGAGGGAGGGAGGGAGGGAGGGAAAGGGTTCATAGGGAGGGAAAGGGTTCATAGGGAGGGAAAGAGAGAAAGGGTTCATAGGGAGGGAAAGAGAGAAAGGGTTCATAGGGAGGAAAAGAGAGAAAGGGTTCATAGGGAGGGAGGGAGAGAAAGGGTTCATAGGGAGGGAGGGATGGAGGGAGAGAAAGGGTTCATAGAGAGGGAGAGAAAGGGTTCATAGGGAGGGAGGGAGGGAGAGAAAGGGTTCATAGGGAGGGAGGGAGGGAGAGAACGGGTTCAGAGGGAGAGAAAGGGTTCATAGGGAGGGAGGGAGGGAAAGGGTTCATAGGGAGGGAGGGAGGGAAAGGGTTCATAAAGAGGGAGGGAGGGAAAGGGTTCATAGGGAGGGAGGGAAAGGGTTCAGAGGGAGGGAGGGAGGGGGGGGGAGGGTTCATAAGGAGGGAGGGAAAGGGTTCATAGGGAGGGAGGGAAAGGGTTCATAGGGAGGGAGGGAAAGGGTTCATAGGGAGGGAGGGAGGGAAAGGGTTCATAGGGAGGGAGGGAGGGAAAGGGTTCATAGGGAGGGAGGGAGGGAGGGAAAGGGTTCATAGGGAGGGAGGGAGGGAGGGAAAGGGTTCATAGGGAGGGAGGGAGGGAGGGAAAGGGTTCATAGGGAGGGAGGGAGGGAGGGAAAGGGTTCATAGGGAGGGAGGGAGGGAGGGAAAGGGTTCATAGGGAGGGAGGGAGGGAGGGAAAGGGTTCATAGGGAGGGAGGGAGGGAGGGAAAGGGTTCATAGGGAGGGAGGGAGGGAGGGAGGGAAAGGGTTCATAGGGAGGGAGGGAGGGAGGGAAAGGGTTCATAGGGAGGGAGGGAGGGAGGGAGGGAAAGGGTTCATAGGGAGGGAGGGAGGGAGGGAAAGGGTTCATAGGGAGGGAGGGAGGGAGGGAAAGGGTTCATAGGGAGGGAGGGAGGGAGGGAAAGGGTTCATAGGGAGGGAGGGAGGGAGGGAGGGAAAGGGTTCATAGGGAGGGAGGGAGGGAGGGAAAGGGTTCATAGGGAGGGAGGGAGGGAGGGAGGGAGGGAAAGGGTTCATAGGGAGGGAGGGAGGGAGGGAGGGAGGGAGGGAAAGGGTGTATAGGGAGGGAGGGAGGGAGGGAGGGAAAGGGTTCATAGGGAGGGAAAGAGAGAAAGGGTTCATAGGGAGGGAAAGAGAGAAAGGGTTCATAGGGAGGAAAAGAGAGAAAGGGTTCATAGGGAGGGAGGGAGAGAAAGGGTTCATAGGGAGGGAGGGATGGAGGGAGAGAAAGGGTTCATAGAGAGGGAGAGAAAGGGTTCATAGGGAGGGAGGGAGGGAGGGAGAGAAAGGGTTCATAGGGAGGGAGGGAGGGAGGGAGAGAACGGGTTCAGAGGGAGAGAAAGGGTTCATAGGGAGGGAGGGAGGGAAAGGGTTCATAGGGAGGGAGGGAGGGAAAGGGTTCATAGGGAGGGAGGGAAAGGGTTCATAGGGAGGGAGGGAAAGGGTTCATAGGGAGGGAGGGAAAGGGTTCATAAAGAGGGAGGGAGGGAAAGGGTTCATAGGGAGGGAGGGAAAGGGTTCAGAGGGAGGGAGGGAGGGGGGGGGAGGGTTCATAGGGAGGGAGGGAAAGGGTTCATAGGGAGGGAGGGAAAGGGTTCATAGGGAGGGAGGGAAAGGGTTCATAGGGAGGGAGGGAAAGGGTTCATAGGGAGGGAGGGAGGGAAAGGGTTCATAGGGAGGGAGGGAGGGAAAGGGTTCATAGGGAGGGAGGGAGGGAAAGGGTTCATAGGGAGGGAGGGAGGGAGGGAAAGGGTTCATAGGGAGGGAGGGAGGGAGGGAGGGAAAGGGTTCATAGGGAGGGAGGGAGGAAAAGGGTTCATAGGGAGGGAGGGAGGGAAAGGGTTCATAGGGAGGGAGGGAGGGAGGGAGGGAAAGGGTTCATAGGGAGGGAGGGAGGGAGGGAAAGGGTTCATAGGGAGGGAGGGAGGGAGGGAAAGGGTTCATAGGGAGGGAGGGAGGGGGGGAGGGTTCATAGGGAGGGAGGGAAAGGGTTCATAGGAAGGGAGGGAGGGAGGGAGGGTTCATAGGGAGGGAGGGAAAGGGTTCATAGGAAGGGAGGGAGGGAGGGAGGGAAAGGGTTCATAGGGAGGGAGGGAGGGAGGGAGGGAGGGAGGGAGGGAAAGGGTTCATAGGGAGGGAGGGAGGGAAAGGGTTCATAGGGAGGGAGGGAGGGAAAGGGTTCATAGGGAGGGAGGGAGGGAAAGGGTTCATAGGGAGGGAGGGAGGGAAAGGGTTCATAGGGAGGGAGGGAGGGAAAGGGTTCATAGGGAGGGAGGGAGGGAAAGGGTTCATAGGGAGGGAGGGAAAGGGTTCATAGGGAGGGAGGGAAAGGGTTCATAGGGAGGGAGGGAAAGGGTTCACAGGGAGGGAGGGAGGGAGGGAGGGAAAGGGTTCACAGGGAGGGAAAGGGTTCATTGGGGGAAGGGAGGGAAAGTCTATTGGGAGGGAGGGAAAGGGTTAATTAGGGGGAGGGAGGGAAAGGGTTAATTAGGGGGAGGGAGGGAAAGGGTTCATTGGGAGGAGGGAGGGAAAGTTTATTGGGGGGAGGGAAAGGGTTCATTAGGGGGGAGGGAGGGAAATGGTCCATTAGGGTGGAGGGAGGGAAAGGGTCCATTGGGGGGGAGGGAGGGAAAGGGTCCATTGGGGGGGGGGAGGGTTCATTAAGGGGGGAGGGAGGAAAAGGGTTCATTGGGGGGGAGGAAGGAAAAGGGTTCATTGGGGGGAGGAAGGAAAAGGGTTCATTGGGGGGAGGAAGGAAAAGGGTTCATTAGGGGGAGAGAGAGGAAATTGGTTCATTAGGGGGGGAGGGAGGGAAAGGGTTCAATGGGGTGGAGGGAGGGAAAGGGTTCATTGGGGGGGAGGGAAAGGGTTCATTGGGGGGGGAGGGAAAGGGTTCATTGGGGGGGAGGGAGGGAAAGGGTTCATTAGGGGGGAGGGAGGGAGGGAGGGAGGGAGGGAAAGGGTTCATTAGGGGGGGAGGGAGGGAAAGGGATCATAGGGGGGGAGGGAGGGAAAAGGTTCATTTGGGGGGGGGGGGAAAGGTTCATTGGGGGGGAGGGAGGGAAAAGGTTCATTGGGGGGGAGGGAGGGAAAGGGTTCATTGGGGGGAGGGAGGGAAAAGGTTCATTGGGGGGAGGGAGGGAAAGGGTTCATTGGGGGGAGGGAGGGAAAAGGTTCATTGGGGGGAGGGAGGGAAAGGGTTCATTGGGGGGGAGGGAGGGAAAGGGTTCATTGGGGGGGAGGGAGGGAAAGGGTTCATTGGGGGGGAGGGAGGGAAAGGGTTCATTTGGGGGGAGGGAGGGAAAGGGTTCATTGGGGGGGGAGGGAGGGAAAGGGTTCATTGGGGGGGGAGGGAGGGAAAGGGTTCATTGGGGGGGGAGGGAGGGAAAGGGTTCATTGGGGGGGAGGGAGGGAAAGGGTTCATTGGGGGGGAGGGAGGGAAAGGGTTCATTGGGGGGGAGGGAGGGAAAGGGTTCATTGGGGGGGGAGGGAGGGAAAGGGTTCATTGGGGGGGGGAGGGAGGGAAAGGGTTCATTGGGGGGAGGGAAAGGGTTCATTGGGGGGGAGGGAGGGAAAGGGTTCATTGGGGGGAGGGAGGGAAAGGGTTCATTTGGGGGGAGGGAGGGAAAGGGTTCATTTGGGGGGAGGGAGGGAAAGGGTTCATTTGGGGGGAGGGAGGGAAAGGGTTCATTGGGGGGGAGGGAGGGAAAGGGTTCATTGGGGGGGAGGGAGGGAAAGGGTTCATTGGGGGGGAGGGAGGGAAAGGGTTCATTGGGGGGGAGGGAGGGAAAGGGTTCATTGGGGGGGAGGGAGGGAAAGGGTTCATTGGGGGGGAGGGAGGGAAAGGGTTCATAGGGAGGGAGGGATGGAGGGAGAGAAAGGGTTCATAGAGAGGGAGAGAAAGGGTTCATAGGGAGGGAGGGAGGGAGGGAGGGAGAGAAAGGGTTCATAGGGAGGGAGGGAGGGAGGGAGAGAACGGGTTCAGAGGGAGAGAAAGGGTTCATAGGGAGGGAGGGAGGGAAAGGGTTCATAGGGAGGGAGGGAGGGAAAGGGTTCATAGGGAGGGAGGGAAAGGGTTCATAGGGAGGGAGGGAAAGGGTTCATAAAGAGGGAGGGAGGGAAAGGGTTCATAGGGAGGGAGGGAAAGGGTTCAGAGGGAGGGAGGGAGGGGGGGAGGGTTCATAGGGAGGGAGGGGGGGGAGGGTTCATAGGGAGGGAGGGAAAGGGTTCATAGGGAGGGAGGGAAAGGGTTCATAGGGAGGGAGGGAGGGAAAGGGTTCATAGGGAGGGAGGGAGGGAAAGGGTTCATAGGGAGGGAGGGAGGGAAAGGGTTCATAGGGAGGGAGGGAGGGAAAGGGTTCATAGGGAGGGAGGGAGGGAGGGAAAGGGTTCATAGGGAGGGAGGGAGGGAGGGAGGGAAAGGGTTCATAGGGAGGGAGGGAGGGAAAGGGTTCATAGGGAGGGAGGGAGGGAAAGGGTTCATAGGGAGGGAGGGAGGGAAAGGGTTCATAGGGAGGGAGGGAGGGAGGGAGGGAAAGGGTTCATAGGGAGGGAGGGAGGGAGGGAAAGGGTTCATAGGGAGGGAGGGAGGGAAAGGGTTCATAGGGAGGGAGGGAGGGGGGGAGGGTTCATAGGGAGGGAGGGAAAGGGTTCATAGGAAGGGAGGGAGGGAGGGAGGGTTCATAGGGAGGGAGGGAAAGGGTTCATAGGAAGGGAGGGAGGGAGGGAGGGAAAGGGTTCATAGGGAGGGAGGGAGGGAGGGAAAGGGTTCATAGGGAGGGAGGGAGGGAAAGGGTTCATAGGGAGGGAGGGAGGGAAAGGGTTCATAGGGAGGGAGGGAGGGAAAGGGTTCATAGGGAGGGAGGGAGGGAAAGGGTTCATAGGGAGGGAGGGAGGGAAAGGGTTCATAGGGAGGGAGGGAGGGAAAGGGTTCATAGGGAGGGAGGGAGGGAGGGAGGGAGGGAAAGGGTTCATAGGGAGGGAGGGAAAGGGTTCATAGGGAGGGAGGGAAAGGGTTCATAGGGAGGGAGGGAAAGGGTTCACAGGGAGGGAGGGAGGGAGGGAAAGGGTTCACAGGGAGGGAAAGGGTTCATTGGGGGAAGGGAGGGAAAGTCTATTGGGAGGGAGGGAAAGGGTTAATTAGGGGGAGGGAGGGAAAGGGTTAATTAGGGGGAGGGAGGGAAAGGGTTCATTGGGAGGAGGGAGGGAAAGTTTATTGGGGGGAGGGAAAGGGTTCATTAGGGGGGAGGGAGGGAAATGGTCCATTAGGGTGGAGGAAGGGAAAGGGTCCATTGGGGGGGAGGGAGGGAAAGGGTCCATTGGGGGGGGGGAGGGTTCATTAAGGGGGGAGGGAGGAAAAGGGTTCATTGGGGGGGAGGAAGGAAAAGGGTTCATTGGGGGGAGGAAGGAAAAGGGTTCATTGGGGGGAGGAAGGAAAAGGGTTCATTAGGGGGAGAGAGAGGAAATTGGTTCATTAGGGGGGGAGGGAGGGAAAGGGTTCAATGGGGTGGAGGGAGGGAAAGGGTTCATTGGGGGGGAGGGAAAGGGTTCATTGGGGGGGGAGGGAAAGGGTTCATTGGGGGGGAGGGAGGGAAAGGGTTCATTAGGGGGGAGGGAGGGAGGGAGGGAGGGAAAGGGTTCATTAGGGGGGGAGGGAGGGAAAGGGATCATAGGGGGGGAGGGAGGGAAAAGGTTCATTTGGGGGGGGGGGGGGAAGGTTCATTGGGGGGGAGGGAGGGAAAAGGTTCATTGGGGGGGAGGGAGGGAAAGGGTTCATTGGGGGGAGGGAGGGAAAAGGTTCATTGGGGGGAGGGAGGGAAAGGGTTCATTGGGGGGAGGGAGGGAAAAGGTTCATTGGGGGGAGGGAGGGAAAGGGTTCATTGGGGGGGAGGGAGGGAAAGGGTTCATTGGGGGGGAGGGAGGGAAAGGGTTCATTGGGGGGGAGGGAGGGAGGGAGGGAGGGAAAGGGTTCATTAGGGGGGGAGGGAGGGAAAGGGATCATAGGGGGGGAGGGAGGGAAAAGGTTCATTTGGGGGGGGGGGGGGAAAGGTTCATTGGGGGGGAGGGAGGGAAAAGGTTCATTGGGGGGGAGGGAGGGAAAGGGTTCATTGGGGGGAGGGAGGGAAAAGGTTCATTGGGGGGAGGGAGGGAAAGGGTTCATTGGGGGGAGGGAGGGAAAAGGTTCATTGGGGGGAGGGAGGGAAAGGGTTCATTGGGGGGGAGGGAGGGAAAGGGTTCATTGGGGGGGAGGGAGGGAAAGGGTTCATTGGGGGGGAGGGAGGGAAAGGGTTCATTGGGGGGGAGGGAGGGAAAGGGTTCATTGGGGGGGAGGGAGGGAAAGGGTTCATTGGGGGGGAGGGAGGGAAAGGGTTCATTGGGGGGAGGGGGGGAAAGGGTTCATTTGGGGGGAGGGAGGGAAAGGGTTCATTTGGGGGGAGGGAGGGAAAGGGTTCATTGGGGGGGAGGGAGGGAAAGGGTTCATTGGGGGGGGAGGGAGGGAAAGGGTTCATTGGGGGGGGAGGGAGGGAAAGGGTTCATTGGGGGGGAGGGAGGGAAAGGGTTCATTGGGGGGGAGGGAGGGAAAGGGTTCATTGGGGGGGAGGGAGGGAAAGGGTTCATTGGGGGGGAGGGAGGGAAAGGGTTCATTGGGGGGGGAGGGAGGGAAAGGGTTCATTGGGGGGGGAGGGAGGGAAAGGGTTCATTGGGGGGGAGGGAGGGAAAGGGTTCATTGGGGGGGAGGGAGGGAAAGGGTTCATTGGGGGGGAGGGAGGGAAAGGGTTCATTGGGGGGGAGGGAGGGAAAGGGTTCATTGGGGGGGAGGGAGGGAAAGGGTTCATTTGGGGGGAGGGAGGGAAAGGGTTCATTTGGGGGGAGGGAGGGAAAGGGTTCATTTGGGGGGAGGGAGGGAAAGGGTTCATTGGGGGGGAGGGAGGGAAAGGGTTCATTGGGGGGGAGGGAGGGAAAGGGTTCATTGGGGGGGAGGGAGGGAAAGGGTTCATTGGGGGGGAGGGAGGGAAAGGGTTCATTGGGGGGGAGGGAGGGAAAGGGTTCATTGGGGGGGAGGGAGGGAAAGGGTTCATTGGGGGGGAGGGAGGGAAAGGGTTCATTTGGGGGGGGAGGGAGGGAAAGGGTTCATTGGGGGGGGAGGGAGGGAAAAGGGTTCATTGGGGGGGGAGGGAGGGAAAAGGGTTCATTGGGGGGGAGGGAGGGAAAGGGTTCATTGGGGGGGAGGGAGGGAAAGGGTTCATTGGGGGGGAGGGAGGGAAAGGGTTCATTGGGGGGGAGGGAGGGAAAGGGTTCATTGGGGGGGGAGGGAGGGAAAGGGTTCATTGGGGGGGGAGGGAGGGAAAGGGTTCATTGGGGGGGAGGGAGGGAAAGGGTTCATTGGGGGGGAGGGAGGGAAAGGGTTCATTGGGGGGGAGGGAGGGAAAGGGTTCATTGGGGGGAGGGAGGGAAAGGGTTCATTTGGGGGGAGGGAGGGAAAGGGTTCATTTGGGGGGAGGGAGGGAAAGGGTTCATTTGGGGGGAGGGAGGGAAAGGGTTCATTTGGGGGGAGGGAGGGAAAGGGTTCATTGGGGGGGAGGGAGGGAAATGGTTCATTGGGGGGGAGGGAGGGAAAGGGTTCATTGGGGGGGAGGGAGGGAAAGGGTTCATTGGGGGGGGAGGGAGGGAAAGGGTTCATTGGGGGGGGAGGGAGGGAAAGGGTTCATTGAAGAGGAGGGAAAGGGTTCATTGAAGAGGAGGGAAAGGGTCCATTAGGGGGGAAGAAGGGAAAGGGTCCATTAGGGGGGAGGAAGAGAAAGGGTTCATAGGGAGGGAGGGAGGGAAAAGGTTCACAAGGAGGAAGGGAGGGAGGGAAAGGGTTCATAAGGAGGAAGGGAGGGAGGGAAAGGGTTCATAGGGAGGGAGGGAAAGGGTGCATAGGGAGGGAGGGAAAGGGTGCATAGGGAGGGAGGGAAAGGGTGCATAGGGAGGGAGGGAAAGGGTGCATAGGGAGGGAGGGAAAGGGTGCATAGGGAGGGAGGGAAAGGGTTCATAGGGAGGGAGGGAAAGGGTGCATAGGGAGGGAGGGAAAGGGTGCATAGGGAGGGAGGGAAAGGGTTTATAGGGAGGGAGGGAGGGAAAGAGTTCATAGGGAGGAAGGGAAGGGGTTCATAGGGAGGGAGGGAGGGAAAGGGTTCATAGGGAGGGAGGGAAAGGGTTCAGAGGGAGGGAGGGAGGGAGGGAAAGGGTTCATAGGGAGGGAGGGAGGGAGGGAGGGAAAGGGTTCATAGGGAGGGAAAGGGTTCATAGGGAGGGAAAGGGTTCATAGGGAGGGAGGGAGGGAGGGAGGGAAAGGGTTCATAGGGAGGGAGGGAGGGAGGGAAAGGGTTCATAGGGAGGGAAAGGGTTCATAGGGAGGTTGGGAGGGAGGGAAAGGGTTCATAGGGAGGGAAAGGGTTCATAGGGAGGGAGGGAGGGAGGGAAAGGGTTCATAGGGAGGGAAGGAGGGAAAGGGTTCATAGGGAGGGAGGGAAGGAGGGAAAGGGTTCATAGGGAGGGAGGGAAGGAGGGAAAGGGTTCATAGGGAGGGAGGGAGGGAGGGAAAGGTTTCATAGGGAGGGAGGGAGGGAAAGGGTTCATAGGGAGGGAGGGAGGGAGGGAGGGAGGGAAAGGGTTCATAGGGAGGGAGGGAGGGAGGGAGGGAGGGAAAGGGTTCATAGGGAGGGAGGGAGGGAAAGGGTTCATAGGGAGGGAGGGAGGGAAAGGGTTCATAGGGAGGGAGGGATGGAAAGGGTTCATAGGGAGGGAGGGAGGGAGGGAGGGAGGGAGGGAAAGGGTTCATAGGGAGGGAGGGAGGGAAAGGGTTCATAGGGAGGGAGGGAGGGAAAGGGTTCATAGGGAGGGAAAGGGTTCATAGGGAGGGAGGGAGGGAAAGGGTTCATAGGGAGGGAGGGAAAGGGTTCAGAGGGAGGGAGGGAAAGGGCTCATAGGGAGGGAGGGAGGTAGGGAAAGGGCTCATAGGGAGGGAGGGAGGGAAAGGGTTCATAGGGAGGGAGGGAAAGGGTTCATAGGGAGGGAGGGAAAGGGTTCATAGGGAGAGAGGGAGGGAAAGGGCTCATAGGGAGGGAGGGAGGAAAAGGGTTCATAGAGAAGGAGGGTGGGAAAGGGTTCATAGGGAGGGAAAGGGTTCATAGGGAGGGAGGGAGGGAAAGGGTTCATAGGGAGTGAGGGAGGGAAAGGATTCATAGGGAGGGAGGGAGGGAAAGGGTTCATAGGGAGGGAGGGAGGGGGTTCATAGGGAGGGAGGGAGGAAAAGGTTCATTGGGGGGAGGGAGGGAAAAGGTTCATGGGGGGGAGGGAGGGAAAAGGTTCATGGGGGGGAGGGAGGGAAAAGGTTCATGGGGGGGAGGGAGGGAAAAGGTTCATGGGGGGGAGGGAGGGAAAAGGTTCATGGGGGGGAGGGAGGGAAAAGGTTCATGGGGGGGAGGGAGGGAAAAGGTTCATGGGGGGGAGGGAGGGAAAAGGTTCATGGGGGGGAGGGAGGGAAAAGGTTCATGGGGGGGAGGGAGGGAAGAGGTTCATTGGGGGGGGGAGGGAGGGAAAAGGTTCATTGGGGGGGGAGGGAGGGAAAAGGTTCATGGGGGGGAGGGAGGGAAAAGGTTCATTGGGGGGGAGGGAGGGAAAAGGTTCATTGGGGGGGAGGGAGGGAAAAGGTTCATTGGGGGGGGAGGGAGGGAAAAGGTTCATTGGGGGGAGGGAGGGGAAAAGGTTCATTGGGGGGAGGGAGGGGAAAAGGTTCATTGGGGGGAGGGAGGGGAAAAGGTTCATTGGGGGGGAGAGAGGGACCCTCAGGTATGACAAATAAGTCCAACCGACGGAAAGATTGTGTAGCAGTGAGATAATACCTTAGTGCTCTCAGTAATCTCACTACATCCAGCCAGTGAAGAACCCCCTTCCTTATCGGACACTGGGGCAGGACATAAGGAAGGCAAAACCATCTCTTCAATAAGATGAAAAACACCTTAGGAAGAAAATCCTGTTTAAAGTGGACCAACACCCAGCCCGATCAGCCTGGGAATCTATAAGATTCAAATCTCTCCCACGGGGCATCCAAAATCGGGATGCCCCGCTGTGTGAGACCTCTCAGGACGCCCACAAACCTCACCTGGATCCCGGGCCAAAGGCAAATGCGTGGGCCGCATCTCGCGCTTCTCTCTAGCAGGGCTCACTCCCTGTTAGAGGGAAGTGCGAGATGCATCCGCCAGCGTGCTCGGAGCCGCTGAGATTTGACGCCACTTTGACGCGCATACCCCAGCGGCTCCGAGCGTGGTGATTGGGAGAGCGGCCACGCATTTGCTGTAGGAGCAGGGTGAGGTCAGTTGAATCGGGTGATATGGGGGGTTTCACATAGTGGGGCACCCCCGATCGGGGTGCCCCTGGGAAGTGGACCAAAACCCAGGATAGTCAAAATCCTGGGTGTTGGTCCACTTTACAACATAACACCTTCTTGTCCTTATGCAACACTTAATAAGGAGACATAACTGATAAAGCAGCTAAATTCAGAAGCCCGCCTTACGGAGGTTATTGCCACTAAAAAGATAACCATAAGAGTCATTAGACTTAACAACGCATCTATCAATGGTTGAAAAGGAGGAACCTGAAGAGCTGATTAAACAAGTTCAGGTCCCAAACCGGCAGAAGTGGCTTACGAGGAGGCCGCACATGAGCGACTCCTTGTAAAACAAGTTCTGATAAATTCATTTTCAGCTATGGGTTTCTGAAAAACGACAGATAATGCAGATATTTGTCCTTTAAAGGTACTCAATTGAAGTCAAGACCTTACTGCAAAAAAAAATCCAAAATTCTGGCGACAGAAAAAGTTCTACAAGAGAACCCCCTGGATTCTCACCAAGGGATAAACGCACGTCAGACTCTACAGTAGATCATTGATGAAGACTTCTTCCTGGGCTGAATCATAAACTGAATGACTCTGGCAGACAGGCCTCTTTCTGCCAAGATGGAGGTTTCAATGCCCAGGTCGCCAAGCCATAACTCGTGAGTTGTGAAGAACTGTATTGTCAGTAAACTCTGTGTCATGGATAACTCACCTCACCATTGGTCCCGTGCCACCACCGGCGGCCAGCCGCGGCCACTCCGAGCGGCTCGGGCCGCGTCTCCTCGTGCGGCGCCGAGCAAGGCCGCTTCCCCTGCTGTCGGGCGTGCCCCCGGTGCTTGTGTACATGCCCGCGCGCGCAGGCGACATGTCTATTATACCCTCCGGCAGCGCTGTACTCAGCGTGCCCGCCGGAGGTAGAATCTAGGGGCCAATGCGCCCAGGGTTTTTTGGGGCTATACGCCCCTTCACTTGTTAAGTCCAATGAGGGATTAGATTCCATGTGCACCAATCATACACACACTTCCCCTTACCCTATCCAGTTTAAATCCTATAAAGGCATCATCCTTGCAGTGTCTCAGTGCCCGTGATAGCATTAGGCTGAGTGTGCCCTAGATTGTGTTTCACCTGTTTGATATTGTTGCCGACCCTTGCTTCGTTTGACCATTCTTGTTTGCCGCCTGGACTGACCTTGCCTGAACCACGACTACGCCATTGTCTCTTCCTCTGTACTGCGAACCCGTGACCTCCTGGATTGACCTTTGGCCTGACCTCGACCCTTCTTTTGCCTACTCCTTGGTGCTGCAATATTATTGGACTGCCTTCCCGTGTATGACCCAGCCTGTCTAAGTTGCCCTGTCGGGCCCTTGGTTCATCTGCCTTCACTCTCCCGTAAGCCCACATCCTTTGTGCTATCAAGTCCTGGGGGCAACCGTGTCCAGTGAGGTGTATAAAGCGTCCCGGCAAACGGGGGCTTGTCTAAAGGTGAAGCTAGCAGCGGAGGTTGGGGGTTGTGGGCTTACTACAAAGGCGGGTGTCCCACGGGGCCTTACACTCTGACATCCTTACTATGTCTGAGAACCAGCTTGTCCTTGGCCACCGAGGAGCCACCAGAATGGTTGGGCCTCCCTCATGACCAACTTTTCTAATACTCGACCAAGGAGTGGAATTAGAGGGAATGCATAAGGAAGCTTGAATGCTGACTACTGAAGAATCAGAGCATCTGTTGCTATTGCTATAGGATCCCTGGCCCGGGACACAGACTTCAGGATCCTTCGATTGTGCCATGATACAAGAGATCTATGACTGGAATCCCCCAACTCAGAGACCATTGACAGACCCCCTGACTCAGAGACTATTCCCCCTGATGCATGGACTTTTTGCTGGGATGATTGGCCTGCAAGTTGTCCACTGCAGGTATATGTACTGCCAAGATGCATGGAGCCTGCTTCTTGGCACAAAGTAAAATCTAGCTCACCTCCATGAGGGCTTTCCTACATCCGGTACCCTCCTGGTGGTTGATATATGCCACCACCGTCCGACTGTCTGTCTGAATCCGGACAGGATGCCCCTTAGATGAAATTTCCAATGTCTGAGAAATAATAGAATTGCACTCAGTTTCAGAATATAGGAAGTCTGCTCTCCCTCGGACAGAATGATCCCTGGATCATCCATGACACCTCCCCAACTAGCTAGACTAGCATCTGTGGAGATGATCTTCCACTGTACTGGAAGGGAGAATTTGCCGATCTGAAGAGGCCATGCCACCAAGCTACCGACTGCCCTGTTGACTGCGTCATGCAAAAAGAGTGATCCAGAGTCTGTGTGTCTCAATCTCAGATCCTGAGCAATTCATAATGACATAGTATGTAAGGCTGAATAGAAACTTTAGTCTGCACATCCTACTTGGCCTTCTGACATGATGGGGCCCATATCAACAGATCGTCTAAGTAAGGGATTAAATGTATACCCTGACTTTTTAAAAAAACATGAGACCTGCCAATACTATGGTAAACACCCTTGGCGCTGACTATATACCGTGAAGAATGTGTAGATATGCATCCATATACATACACCGTGGGTTTAAAGACTCCCGGCTGGAGCAATGTCACTGTGGAACAAACTACTTCAATCTCAAAAAGGCAGGTTCCGGACGATCTCATTGCTTTTTATTTTCTTTCTGCGGAGTTCGGGATACCCCTGACAAAGAATCTCAGAGGAGGTCTGGCTCCTATTCAAACATATAACCTGAGGATACAACTTCCTGTATCGTAAGATTTGTTATATGGAGCCTCCAAATGTGTGCAAAAATGCAGAAGCTGTTCCCCAAAAGGGCGGGGGTGTCCCTTAATGCCTGAGCAGGCTTTAAAGGGGGTTTGGCTTTATTCCACCAGACACCTCTTGCCTTAATCTGGGACTCTCTATGGTATTCCCAAGAGGCTGAACCTCTACCCCCATCAAATATCAGAGGATCCAAGGTCCTACAGAGATCAGTATTAGACTTCGGCTTCCGTGACAGATTAGTAGATTTACCATCAGAATCCTACTTTACCATGTCGACCAAACACTCTACCAACAGACACCCCCCCCCCCCAAAAGGGGAGACTCGCCAGCCCCTCTTTAGAAGCCGCGTCAACTGGCCATTGCTTAAGCCATAAGGCATGCCTTAAAGCTACTGCCAGAGCTAGGCCTCTGGCACTTAACCTGATCAAATCATCCAAAGTCAAGATCACATACCTGTTGTAGATGCTATGAATGAAGCACAGGTCGGCCACAAGGACAACCCTATAATAGAATAAGGATGGTGTGCCACCTGATCCATGCGCTTCTTTGCTGGATCCTTTGAAGAAGCAATATCAGAGGATGGCATACCCGAAGTCTTAAAAAAGACCTGTCACCAGAGCCTCCACCACAGGAGGGTGAGACAGTAATTCAATTTGACCTGGAAAAAAAGGATACAAATTATCTAGTACTCTAGGAATGGGTGGAAGACTACTTGGCTTCTGCCATTACCTATGAATCAGATTAGAAAAATGCATATGCACCGCTATTCTCATAAACCGAGCCCTTGTGTAGAGGACTCGGAGACCACACTGGATGAATCTCTCTTCAAAATCAGAGGAATCTTTTCTTAAAGACCCTCTTAGCAGCCGATACTTCTTGGACGTCTCCCTAAAGGTTTAGGACCACTTGAGGGCTGAGAACCAGCTTGTCCTTGGCCACCGCGGAGCCACCAGAATGGTTGGGCCGCCCTCACAAGCTAACTTTTCTAATACTCGACCCAGGAGTGGATTTAGAGGGAATGCATAAGGAAGCTTGAATGCTGACTACTGAAGAGTCACAGCATCTGTTGCTATTGCTATAGGATCCCTGGCCCGGGACACAAACTTCGGAATCCTTCGATTGTGCCATGATACAAAAGATCTATGACTGGAATCCCCAACGCATGCATAGAGATTGACAGACCCCCTGACTCAGAGACCATTCCCCCGATGCATGGACTTTTTGCTGAGATGATTGGCCTGCAAGTTGTCCACTCCAGGTATATGTACTGCCAAGATGCATGGAGCCTGCTTCTTGGCACAAAGTAAAAATACCATTTTGTGAGTACTCACCTGAAAAATGGATATTGTTGGTGTGCCACACACTCCGCTTCACCTTTAATATTCTTCACGATTGGGTTACTCACCGCCAGGTGACGCTGTGCAGAGAGGAAGTCTTGTAACGAGCCCCCTTCCGGCCTATATATACCTGGTACCTCCCATTTATCACCAGTGTATTAAAAAGCAGAAAGACAAGGTACCAGTAAATTAACGGTAACCTCAAAATAAATCAATATAAATAAAAGCTTCACCATATAAAGGATTCGGAATACCGAAAAGGGTGGGAGTGAAGCGGGGTGTGTGGCACACCAACAATATCCATTTTTCAGGTGAGTACTCACAAAATGGTATTATCCTTGGTGTGCCACACACCCCGCTTCACCTTTAATATTCTTCACGATTGGGACATCCAAAAGCAGTGTCCACAAGGGATGGGCATCTCAAGGCCAGGTGAAGCATAACTTAAATGACTGCAGTCTGCAGAACTTTGCGGCCAAAAACAGCATCCGCTGAGGCTCGCACATCAACTTTGTAAAACTTAGAAAAAGTATGAACAGAAGACCAAGTGGCGGCCTTACAAACTTGTTCAACAGAAGCTTGGTGCTAAAAAGCCCAAGACGCTCCAACGGCGCGAGTAGAATGAGCAGTGATACGAAAAGGGGGAACTTTCCCCTTAGCAGAATAGGCCGCAATAACGGCCTGACGTATCCATTTGCTAATGGCAGATTTGGCTGGTGCCAAACCCTTCTTAGGCCCACAGGGCATAACAAAAAAGGCATCCGTCTTACGAAAAGGAGACATGATAATCAAGTAGTACTTAACACAGCGTACTACATCCAAACAATGCAAAACCCTCTCTTTGTCATTCTTAGGATTAGGGCACAAGGAGGGAAGAACAATATCCTGATTCAAATGAAAAGCAGAAACAACCTTAGGAAGAAAGTCTGGCTTGAACCGAAAGACCACTTTATCCTGATGCCTCTCAAAGTAGGGCGCCTGGATAGACAAGGCCGCCAACTCTGAGACACGCCGGACCGAAGTGATAGCTACCAAGAAGACAATCTTCTGAGTCAGGGTAGACAAAGCAATATCTTGCAGAGGCTCAAAAGGAGGAGCCTGTAGAGCAGAAAGAACCAAATTCAAATCCCAAACCGGGAGTAATGGTTTCCTGGGAGGCCGCACATGCGTAACCCCCTGGAAAAAAGTTTTAACTAAAGAATGAAGCGCAAAACGCTTCTGAAAAAAGATAGATAAGGCAGAAACTTGCCCTTTCAAAGTACTTAGCTGAAGACCAGAGTCCAGCCCAGATTGTAAAAACTCCAGAATTCTGGAGACCGAGAAGACCCTACAAGGAAAGGATCTAATCTCACACCAAGCGATATAGGCCTTCCAAGTCCTATAATAGATGATAGAAGAAGACCTCTTCCGGGCACTGATCAAAGTCTTAACGACTGAGTCAGAAAGACACTCCTCCCTCAAGATGGAGGTTTCAGCAGCCAGGCCGTCAAACCCAGCGCTGGTAAATTGGGGTAACACAACCGACCCTGAGTGAGCAGATCGGGCCGAAGAGGCAGAACGAACTGGTCCACTGCCAGCCGAACGATGTCTGCGAGCCACACTCGCCTTGGCCACCTTGGGGCCACGAGAACGGCGGACACCCTTTCCAGAGCCAACTTCCAAACCATCCTGCCCAACATGGGTATCGGAGGAAACAGGTATAGAAATCCCAGATCCCCCCCCAACTCAGGGACATGGCGTCCACTGCCAGAGCCAGAGGATCCTGGCAGAGCGACACGAGGTTCGGGAGCCTGTGATTGTGACGAGAGGCAAACAGGTCCACCTCCGGTGTCCCCCATCGAAGGCACAGTGAGCGAAAAACCTGAGGATAGAGAGCCCATTCTCCCAGACGGGGAGAGCCCCTGCTCAACCGGTCCGCTTCCTGGTTCTCCACTCCTGGAATGTATACCGCCGAGAGACAAGGAACATGGGCCTCTGCCCAGGTCAGGATCAGGGACACCTCTCTGAGAGCACTCAGACTGCGAGTCCCTCCCTGATGATTGATGTAAGCAACTGCTGTTCGATTGTCTGAACGCACCTGGACCGGAAGGCCCAGAACGTGTTGAGTCAGGAGAGCAAGAACCCGACGGATGGCCCTCAGTTCCAGAACATTGATGGGTAAGTGGGCCTCTTGAGGCCCCCACTGCCCCTGGAACTGCAGCTCCTTCCAGAATCCGCCCCATCCCGACAGACTGGCGTCCGTAGTTACAATTTCCCAAAGAGGGGTCAGGAAAGACCTGCCCTTCACGAGATTGGTCGAGACCAACCACCACTGGAGGGACTGCTGGACCCGGGAGGACAACTGGAAGGGCTGATCCAGCGACCGAGGCTGCCGGTCCCAAGACGCCAACAGATAAAGCTGAAGCGTCCTTGTGTGAAATTGAGCAAAAGGAACTGCTTCGAAGGAGGCAACCATCAACCCTACCAGCCTCATCCCCAGACGGATGGACGGCCGAGGATTGGAAAGTAGGACCCGAGCCAACTCCTGAATCAGATGAATTTTGGACTGGGGGAGAAACACTCTGTGTTGATGAGAGTCCAACTGCATCCCCAGAAAGGACACCACCCTGGCCGGAGCGAGGGAGGACTTGGAGAAGTTGATCACCCAACCAAAGCTTTCCAGCGTCTCCGATTGATCGAGTGACGGAGCCATGATGAGAAGGTCGTCCAAATAAGGTACGACACGAATGCCCCGAGATCTGAAAATGGCCATCACCCCTGCCAGCACCTTGGTGAACACTCTTGGAGCCGAGGTAAGGCCAAACGGAAGTGCCACGAATTGAAAATGCTGATCTTCCATCACGAATCGAAGAAAACATTGATGAGCGTGGCAGATGGGAACATGAAGATAAGCATCCTTGATGTCTATGGACGTCATGAAGTCCCCCTGCCGAAGGGAACCGACGGCCGTACGCAAAGTTTCCATGCGAAACTTCAGAAAACGGATGAACTTGTTGAGTAATTTCAGGTCCAGGACGGGACGAACAGACCCGTCCTTCTTGGGGACTGCGAAAAGACTGGAGTAGAAACCGAGGCCCATCTCTAAGCGCGGTACCGGCCGGATGACCGCCATCTCTAACAGATTCTTTACCGACGCCAGGAGCCCCTGTGCGGCCAAAGGATCGATGGGCACCCGAGACCGAAAGAACCGTGAAGGAGGGCGAGACTCGAATTCCAGTTTGTAACCGGACAACACTATCTCCTGGATCCATCTGTCCGGAACCTTCTGGTTCCAAACCAGGGAGAAGTGTCGCAATCGTCCCCCCACCCGCACGGGTGAGGGCAGCCCCTCATTGCTGAGCGGGCTTATCAGCAGGTTTGGGCTTGGTGCCCCAGGACTGAGTGGGACGGCCACGGCCCCTCCCCCGAGTCCAACCTGCACCTCTGTTAGCAGGAAAGGAAGCCCCCCTACCCGCTCTGAATCCCCGAAAGGAAGGTCTACCAGAACTTGCCCCCCGAAAGGGACGACGAGGCTTCTTACGTTGCGGCATTTTACCACCTTTGGCAACTGAATCACTTTTATAACCAAACAGCCGCAACCCCAAAAAGGGGAGAGCTGTGAGCACCTTTTTAGAAGCTGCGTCCGCCGACCACTGGCGCAGCCATACTGCCCGACGAATAGCCACCAGCATTGCAGCTGTCTTGCTACTCATAGCCAGCGGACAGAACATAGGAAGCAAAAGACTCACACTGCCTGAGAGCAATAAGCTCCTTGCAAGTGGGATCAAGATCCACACACAGACCCTGAATTACAAATCTAACCGCCAATAGAAGAAGCGCTGAAGCACACACCGGGCGCATCGCTGACCCGGCGTAACTAAAACCATGGCGAGAGTACTGGTCAATCCGACAATCCTCACCATTCTTAAGGGCAGTAGTCTCAGCAGACTACACCATAGCCGTGCTGGAGAGCCCTAGTACAGGGGTATCGACGTCAGGAGAAACCGACCAAAGCTTCACCAATTCTGGCGGAAAGGGATAACGTTTCTCCCAACTGGAAGGAATTCCAGTTAACCGCGTGGGATGTTCCCATTCCTTGAGCACAATTTTCTCAAAGTGGTGTTGTCTGGGAAAAACCAAAGGCGGCTGAGGGACATTAAACAACTGACCCTTAGGCAGGGTGACGGCCTCAGGTGGATCTAAATTCAAAATTTCAAACATTTGAGCCAGAATGGAGGGGGTGTCACGAGAACCCCCAGCAGACAAATCACCAATAGCATCAACCTCAAGCTGATCTGCAGGCTCATCTGACTCCACCAAAAATTCTCCCTCCTCGTCCAGGGAGCAATCGGACCAATCCACAGGCTCACATACTTCATCCTGTGAAGCCGGAGGTACTGGAGTCAGGTGCTTCCGTTTCGCAGTGGCCTTTAACCCTGCTTTAACGGAAACTATTTTCTCGAGGTTGGCCAACCGTGCCGCCACCTCGGATTGCAAATCCCCACTCTTGACAATGTCACGCGGGGTCTGGAACAGGGAGGGAGGGGTAGGGGATGATGGAAGTTGCGAAGGGCCAGCAGCCGGAGCAACGGACTGACGCGCAATACTCTGCTTTGCATAAGGAATGCATACAAAAAACATCATCAGCTGGGAGCGGAGTCCCACAGCCTCCACACACCCTAGATGGCCCAGAAGAACCATTTCCGGTAATATCGGAAGCCTCCATATGGTGATTTATGGTATTCACAAAAATTTTGGGTTTAAGGCATAAGCCACCCGGGATGCCTCTTTATGTTAATGTCCCGGGAGGGAGGATTTAATTTATAATAAAGATCCCCTTAAATAAATATATATATATATATATATATATATATATATATATATATATATATTTTTTTTTTAATATATATATATATATATATATATATATATATATATATATATATATATAAATATGTCCCAATTTGGAGGAAAAGAAAGGACTAGCCAGGCAAAATAGAACCGGGAGGCCGCTGTATTGAGGGAATCCCAGGAACTGTGGGGAAGAAACAAACCAACAGTAAGACCCCCAGAAACCAATGGCAACATGCAATATAACATACATACACAGCACCAAGTGCTTTGAAGAGGCAAGAAAACTGGCCTCTGATTTTCCTCCTTATATATATATATATTTTTTTTTTTTTAAATAAAAGTATTTTTCCATTAAATATATTACTTTTTAAATAAACAGTCAAACACCATAAAAAAATAGACGGCCCCACGCCAGGTGAGGCCGCTTACCTGCCCCAGTAAGGCTTACAAAAGCCCAGCACCCGACCAAAGAGGTGGTGGAAGACAGGCAGCAAATGTCAGCGAAGGCGGCAGTGGCCGATTAAAACAAAGGAGATAAGCGGAGGGGGGAGGTGAGCTGGATAAAGTGAGAAAAGCGCAGGCAGCCATAAGCAAGCCTGACACCGTACAGCCCGCCCCGGTCACCCCTAAAGCTGACCCAAAGCTCTGGCCCTACAGGCCAGCAGCCCGCAAAACAGAGACTGCCATATAAGGAGGAATCAAAGTCAGGCCATATGCACACTCACTTGCGGTGCAGCCTGACAACGTTGAAATAAGCAAAACACATGAACATACAGTAAACCATACACACAATACACATCCCTCTACCCCCCCCCCCCATAGTGAAGGGAGAAGGGACCGCAACGGGAGAGTAAGGGGACCCTCGGGACAGGGGCATCCCACTTTCGGATCACCATGCCGGATAGCCGCATTGCCCCCAAAAGAGGGGGTCGAGCGGAGGAGATAAGCTCCTAGGCACCTATAGTGCCGTCTACCAATTGCCCAGTGAGCAGCCTAGGCTGGGAGGCTTCCATTCCACCATAAAGTACAAACAATCAAAAACCGGGCAGAAATAGACCAAAAGGGGGTGCCGGGATAAGACCCCGGCTACCTGCAAGCAGGAGACTTCAATCTTCTGTCTTGTCGTCATGCAGAGAGAAAAACACTGGTGATAAATGGGAGGTACCAGGTATATATAGGCCGGAAGGGGGCTTGTTACAAGACTTCCTCTCTGCACAGCGTCACCTGGCGGTGAGTAACCCAATCGTGAAGAATATTAAAGGTGAAGCGGGGTGTGTGGCACACCAAGAATATCTAGCTCACCTCCATGAGGGCTTTCCTACATCCGATGCCCTCCTGGTGGTTGATATATGCCACCACCGTCCGACTGTCTCTGAATCTGGACGAGATGCCCCTCAGATGGAATGTCCAATGTCTGAGAAATAATAGAATTGCACTCAGGTTCAGGCTTCTGCCATTACCTATGAATCAGATTAGAAAAATGCATATGCACCGCTATTCTCATAAACCGAGCCCTTGTGTAGAGGACTCTAAAATCTGAGACCACATTGGATGAATCTCTCTTCAAAATCAGAGGAATCTTTTCTTAAAGACCCTCTTAGTAGCCAATACTTCTTGGACGACTCTCTAAAGGTTTAGGACCACTTGAGGGCTGCTGATAGCTTTAAGACTCAAAGGGAGACTAAGGCATCCACCATATCCTCTTCAAAAACTCAGAGGTCATGCTTCCATTATAACCTTCTTAGTAGCCAATACTACTTGAATGACCCACTGAAGGTTTAGGTACACATTAGGGCTGCCGAGGGGCCTTAAAGTGGACCAACACCCAGGATTTTGACTATCCTGGGTTTTGGTCCACTTCGGCGGGGCACCCCGATCGGGGGTGCCCCGCTGTGTGAAACCCCCCAGAAAGCCCCAAAATCTTACCTGTCCCCGCTCCCACGTGACTGGACGGTCCAATCCCCGCCAACGTCCAGGCGGGGATCAGGAACGTCCAAGCGGCTGCCGCCGCCTCCCTCGCGTCACTTTCGGCGCGCGCACGCCTACAGGGGCGCGAGGGAGATCAGGTAAGCGATTTGGGGTGTCTGGGGGGGTTTCACCCCGCGGGACATCCCAATCTCGGATGTCCCGCGGGGTGGGAGGTGATCGGCCCGGGAATCTTATAGATTTCCGGGCCGATCACCTCTCGGTGTTGGTCCACTTTAAGGCTCAGAGGGTACCGGTGACAAGGGTCAGAACCATTGCAAGGGGGGAGACAACTGTCTTCCATATTTACTACCGAAGCAAAATCCCTGCACACCGCGCTATCCTCGTCCAGTGCCACTTGCATGCATACTGGACATGGGGTAAATCTGTTAAGGACCAGATCCGTACCGCTGATGTCTCCGTCATGGTGAAAAAAATACTAGTCTACCTCCCTGGGGATCTGAGACCAAGTATATAACAGTTCTCGATAGCCACTACTCCAAGACCTTAAGGGGTGACCACACATCATATTGCCTGCCCTTTCCCCCACACTATGAAACAAATCGAAAAATAAAATCAAACTGAACCTACCTAAATGTTTAGGTCCGCATGAACCATATAATATTAACATAATACACACAATAAAATCAAATTTGACCTAACTTAAGGTTTGGGTCCGCATGAACAATGTTAATAAACATAATATACCTGATAAACAAAATAAAATTAAAATAAAACAAACAAAATGACACACCTAAAGGTTTAGGTCCGCTTAAGCGTGGCTGTGCAGTTGCTCAGAAATGGCCCTTTCTGCCAACCAACAACCCCTGCAAACATGTGCTTGTGGCTTGAACCAGCGGTCGGTGGTGCTCGGCGCTGCGCCTAGCCGAAATCATTCCAGAGGCAGCGGGTAGCAAATCAGCAGCGACAGCGGTGCTTCGCCTAGCCGAAAATTGTTCCATGTCTCCGGCCTAAAAAATATGCTGTGACCCGGAGAAGAACCGGCTGGGCATCGGCGGTGCAAGGCACTTCGCCTAGCCGAAAATGTTTCAGCGAAGACTGCTGGGAAAAACAGATGAGACCCTCTGTTCCTAGCTGCCTTAGCTCCATGCCCCAATCAGGCTCACCAGACAAAAACCTACGGCTGATTTGCTTTTTAATGCAAGACTTCAGCCAGAGTGCCAATGACACCCCAAAGCGCCCCAGGACCCTGGCGCTTACTCTTACCATCCTGACCCTGATACAGCCTAGCTGAGGAGGCATAGCGGGTCCATCCAGATTAGAGGAGCATAAGGGACCTAGGAAGACAGACAGGGTCTTGCCCCCGCTTCCAAGGTATAATCTTAAAAACAAAAAATAAATGGGAGAGCAGTCCAGATAGAGCCCTGCAGTCCAGTCCGAATGCAAGAAAGGAAATGGAGTGGAGGAAGTCAGCCGGCAGGATATAGGCCCGGGAGGCGGAGCCACAGCTTTGTCTTGCTGTCCACGCCCTTCGGTTGAGAGAGGTTAACCCTATTGTTACGGAATTATTCTGATGTCTTGAAGTAAAATGGAAGAGAAATTTTACCGAATTCGACCAAAACGGGTATCTATTACTTTAGTGATTCATGACAATAAAAATTGTGATGCCTACATATTAAAATAAATGGAAAACATTACAAAATTATAATCAGAAAGGAAATGATAAAAATACCAAAAACTTATACATACTCCCTGTGCCAGTCATGAATTTGATGAATATTTCCAAAAACAATTTTATCTTTTCCTTTCATGTCATCGGGAACTCCATCCTCTTTCATAAGGGCCATGTATCCCTTAAAAGAAATAAAGGAAACATTATTATCAAACAGCGTCAATATTATCACCTGCATCATATGGATAACAACTTTAGAAAAAAGCCTAGTCTTTTAGTTATCTAATAAGTGTGTTAATATAAAAAAAAAAAAATGAGGAAATAAACAATGAAATGCAATGTGTTTAGAGATTTGCTTTTACCATATGAAGTATATTTTAAAAACATTAATATTCCAGTAGGACTGGTAGTGTGGGATTAAGGGAAGCTCTTGCATCAACTAAAGTAAAAAATATTTGTAGCTTAGAAGAGTTTGTGGGATTTTCAGGCATTACAAAAACCTACAGTCAGCATATGGGTTGTAAATTATATGACAACATGTGTGCTGCTAAGCAGGGCTGTAAGCCAATGCCCGACTCCAACTCATCTATTTTATCATTGGTGATAACCCCTCAAATGTGTCCTCTTCTACTCACTTCCACCCCCCTCCCACCTAGTAAGAAAACCACTCTGGAAAGCAAAATAAACACATCACATCAATAGATACCACATTTCCAAAGTTCCTCTCCTGCTTGTGTCACCCCCTTCCATGGAATGTCCTCCATCCCTCCTCCCTTTGGAATCCTAAGACAGATGGGGGATTTCAGGTACCCAAAGATGGAGAATCCCAGATGCACAAATCAAACATTGGGTGACTCCCATCGCTCTGCACAATAGGAGGGGTCAGAAGCTGACCCCTGGTTAGAGGAATAAGGTGAGCTTGAGAATAGCCAGAGAGACACTCGAATCTTACCATCTAGAGTGACACACGTTCCATTGTAACATCTAAGGAGGAGACCAGGAACCGTTTGTCTTTGAGAGATGTGCGAGGACTGAGAAATAATTGACAGCGCAGTCACTTAAACTGGACCTTCAGCATGATTTAATGAAAAGCCCAAACCCTTAAAAAACGATTCCACAGCATCTAAAATTAATATATTTTAAGTTTTTAGTCACTTATTATTCTTTCCCCCACTGGGCTGAAACTCTGTTCAGGACTTTAGGATACGGGCGCCGCCATCTTGACTCAGAAGCATCACACTTACTGAGGAGAGGAGAGCGGGAAAAAGTACAGGGGGGGGCGGGTTATAGCTGTGATTTGCTCAGACAGAGCAGAGCAGGCATCAGGTAAAGGTCAGCAATCCCAGAATGCAGAGCAGCACAGTCAGAAGGCACTTCCTGTTTGCAGGCTGCCTGATGTCCCATGAGCCGCCATCTTGGATGTTTAAAGGCTCGTAACATGCAGTAGATGCAGGTAGGATGATTTTTAATGTGGGCAATTTGTATGTACAGGGTGTGGGAAACATATAAGATAGACTCTTATTCAAAGTGTAGGTCCGCTTTAAGTATTTTCCCCTTTTTATTTGTATTGCTATCTATTTGTACCATGTTTTATAGTTAATTCTGTTTTATCACCTCACACCGTTTTTCTTGCTGTTTTTTTTAAATAAATGCTGAAAATACAGCAGAGAGTAATTGATGCTCTGAATTATGGATCTAAAAAGCTCACGCTAGTTCTGAAGCGTCTGGCTACATTACTTGCCTAGAATGCTGGATCGGGGGCTTGTAGGGCCCCCCACCCTGCAGCCTACGAGCCCACATAGCCTGTGTGGGCCCGGGCTCTTCTGCCCCCCCCCTGGGCTTTGGAGAGGCAGGTAATTGGGGGTGCCGGGGGTTAATGGCAAGTCACCCGCTGCAGCAAGCGGGTGACATGCCATCCCCCAGCCTTGTGAACTGGTATAAGGGGTCTCATGGACCCCTTACCAGTTCACAAGGGGTTAAATGTTAAATAAGACACAGACACATAAGAAATAAAAGATCTTTATTTAATTTTTTTTTACTTTACTCACCTCTCCTGTGTCCCCCCCGGCGATCTCCGCTGACAGCCTGCTCGTGTGTTTGAAGGAGAGAGCCTGGGGAGGAGGGGGGGGGGCGATCTCAGCCCTCTCCTCCCCCCCATCTGCCCTCCTCCAGGCACACGAGCAGACTGATTGTCTGTCTCACGGTTCCTGGCATTAAGAGGGCTGCTGGTGACATCACAACAATGTCACCTGGCCCCTGCCCTCTCCTCGCCACCGAAGAGGCTGGGGGGGCGATCGGAGGCCCCCCCAGTGAAGAGGACACCCATCGGGAGACAGCACGGCCTCAGATAAGGAAATGTCATTTTATTTATTTTTTTTTTTACATTTAGCAGCTGCTGCTGCCGAAGCGGGGGGGGGGGGGGGCCTATTCCGGGGGCTCTCCTGGAGCCATCCGACCCCCCACGGGGGATCGGATGGCACCAAATTAAAGGGGAGACCTGGCCGGATCCAAAGAGGGGTCAGGTGAGTATTTTTGATTTATATTTTTTTTACTATCAGGGGGGAAAGTCAAGCACGTAGATTCTACGTGCTTGGCCCTTAAGTGGAGTGGAAGCGAGCACGTAGAATCTACGTGCTTGGCACTGAAAGGGTTAAAGAATTAGGCCCGAACTAACATCACTGCATCCTGAACTGCCCAAATTGAGACCAAAGTGACCAGAAGGGAACAGGCACCAGATTCTGCTTGCCTGACGAGCTCTCATACTTCAACAATGCTTCTCTGGTATTTTACAGTCCTGCTTCCTCTCACTCTAAAATCCCTGAGCTTACAGCATCCCCCTGCACCTAGAAAACATATCTATATCTCTCCATCACTGCTCTCATCCCCCTAGCTGTCCTTACACAAATTTATCTCACTGGTTAAATCGCTCACCCTTTCCCCATGCACCCACAAAACATGCTCTGCCATGTTCAAATCCCACAGCCACCCCCTATCCCTTTTTCTGCTCCTACTTGCCGCTGGTGACATCGTTCAAAACCCAGGCCCATTTCCTTCACTTCCTTGCTCCTCAACACATCACAAGCAAACATTCACCACAGTATCAACCAGGAAACAAGTCAACTTCATAACAATCACCCCCTCCCTACACACTCCTACTGTTGTAACCTTTGCACTGTGGAATACACATTCAGTGTGCAACAAACTTGCATACATCCATGACCTCTTCACTACCAACTTCTTCACCTTCATGGGCTTTACTGAAACCTGGCTCACTCCCTCTGATACAGCCTCACCTGCTGCCCACTCATATGGAGTTCAGCCACACCCCAAGATCAAGCAACAAACAGGGTGGAGGTGTTGGAATCCTTCTGTCAGAACACTGTTCATTTAACCCAACCCCTGCCCTACCCTCCCTTTCCTTCTCTTCTTTTGAAGTTCACTGTGTCCGTCTCTACTCTCCCTGTCACCTTAATATTGCCATTATCTATCGCTCTCCTGGACCTGCCACTCTCTTCCACCTGGCTTCTCCACTTCCTGTCCTCTGACATCCCTATATGGGCGACTTCAACATACCCGTTGTCATCAACAACCATGCAACCAACAAATTACTTTCCCTAACCACCTCCTTTGGCCTCAAACAATGGTCTGCTAGCCCCACCCACAAAGATGGACATACACTTGACCTACTCTTTACCCACCTGTGCTCTGTATCAAGTCTTTCTTCATCCCCACGTCCCCTCTCTGATCACAACTTACAAACACTCTCTTCCCTTACCACTACCCCCCTGCAGGAACCTCAGAAACCTAAACCTTCAATCTCTCTCTAACACTTTACATCCCCTTCACCATCTGCCCTCTTTCACCATGTCATGTAGACACTGCAGCTTCATACTACCATAACACACTAACTGCTGCCCTAGACTCTGTTGCTCCTCTTAACTATAGCCACTCTTAGGCCAAAAAAGACAACCTCACAGCTAACAGCAGAGGAATTTGCCACATACCTTAAAGATAAAACTGACATGATTTGAAGCGGCTTCAACCCTCAGCGCACCACTCTCCTACCAACTCCCTCCCTTCCCCACTCATTAACTAATTTCACACAGTTAACTGCACAAGACCTTTCCTCTCTGGTCTCAAAGGCCCACATGACCAAATGCTTCCTTGATCCCATTACATCCCACCTTATCCCTCAACTGTCTCCATCTGTCATTCCAGCCCTAACATCTCTATTCAACCTCTCCCTCTCCACCGGTACCTTTCCTTCTTCCTATAAGCATGCTGTTATTACTCCACTCATCAAAAAACCCTCTCTGGGCCCCTCTGCCCTACCCAGCTACAGCCCTATATCTCTGCTCCCTTTCTCATCCAAGCTACTTGACAAGCATGTCCACACAGAACTGGCTCACTATCTGTCTACGAACTCCCTCCTAGATCCCCTACAGTTTCTGCCCATGTCACTCCACCAAAACAGCCCTCACCAAAGTCACCAATGATCTACTGACTGCCAAATGCAAGGGCCACTACTCTGCTCTCATTCTTCTCAACCTATTCTCTGCTTTAGACAAAGTCGACCATGCTCTGTTTCTCAATATTCTTTCTTCTCTTGGAATCCAAGGACTCACACTCTTGGCTCTCCTCCTATCTCACTGATCGCACATTTAGTTTATTACGCTAACACTTTTTCCTCTCCTCACCCTCTGTCTGTTGGTGTACCACAAGGCTCAGTCCTAGGACCCCTACTTTTTTTAATATACACTTCTGGTCTCGGAGAACTAATAACTTCGCTGGGCTTTCAATATCACTTTTATGCAGATGACACTCAGATCTACCTCTCTGGCCCAAAACTCTCTTCCCTCCTCTCTGGCCTGACATCTTGCTCCCTTAAACTGAACATGGAAAAATAGAACTGGTCATCTTCCCACAATCTCATTCTCCTTCCCTCTCTAACACCACAATCTCTGTAAATCTTACAATAACTTCAAGCTCGGTGTCTGGGTGTCATTCCGGACTCCTCTCTATCATTCACATCTCACATTCACTCCCTAGCCACCTCCTGTCGTCTTCAACTTATAAATTTCTCCCACATCCGTCCCTTCCTCTCACCTGACACCACTAAAATGCTAGTGCTAGTGCTGTTGCAGTGGTCATCTCTCGACTGGACTACGGTAACACCCTCCTCTGTGGTTTGCCAACAAACAGACTGGTACCCCTTCAATCTAATCTAAACTCTGCTGCTCACCTCATCCACCTCTCCTCTCGCTTCTCCAGTGCTGCTCCCCTCTGTCAATTCCTCCACTGGTTACCTGTCTCCCAGAGAGTTCAGTTCAACTTCTAACATTAACTTACAATGCTAACCAGGCCCCTCCCTACATTTCATCTCTGATTCAGCCTTGCCAAACCAAGCGTAACCTCTGCTCTGCCTCTGACATTCGCCTGTCCTCCTCCTTGGTTACCTCCTCGCACTTCCGCCTTCAAGACTTCTCCCATGCTTCCCCACTTCTCTGGAATGCACTCCCACGCTCAATCTGTCACTCCCCATCACTCCAAGCCTTTAAAAGTGCACTCAAAACTCACTTCTTCAGACAAGCATATAACCTGGCTTAAGTAACTACTATACCCTTCAAATGGCACATGCAGCCCAACTCAAGCTCTAGCACTTGTGATCCCTACCTTTTTTGTCTCCACCCCCATCCTTTAGACTGTAAGCTCCCAAGGGCAGGGCTCTCTCTCCTATTGTCTTCTGTGCTCACAACACCTGGTTTGAACCTTGTGGCATCTAGTTTTGTATTGTTCCCTGTACTATATGTTTTACCTTGTCTGTAATCATACATTGTTAAGCACTACGGAAAATGATTGTGCTATATAAATAAACATTAACAACAATAATAATAATACTTATATAAAATATAAAGCAAATTTATTGTAATACTATCTCTGGACAAAGGTGGAACAAACCCTAGGAATTTGACTTTCAAGGGTTTTGTTCCATTCCCCTGTGTGAAAAACCCTCCGCTCCTGGATGCCCCAGGGGGAGGACAGCAGCAAGCAGTGGCATGAGTGGGTTTTGTACAGCGTTAAAGGGACATTCTAGGCAAAGGATGAATTTAGCCTGCTTCTGTTTGCCCCATGCTGGCTGTCAGGGGCAATGTTCATTCACCATACCTTTACATTCCCTGATAAACCCTGCTGGACTAGCTCCTTTCTGCTGACTCTTCTCAGTCACTTAGTCCCTTTTGTATTTTTCAGCCTATAAGATGCATCTGCCCATAAGATGCAATTAGGATTTGAAGTAGGAAAATAAAAAAATATTCTGAACCAAATGTGTTAAAACGTAACCCCCACTAGAACCAAATAACACAATTCTGTGATACTCACCTGTAAAATTGTTTTTTCTGTTAATCCATTCCAGGCCATCCCTTAATTATTACACCTGGGTAATTCCTGCCCGGAGGGTGTAGACTGCAAGATAAAAAAGGTGTGGCCCCTCCAGGCCCCATAAGTAGCAGCTGCCTCTATTCAAAGACCAAAAGCAGTATATCATATACCAAGAGGCAAGGCCGGGAGGCCCAAGTCTAGGAGACAATGTTACCTCACACCAAACTCCGCTTGTTTTCTCTCAAAAAATTCTACTCTTTTTTTTTTTGCCTCTTCATTTCACAATTCCAAATGGAATAAACACCATAAAAAAGGCATCAAGGATATAATGTACCCCAAAAAGGGGCGGGCCGGATGGCCTGGAATGGATTAACAGAAAAAACAATTCTACAGGTGAGTATCACAGAATTGTGTTTTTTCTTACAATCCATTCCAGGCCGTCCCTTAATCATTACACAAGCATTACAAAAGCATCATTACAAAAGCAGTGCCTAATATGGGCGGGATCCCCAACGCGATACAGCAGGTAGTTCAATTCACTACAGCCTGAAGTACTTTTCAACCAAATACAGCGTCAGCTGAGGTCCTAACACCTACCTTATAAAATTGGTAAAATGTATGAACTGAAGACCAGGTGGCAGCTTTACAAACCTGTTCCACTGAGGCCTGGTGCTGAAAGGCCCAGAAAGCACCAATGGCCCTAGTGGAAAGAGCTGTGACCCAAACAAGGGGCTCATTCCCCTTGGCAGCATAGACTCTTACCACTGCCTGTCTAATCCATCGACTGATGGCGGACTTAGCTGGTGGAAGACCTTTCCGTGGACCCTCAGGTATGACATAAGAAGTCCAAACTGTGAGATAATACCTTAGTGCTCTCACTACATCCAAACAGTGAAGAACACCTTTCCTTATTAGAAACTGGAGCAGGACATATGGAAGGCAAAACCATCTCTTCATTAAAATGAAGATACCTTTAGGAAGAAACTCCTAAAACACTCAAATAACGAGGCATACTGATAAGCTGCTAATTCAGAAACCCACCTGCTGAGGTTATTGCCACTAAAAGATAACCATAAGCGCCCTTAGACTTAATGACGCATCTACCCTGGTTCAAAAAGGAGGACCCTGAAAAACAAGTTCAGGTCCCAAGCCGGCAGAAGTGGATTATGAGGAGGCCGCACATGAGCGACTCCTTGTAAAACAAGTTCTGATAAAAACATTCTCAGCTATGGGTTTCTGAAAGAAGAAAGATAGCAGATATTTGTCCTCAATTGAAGACCTTCATCAAGACTTCTGCAAAAAATCTATATATTCTGTAAACCGAACAGTACTACAAGCGAACCCCTGGATTCGCACCAAGCGATAAATGCTTGCCAGACTCTATAGTAGATCACTTGATAAAGATTTCTTCCTGGCCTGAATCATAGTCTGGATGACTCTGCCAGAAAAAACCCTTTCTTCCAAGATAAAGGATTCAATAGCCAGGCCTTCCAAGCCAGGACTTTTGATTTGGGATGTCTTAGAGGCCCCTGTGTGAGAAGATCTGGATCGTCCTGTGACATCCTTACTATGACATCCTGTGACATCATTACTATGTCTGAGAACCAGCTTCTTCTTGTCACCGAGGAGCCACCAGAATGGTTGGGACTCCCTTCTGAGCTTTTAGTACTCGACTCAGAAGAGAAATCGGAGGGAAATGCATCAAGAAGCTTGAATGCTGACCACTGAAGAGTCAGGACTTCGGACCTTCCAACTGAGCCGTGATGCAAGAGATCTACTTGAATCACTTTCCCAGCACATGCATAGGGATTAAAAAACCCTCTGGCTTAGAGACTGTTCTGCTGAGATGATCGGCCTACAAGTTGTCCACTCCAGGTATGTGTACCACTAAAAGACATGGAACCGGTTTCTCGGCCCAAAGTAAAAACCCAGCTCACTTCCATCAGGGGTTTACTGCTTCTGATGACCTCATGGTGGTTGATATATACCACCGCCATCCAATTGTCTGTTTGAATTCGGATGGGATGCCCCATCATATGGGATGTCCAATGTCTGAATACAATAGAATAGCTCTCAGTTTCAGGATCTTCATGGAGATTCTGCTCTCCTTCGGACTCCAATGTCCCTAGATCATTTGTGACTCCATGACACTCCCCCAACCACATAGACTGGAATCCATGGTGATGATCTTCCACTGTACTGGAAGAAAGGATTTGCGGATTTGATGAGGCTGAGAACCAGGCTAGAGACTGCCTTGCTGACGGTGTCATGCAAAAAGAGTGATCCAGAGTGTGTGGGTCTCGATCCCAGATTGTGAGAAATTCCATCTGCAGGGGTCTTGTGAAAACAGTGCAAAGGTACTGACTGAAGCAATATAGCATCAGGCCCAACAGACACATTTCTTGATGAATCGTAGGATGAGGCCAAGAAAAGAGACCCTGTACCTGGCCTGAGTCACTTCTGTGTTGGAAAAGCACTTTTGCCTGAGACGTGTCATGACATTCCCAGAAAAGAATAACTCTTGAAGCTATGAAAAGATATCCTTCTGGACCCCCTGACATGATGGGGCCCATATCAACCGATAGACTCAGTAAGGGATTACATGTAACCCCGACTTCTTAAAGAAAAACATGAGACCTGCCAACACCTTGGTAAACACCCTTGGTGCTGATGATAGACCGAAGGGTAGTGCCACAAACTGAAGAAGTAGGCCACCTACTACAATGTAGGTATACATCCTTATATATACACTGTGGTTATAACAACGCCAATCTCTAAAAAGGTGAGATACAGCAGATCTCAATGCTTCTTTCTGCTGAATTCGGGATACCCCTGACCAGAGATCTCTGATGGGGTCCGTTTTTTAAATTGGATTTTGTAACCTGAGGATACAACTTCCTGTATCCAAATATCTGTTACATGAAGCCTGCAAATATGAGCCAAATGCAGAAGCTTTCCCCCCACACCTCAAGGGCGGGGGCATCCCTTCATGCCTGAGCCGGCTACGAAGGGGGTCTGGTTTTATTTTGCCAGACACCTGTTGCCTTAGTTTGGAACTCTGTCCTATTCCCAAAAAATTATCTTCGGTATCCCAAAGAGGCCGAACCTCTAGCTGGAACCCCGGAGTATTAGAGGCCTTGCGCAAGCAGTATTAGACTTCGGCTTCTGTGGCAGATGAAATGACTTACCACTAGTAGCATGCTTTACCAAGTCAAACAAGCACTCCCCAAACAGACTCCCCACCTTAAAAGGGGAGTCCTGTCATATTCCTTTTTAGAGGCTATGTCAGCTGGCCATTGCTTAAGCCATAAAGCACGCCTTAAGGCGACCACCAGAGCTAGGCCTCTGGCCCACAACCAGATCAAACCTCCATAGCCTGGATCACATACCTGTTTGATCAACTGGAAGCATGGCTTCCGTGAAAGAGCCATACAAGTCTTAGAGTCCAGTTGTTTTAACAACCTCCTGCTCACAAAAAATGCTATGGATGTAGCACAGGCCAGCCGCAAGGTCGACCCCATAAAAGCACGACATGCCACCTGATCCACGCATGTCGTGCTTTTATGGGGTCGACCTTTGTGGGGTCCGCTGGATCCTTTGGAGAAGCACTATCAGAGGATGGCATAACCAAAATCTTAAAGAGACCTGGCCCCAGAGCGTCCACCACAGGAGGGTGAGACCATAAATCAATCTGATCTGGAGGAAAAGGATACATAGTATCTAGTACTTTAGGAATGGTCGGAAGACAACCTGCCCCACAACATCCTCCAGAATGGAGGAAATCAATCATCCATCCATCTTCTCCTTAACCGAGCACCCCCTTGTGTAGAGGACTCTGAATCCCAAGTCCCTACTGGATGAATTCTCCCAACGGATAACTTCCTGAGAGACAGAGGCAGACACAATATCCCCTTCAACTCAGAGGAAAAAATCTTTTCTTTAAAAACCTTTTTAGTAGCCAATACTCCATTATGACTCTCTATAGGTTTAGGACCACTTGAGGGCTGCCGACAGATTTTAAAGACTCAGAAGGAGACTATGGCAGCCACAATATCCTCTTCAACACAGAGGAAAAATATTTTCTTTAAAAACCTTTTTAGTAGCCAATACTCCATTCTGACTCTCTATAGGTTTAGGACCACTTGAGGGCTGTCGACAGATTTTAAAGACTCAGGGGGGTTTTAAGTCTCAGAAAGCACTGGCGACAGGGGTCAGAGCCCCCTTCAGGGAGGAGACAACTGTCTCCCTATCCACTACAACTGTAGCATAATCCCTGCACACCTTGCTATCCTTGTCCAGTGCCACTGCATGCATACTGGACATGGGGTAAATCTGGTAAGACCAGATCAAACTACCCCAGATGCCCCCCCCCCCCCCCCCCATTTAATAATACTAGTCTATGACCTACTACTCCGAGTCCTCTGGGGGGTAACCACCATATATATATAAATTATATAGTAATATTATATTTGCCCTTTCCCAATCTATAATAGTATAGATTCAAACATAAAACAATAAAAAACAGTATTAAAAAACAAACAAATTGACCTGCCAAAAGGTTTATGTCCACTTGAGGGTGGCCGTGCAGTGGCTCAGAGCAGCCCCTTTTTGCTGGCCAACAACCTCAGCTTAAACACATGGGAAAGAGCAATAAGAAAGGGAAAATCCCTTGGCCCCCCCCAATCAGGCTCACCAGACAAAAACCTGTGGATGACTTGCTTTTTAACGAAAAGTGTGTAACACTCAGAAAGTGCCCCAGACCCAGGCGCTTCACCTTACCCTCACGGATACCCAAAACAGCAAAGCTGGGGAGGCATACAGTTGGGTCAGAGGAATTCGTGGGGGTGGGGGTCAGATGGAAGGTCGTGCAGGAAGCCGACAGGTTGTATTCCCCGCTTTCTGCCAATACCTAATCTTGAGAGAGAGAAATCCCAGCGATCTTCACAGTCTACATCAAAACTGCAAGAATGAAACTGGTTTTGATTAAAGGCAGCTGCTACATATGGGGCTGGGAAGGGCCACACCTTTTTTATCTTGCAGTCTACACCTTCCGGGCAGGAATTACCCAGGTGTAATGATTAAGGGACGGCCTGGAATGGATTGGAAGAAAAAAAAGGCAAGGTGCAGAATCCCCCATTACAGGCAGTGTGGTATTTCCCCCTCAAATCCCCCTATATAGGAAGTATGGCATTGCCCCTTCCCAATCTCCATATAGGCAATTTGGCATTCCCCCTCCTATTCCCCATATAGGCAATGTGGCATTCCCCCTCCCAATTTCCATATAGGCAATGTGGCATCCCCCCTCCCAATTTCCATATAGGCAATATGGCATTCCCCCCTCCCATTCCCCATATAGGCAATGTGGCATTGCCCCTCCCCAATCCCCATATAGGTAGTTTGCCTATATGTGGAATGGGACGGGGGAATTCCAAACTACCTATATGGGGATTGGGGAGGGGCAATGCCACATTGCCTATATGGGGAATGGGACGGGGGAATTCCAATGTGGCATTCCCCCTCCCAATTTCCATATAGGCAATGTGTGGCATTCCCCCTCCCAATTTCCATATAGGCAATGTGGCATTCCCCCTCCCAATTTCCATATAGGCAGTGTGCCCCCCCCCCCGCCATTCCCCATATAAGCAATGTGGCAGAATAATCCCACTCCCCCCCCCACTCTCAACGCTGGACAAAAAAGAGTAAACAAACATATGGCGCTCCTGCATTGCTGGCAGCCCACTGGTTAAAGTGGCTTGCGGCCACAGAGCAGATTCTGTATTCTAGTTCCGGAGTCGGAATCTAGAGCCAGCTAAAACAGGTTTTGATCATCTTTAAAGCGGAAAAAAACTGGGGGAGGGTGGCCCTGGAATCTAAAAGATGGCAGGTGCTGACCTTCCTCTGGCACATCTTGAATTGAGATGCCCCTGTGTGTGAACCCCCCCCCCCCAGATCACCAGTAAACATCTACCTTTCCCCAGTCAGCCAGCGCATGCGTGGGCACTTTTACAATCAGAGCTATTTGTTAAACTACATAGACACAAGAAAGCTTCTCCTGCATCTTGGTGCTGTGTGCACGCTTCAGCCTCAGCCAGTCAGATATGCGGGGGCCGCTAGGGATGCCGCTGCTCTGGCTCCCTGTTGGGGTCTAACAAAGCTGTTTGCAAAATGAAAAAGTCAAGGCTCTGATTGCACGAGAGCCCGCTCATGCACCGTTGGATCAAGAAGATGTTGAGTTTTCTGGGGGGCATAAAGAGGCACCTCATTTTTGGATGCCCCCAGGACATGGGACAAAACCCAGGACAGTCAAAACCCCAGCAAATCTGGAGTAAACTCACCTAGCCGGTGATCCTAAGACTAATGCGCGGGTCACATCCTGCGCTAGGTGGGTACCCACACCCAGCATTTATGAATAGCTGGCAAGGAGGTGTGTATAGTATGAGATCCCAGGGCATTGTGTGTCCCAAACCTAGATCTCTTTGCCACATTATATAGGTTGTATACCTGCATGTTGTCTAGGTTGAGTTTAGGTTAGATTGTACAATTAAGGCGGACCAACATTAATTTCTAAACAAATGAATGTTGGGCTAAAGTGGGGGGGGGGGGCATCCTCATTGCCTATGCGCCACACATACCCCCCGCTACAAGCCCAGCCCTGAAGGGCTCATGTTTAGCTCTTCTTGCTTCATGTTAGCGGAGATTTGGCCCCATGTGACTGCCGCTTAGACTATTGCACAGTGATGTGAAAGGCCGGCCAGTGATTGGCTTGTGGTTCATGTGGGGGAAGGTCTCTCTGAAGGAGCCAGGATCTGATAAGTTAGTTGTGCCTGTTGTGCTGTGTTGTGTTGGAGCAGCTGAATGCTGCTCCAACACAAAATGAACCAACAGCAAGAGTCCAGATTAAGCGGATCAAAATTCACTTGTGGTCAGCTTAAATGTGACCTGGGGGCCTCCCTTAAGAAACCCCATGCAGCATTAACCACCTACTTCTGGGCTCCCACTGTTGAAAAGCACTGAGCTAAGAGGCTTAGCTCTGCAGCAATATTAACACACGGCACACTTGGCAAAGTTGACATTTGCACTTGGGGTGCACTAAGCAGAGGGAGTAGCTCTGCTCTGTGCTGCATTTGAACAGCAGTATCCTGGATGTAAGGAGGTATGTGGCTCAGACTGTCCATAGTGTAAATCCCAATACAAAAGTTGAAGTAATAGATGGAAAGCCACATGTCCATTCCTTTACAGCAGTAAAAGGGAAACACTGTTCTAAAAATGGACCAATCACTGTAGCGGCCGGCCCTAGCAACTAAAAGACCAGGAGAGTAGGTGCCGCTGGGACTTCCCAATTTGGGATACCCAACAAACCACTTAAGCTTTCTGACAGTCCCTTGCAATTGCAGGCTGCATCCCTGGAATCCTTGCAGATGTGCACGCTCCCGCACCGAGCAATTATACCTAATCAACAACCTGGAACAGTTGAAAAAATACAATTCTGTGATTACTCACCTGTAGAATTGATATTATTTGTGTACATCCCGTCCCATTCCGAAAGATATCCTTACTCATGGGTTTTTCATCTTCAGATGTCACATGGCTGCAGAGCAGAAAAAGTGGCCCCTCCCGGCCCATATATACCGAGGCACCTCCCACAGAACCCCAGTATTTAAAAAGCAGTTAACAAAAGCCGGGAGAAAATAACCAACAATCACCATAAAGAGGTAACAAGAACAACAAGGGTGGGGCGGAACGGGACGGGATGTACACTCATAATATCAGTTCTACAGGTGAGTAATCACAGAATTGTATTATTCTTAGTGTACATCCCGTCCGTTCCGAAAGATATCCTTACTCATGGGACATCCAATAGCAGTGTCCGTAAGGTAGGGTGGGATCCCCAAAAGCAACTACAAGCAGTCTAAACCACTGCCGCCTGCAGAACTTTGCGGCCAAAAGCAGCATCAGCTGAGGCCTTAACATCAACCTTGTAAAACTTAGAAAAAGTATGAACAGAAGACCAAGTTGCGGCCTTGCAAACTTGTTCAACAGAAGCTTGGTGCTGAAAAGCCCAAGAGGCACCAATAGCACGAGTAGAATGAGCAGTAAGGTGGAAAGGAGGTTTCTTTCCCTTAGCAGAATAGGCCTGAATCACGGCCTGATGGATCCACTTGCTGATAGTGGATTTAGCAGGAGCCTGGCCCTTCTTAGGACCAGACGGAACCACAAAAAGCATCTGTCTTCCTGAAGGGTTCAGTAGCCACCAAATAGAACGTCACAGCCCTAAAAACATCAAGAGAGTATAACACCCTTTCCTTGGGGTTACTAGGATTAGGGCACAAGGAAGTCAACACAATGTCCTGATTGAGATGAAAAGCAGACACAATCTTAGGCAGAAAGTCACTTTTAAAGCGAAACACCGCCTTGTCCTGGTGTCTTTCAAAATATGGAGGCTTGGTGGAAAGCGCCGCCAATTCAGAAACACGCCTGGCTGAGGTAATAGCCACCAAAAAGGCTACCTTGACAGTGAGAGTGGATAAAGCCGCCTCCTGCAAGGGTTCAAAGGGAGACCCTTGCTTGGCAGACAAAACCAAGTTCAAATCCCAAACAGGTAACATGGGCTTGCGCGGAGGATGCAAATGACTAATTGACGCCTTGAAAGAAGGTCTTGACCAGATGATGCTGAGCAAAAGATCTTTGGAAAAAAACAGCCAGAGCAAAAACATGGCCCTTCAGAGTACTAAACTGAAAACCCAGATCCAAGCCATGTTGCAAAAATTCCAATATCCTGGGAATTGAGAACACCTGACATGAAAGTGACCTAGACTCACACCAGTCGATGTAGGCACGCCAAACCCTGTAGTAAATGGTAGAAGACTTCTTCCTAGCTCTGATCATGGTATTAACTACAGAGGCCGGCAACCCTTTGTCCATCAAAATGGAGGTTTCAGCAGCCAGGCCGTCAAAGCCAGCGTTTGTAAATTGGGGTGGCGCAGCCGCTCCCTGAGTGAGCAGGTCTGGCACCAGGGGCAGGACGAACTGATCTACTGCCAACTGTACGATTTCTGCGAACCAAATTCTTCTTGGCCAACACAGGGCCACCAGAATGGCTGGCACTCACTCCTGGGCTATTTTGCGCAGCACCTTGCCCAGCAGAGGAAATGGAGGAAAAACATAAGGGAGCTGAAAGCTCTTCCAAGACATTGCCAGAGCATCCATTGACAGGGCCAGGGGATCCTGTGACAGGGATACAAAGACTGGAAGCTTGTGGTTGTGACGTGATGCAAAGAGATCCACATCCGGCTGGCCCCAACGGAGGCACAGAGAGTGAAAGACCCTGTTCCTGAGGGACCATTCTCCCATGCGAGAGGCCCCCCTGCTCAGAGAGTCTGCTTCCAGGTTCTACTCTCCCGGAATGTACACCGCTGAGATGCAGGGAACATTGTCCTCTGCCCAGGACAAAATCAGAGACACTTCCTTGAGAGCCCTCTTGCTCCTGGTTCCTCCCTGATGATTGATGTAAGCAATTGATGTCTTGTTGTCTGAGCGGATCTGAACCGCCAGACCCCGAAGGTGCGTGGTCAGCTGGTAAAGCACTAACTTTACTGCCCTCAGTTCCAGAATGTTGATTGGAGCATGGGCCTCCTGAGGACCCCACTGCCCCTGGAATTTCAGGGACTTCCAAAAGCCCCCCCCCAACCAGTCAGACTGGCATCCGTGGTGACCACCTCCCAGCAGGGAGTCAGAAAAGATCTGCCCACTAGCAGATTCCTTGGGTCCAGCCACCATGACAGAGACCGCCTGGCCAGAGGGGACAGAACAAATACCTGATCCAGGGACCCTGGGTCCTGATCCCATACTGACAAGAGATGAACCTGGAGAGGCCTCATGTGAAACTGAGCATATGGGACAGCCTCGAAGCTGGACACCATCAGACCCACCAACTGCATTGCCTGTCTGATGGACGGATGAGGGCAAGACAGAAGGAGTTATGTTTGTGCCTGAAGACTCTCTACTTTCAGCTGAGGGAGTAAGACCTTGACCTGAGAGGTATCCAGAGTCATGCCCAGAAAAGGCTTTACCCTGGACGGAGACGGGGAAGACTTGGGAAGATTGATCACCCAGCCAAACTTTTCCAGAGTGGATACCACCGCCTGAAAGTCCAACTCTGCTTGTTGCAAAGTCTGAGAAACTACAAGAATGACGTCCAGGTAAGGGAGAATGCGAATGCCCTGAGATCTCAGCAGAGCCATTACTCCTGCCAACACCTTGGTGAACACCCTGGGAGCAGAAGTAAGACCGAATGGCAGAGCCACAAACTGGTAATGTTGATCTTCCACTGCGAACCTGAGAAATTTTTGATGGCCTGCAAAAATAGGCACATGAAGGTAAGCATCCCTGATGTCTATAGAGGCTAAGAAGTCCCCTGGGCGAAGACAATTTATGGTAGGTCGCAGAGTCTCCATGCGAAAGTGCCTGAATCTGACAAATTTGTTGAGGAGCTTTAAATCCAGGATAGGCCTGACTGATCCGTCCTTTTTGGGAACAGTGAAAAGATTGGAATAATAGCCCATGCCCCTTTCCCGCAGAGGGACAGGGCAAATTACCCCTAATTCCAGTAGGTTTTGGACAGCCAGACACTGAGCTGACAGGGGGTCCTGAGATATTCGTGATTTTTTTAATCTTGGGGGCGGCCAGGCTGCAAACTCTATCTTGTAACCGGAGGAGACTACCTCCTGAATCCACCGGTCTGAGACAAGACGTCTCCAGATGTGAGCAAAAACTGAAGCCGTCCCCCCACCCGGATGGGTGAGGGCGCCCCTTCATGCCTGCGGTGGCTTGGGAGAGGATTTTGGCTTAGAACCGCAGGAAGGACCGGGCCTGCCAGGTCCTCTGCCTCTGCCCCATGACTCACCATGGCCTCCCGCGGAGGGAGCCCCCCTTCCTCTCCTGGGGGAATAAAAGGGGGACAGAGCAACTCTGGAACCCCGAAAGGGCCTGAATGGCTTCTTGCGCTGAGGCAGCTTGCCTTCCTTGGCAAACAGATCCAGATATTCTCCAAAAAGGCGCAGTCCTTTAAATGGGGCCCCAGTAAGAGCCTTCTTAGCAGCAATATTAGCCATCCATTGGCGCAGCCAAACCGAACGGAGTATAGCAACCAGCAGGGCAGAGGTTCTGCCGCACATTCTAATGGCATCCTCCAGGGCAGCAAGAACATATGAAGTAAATTCCTCACAATACATAAGCCAGTTAAATACATCTCTGCCCAAAGACGCAGAACCACCCTCTAAGGCACTTCTGATCAATCTTCTAATCGCCACAGTTGTAATAGTAGATGCACACACGACGCAGCGTGGTCCCCGCACAGGCAAAACCATGAGTGGCCAGCTCATGCGCCGGTCTTCCACCTCTTTTAAGGTTGTAGTATCAGGTGAGTGCACCACAGAGGTATGAGATAGTCCAAGAATTGGTGCCTCAACCTCAGGTGGGAACACCATAATTTAGCTGTTTCCAGGGGAAAGGGATACCTCTTAACCTAGCTTTTAGGTACACCTGGAAGTCTACTAGGCTTTTCCCATTCCTGTAAAACGAGATTGTTGAAATGTGCCTGTGCGGGGAGCTCCCAGTGCGGTTTAGCAGCATAAAATAATTCTCCCTGCTGCTGCGGAGGGGCAACAGGGGGAGAAACACTTCAAATAAATAGGCTAGTAGCTTGTCAGTATCAGCTGCATCCCAAGGCTTGGAAACGGTCCTTGGATCATCAAAAGACCTATTCTGATCCTCAGATTCAGACTCAGAGAATAATTCCCTCTCAGGGGAAAATCCAACAATGTCTTCCAGCGCTTCAGAAGTCATAGGGCAAACATATGTATTATCAATCAAATGTTGTGTCTTGCCAATAGCCTTGCACGGCTCATAACCGCCCATCCACCTCTCCAGATCGGCCAATCTAGTAGCAAAATCAGATTGGGCATCCCCGCTAGCATGCGCCGCAACTGGAGCCGAATGCAAGAGAGAGGGAGTAGGCAAGGCCTCAGGGGAAGCGGCCCTCATCAGGGGCATCCCAGAAAACCGCGCAACAGTCTGCTGGGCGCATGAAAGACAGACCTTGAAGTCGCCAGGTACAGGGGAAACCCCACAATCAGTACAGAACCGGCCTTGTCCCGAAGGAACCCCAGACTCATTGTCTTGAGAAGCCTCCATATGGTGATTATTGTGGCGCAAATAGGCCAAATGGGAATAATGCGGAAGCAAACCCGGGATGCCCCAAATGCACCGCAAGGGAAGTGGAAGGATTTAAGATATTAAACAAATTTCCCTTAATCAATGTAAAGGCCGGGAGAAACCACTAATTCTATAGGCCTAAAAGAGAGGATCCCATAAGGCACATATACATATAACTGTAATAAATAAGAATAGCCCACGAGGGCACTTACAGACCGCACACGAGAGACGTCAGCCACGCACCACCGGCGAGACAAGATGGCGCCCACACATATACCTCGAGGGGCGGGCCGCGGGGGAGCGACGCAAAAGGTGTCACTCGCCCCGCCCGCCTCCCTCCGAAGAGGGCGAAAAAGATGCGCCCACATGACTTAAACAGCCAATGGCTGCGCCAAAGAGCCTGAGGTAAATGTCGCCGCCATATACAGAGCGGTGTACAAGAGCGCGATATCAGAGAAATAGAAAACAGTGCAACCAATTCAAACGGGGATCACTGCATAACGCAAAAAACAAATGGTGCCACACAATACATGATACACAACATATAATATAGAGGAAACCCCCCCCTTTCCCTAAGGGAATCAGAGGAACGAGGGGAGTCTGCGGTCATCACACAAGGGAACCCACTATTGAGGGATAGGGGGTGACAGGCACACAAAATTCGGGCAGGGCATCCCATAAGGCTCACCATGGCCTGAACCGTCTACCCTTTGGTGGGGTAGTTGCGGCGGAGCATAGCTCCTTAGCACCTAAATATGGTGCCGTCTACCTTCACTCGAACACTACAGCCAAGGCTGGGAGGCAGTATAGCAAAGACAGAACGGGTGGGAATAGCTCAACAGGTCCATAGGGCCATAAGACCCCGCTCACCTGCCTGAAAAAGAGAGAGACACTTTCTCGTCCTGGCAGTCCGAGACTGCAGAGAAAAAACTGGGGTTCTGTGGGAGGTGCCTCGGTATATATAGGCCGGGAGGGGCCACTTTTTCTGCTCTGCAGTCATGTGACATCTGAAGATGAATAACCCATGAGTAAAGATATATTTCGGAACGAAACGGGATGCACACTAAGAATAGAAAGGTAGTGGCAATTTTAGAGCTTCCCCTCCCAGCATCTTAACCATGTTGCTGCCTGGATTCAACTGACATAACTGACAATGCATAGTAACAGGAAGCATCACCCCCGCCGGCTTAGCTGTCTGTTAGTGACAGAATGGCTTTAGCCAGTCTCTTCAAAATCCAGTGCCGCTCAGCGAAGCCGCTCAAGATTTTGGGCATCTCAATTGCATCCCATTCATCGGCATTGTGGAGACACGAGACTGGGGTCCCTGCACAGTGCCTTATGGCATGCAAGATGGTGCCGCCCATCGTAAGATGGGTGGAATCCGAAGGATGCAGAAGACAGATCCCCCCCAGGGGAGGGGAGTAAAAAATGCTCAAAGGTAAAATTGGAGGGGGGGGGGGCAAATTGATTATGTTCCTCTTTAAGATAGGTGAAGTCTTTGGGAGGGGTGCACCCAGTGGAAGTGTGTCCATTGGTGTTTTCTATACTGATGCCAAGTCCAAAACAATGGCTTTATGCTGTGTATTAGTATTGAACAGCATAAAAAACAGATGAAATGAGCGCCCACAACTGAGCTATGGGTTACGGCAAGGAGGTACATATGAGATAAGGAAACTCACTGCTGTGTGTGTTTCCATATCTGTACTGCACATTGCAGAAACATGGAGCCCAAGCCAAGAAAAGAAAATGGTTAAAACTGGTTGGTTGGTTGGGGGCAACAGGAGCTGTGGCTGACCTTCATCGAGCAGCTTTCCTATGAGAAAGAAGATACAAAAGATAGACACGACTGATCCCCTGTCATTCAATTGCAGACAGCGGTGGCAGTGGCACTGAAAGCCCTGTGACCCCACTGGCTGCACACCACAAGACAGACAGATGCTCCTGGGAATGACACAGACCAGAGCCGCGGTGCAGAGGAGAGGGGGCGGTGACCTCCTGATCCCAGCAAAGATGTTACATCCTCAACTCGCAGAGCACCTGGAGGCAACACAAGAAAGGCAGTCTGGAACACGCTACCAGGAGTGTGGCTTAGAAGCTGCTCTACTTCTCCTGTGTATGCAGCTCTCTGGATCCACACTCCCACACAACTCCAACTCACTGTCAGCAGGTCGGGAGTCTCTCCCCCATTTTCCCTGCTCCCTCCATCTTGCCACTATGCAGCCTAAATCAATGATTCATTGACAGCATGGGCTGTCAGTAGGCCCTGACTGCCCAGGGCCCCGGAATGTGACCCCCATGACATGGGTCCAGAAGTAAAGTATTAGTGAAAATGGTGAAGCCTGGTGACATGACATGAGCCCGGAAGTAAAAGCTAAGCTCCATAACCTTCAAAGGCCTGACTTGGGCTCCAAAGTAAAGTTTGCAGCAGTGTTCTGTGTGTACAGGGCTCACTTCGCTCCTCTTGGTGTAACATTGCCAATAGCAATAGATTGCAGGTAGTGAAAACTGCTTCCATAAAAATACAATTCTGTGATTACTCACCTGTAGAATTGGTATTATGAGTATACAGTATGTCCTGCTCCAAATATAATACTTACAATCGGGTTATACTCCGCTAGATGGCGCTGGACTGCAGACACATCGAAAACAGGCTCCTCCCGGCCCCTCAAATACCCGGGGACCTCCCACAAATCCCCAGCATTGAAAAGCAGTTAAAGAGAAGCTGGGAGAATTAAGCAACCCAACTATCAACTATAACAATGATAACAATCACCATACAGGGGATCCAAGATAATGCAACACCAAGGGTGGGTTGGAGCAGGACGTACTGTATACTCATAATACCAATTCTACAGGTGACTACTGAGGAGAGACTGCACAAGGCACTTATTTACTCATAAACGACGGCAGTGTGCACAAATGGGGGTATAACAAAGTCTAAATGTACACTATGAGGTGGGACCCACAACCCTCCTCAACCCCCATATATGATGGCACCACTGTTAATATAAAAAATAATGTCCTGAGGAAGTGACGTGAAGTGACGTCACGCAACGCGTAGACAGAGGGGCAGTGGGCTGGCGGTCGTATTATAATGTAAGTTACTCTTTCTCTATATCAGGGGATTGCTTTTTTTCCTTCCCCCCTGGTGTGTTCTCACTTTTGGAAGTCTCTTAAGTATGCTTTTAGGCCCTATTAGGGGTGCATCTCTCATAATGATAGGGATAATATGCATTATTAATTATCACACATGTGTTTAGTTTTTGTATTGGCTTTAGATGGATTGTTTTTTAGCACTTTTGCACTGCAGCACTGTAGCACTTTAGTTCACGTTGATTCAGCCAGGAGTGTTACTATATTATTGTAAATATATGAACTGTGACTGCCATCTCCATTGCCCCCAGAAGTGTGGTTCTCTTCCTTATTGTACATTATTGTCTTGTGTTTAGTGTTTTTTAACTATAGTCTAGTTTTTGTATGTCATGTGACTTCATCATTAATAAAGAATTATTTTTTATATTAACAGTGGTGCCATCATATATGGGGGTTGAGGAGGGTTGTGGGTCCCACCTCATAGTGTACAATTCTACAGGTGAGTAATCACAGAATTGTATTATTCTTAGTATACAGTACGTCCTGCTCCAAATATAATACTTACAATCGGGACATCCAATAGCAGTGTTCATAAAGTAGGGTGGTATCCCCAAGAAAAAAGACAGCAGCAGGCAGTTTAAACCACTGCCGCCTGCAGAACCTTTCGGCCAAAAACAGCATCAGCTGAGGCCCTAACATCAACCTTGTAAAACTTTAAAAAGGTTTGAACAGAAGACCAAGTAGCGGCCTTGCAAACTTGTTCAACAGAGGCCTGGTGCTGAAAAGCCCAAGAGGCACCAATAGCAAGAGTGGAATGAGCAGTAAGGCGGAAGGGAGGATTCTTCCCCTTAGCATTGCTAGGATTAGGGCACAAAGAAGGAAGAACAATATCCTGATTCAAATGAAAGGCAGACACTACCTTAGGCAGAAAGTCAGGTTTGAAACGAAACACCACCCGCCGCCAACTCAGACACACGCCTGACAGAAGTAATAGCCACCAGAAACACAACCTTGAGCGTAAGAATGGCCAAGGCAGCATCCTGCACAGGTTCAAAGGGAGCACCCTGCAAGGCTGACAGAACCAAGTTCAGATCCCAAACAGGCACCATAGGTTTACATGGGGGACGCACATGAGTGACCCCCTGGAAAAAAGTCCTGATCAGAGGGTGCTGAGCAAAGGACTTCTGGAAGAAAATAGCCAGGGCAGAAACCTAACCCTTCAGAGTACTGAGTTGGAGCCCCATCTCCAACCCATGCTACAGGAACTCCAGAATCCTGGGAATAGAGAACACACGACAGGGAAGAGACTTATGCCCTTATTCATCAAGCGATAGCGCCAGGTAGTGTCTGACGAGCGCCAGGTAGCGGCAGCTAACGGCGACTACCGACTCAAGTACGCCCGCGGCGGTCACAATGACGCATTTATCAAGCAAAATGAGGCTAGCGCCGGCGAGAGCGACGGCTAGCGCGGCATTCATCATGAAGCCGCCTGGACCGAACAGCGCCGCTGCAAATTCCCTCACAGCGCCAGGTATGAGCTGTCGCTCCCTGGCGATGTCCAATGCATTTCAATGGAGCAAGCTATAATTAATCATAATTAATTGGTATTATTTTTTTAATTTTTTTTTTTAATGTCAAAAAATCGGAGAACACTTCTGCAATGTTAGGAATTATTTTGAAGTCAAAAAAAAAAAAAAAAAAAAAAAGTGCAGAATTGATCTAACAGGTCTGAGATTAATGTATTCATATAACAAAATGATTCTAAAAACATGTATAATGTTACCTTTAAAAAATATGGTTGTTTAGGGGTTAAAAACTAGTTAATACAGATCGCCGCCAGCGCTCTGGGGTTTAAACAAGGAATGGACAGCGACAGCACATTCGGAGCGTGATTTTTTGATGAATATGAAGCTAGCCGTTCGCTCTGGCCATTCGTTGTCAGGCGCTCACATACAACGCTGGACCTGTGAAACAGCGACTCCCCAGCCCGTATTCAACATTACCGCACACCGACTGAGTCGCTGTCATCAAGCTAACGCCGGCCAAGCACAGCGAATACTGGCTGGCGCTGAAAAAATCACGCTACAGTCGCTCATCTGTCGCTACCTGGCGCTATTGATGAATCGGCCTCTTAGACTCACACCAGTCAATGTAGGCACGCCAAACCCTGTAATAAATGGAAGAGGAAGACTTCTTCCTAGCTTTAATCAAAGTATCCACAACCGAGGAAGACAGCCTCTTCTCCATCAAGATGGAGGTTTCAGTAGCCAAGCCGTCAAAGCCACAGTTTGTAAATTGGGATGGCGTAGTGAGCCCTGAGTGAGCAGATCTGGCACCAAGGGCAGAGCGTACTGATCTACTGCCAGCTGTACCACGTCTGCGAACCACACTCTTCTTGGCCACCAGAATTGCTGGCACCCCTTCCAGAGCAATCTTGCGCAGAACCCTGCCCAGCAGGGGAATTGGAGGGAAGACATACAGGAACTGAAAGTCCTTCCATGACATTGCTAGCGCATCCGAGGTCAGGGCCAGAGGATCCCTGGACAGAGACAAAAGCTGGGAGCTTGTGATTGTGGCGGGACGCAAACAGATCCACATCTGGTTGGCCCCAACGGTGACACAGAGATTGAAACACCCTGCTGCATAGGGACCATTCTCCCTGGCGAGAGGTCCCCCTGCTCAGAGAGTCCGCCAGGCTATTTTCCACCACCGGGATGTACACAGCTGAAATGCAGGTGACATTGGCCTCCGCCCAAGTCAGGATCAGAGACGCTTCCTGGAGGGCCCCCTTGCTCCGGGTCCCTCCCTGATGATTGATGTAGGCAACTGCCGTCTGGTTGTCCGAGCGCACCTGAACAGGCAGGCCCCGAAGATGAGTAGTCAAGCGAGCCAGAACTAACCTGATCGCCCGCAGCTCCAAGACATTGATTGTGTTTGGGCCTCCTGAGGGCCCCACCTCCCCTGGAACTGCAGGGACTTCCAGAAACCCCCCCAACCTGACAGACTGGCATCCGTGGTGACCGTCTCCCAGGAAGGGGCAAGAAAGGATCTGCCCCCAACAGGTTCCTTGAGTCCATCCACCACAAGAGGGGCCTCCTGACCAGGGGGGAGAGCACACAGACCCTGTCCAGGGACGTTGGGTCCTTGTCCCATACTGACAATAGGTGAAGTTGCAGAGGCCTCAAGTGGAACTGAGCATAAGGGACCGCTTCGAAGCACGCCACCATCAGGCCCACCAGCTGCATCCCCTGCCTGATGGAGGGATGAGGACAAGCTAGGAGGGACTGAGCCTGTGCAATCAGACTGTCCACCTTCTGCTGAGGAAGGAAGATCCTTGCCTGAACTGTATCCAGATTTATTCCTAGGAATGGAGTTACCAAGGAAGGGGACAGTGAGGACTTGGGGTGGTTGATCACCCATCCAAATGACTCCAGAGTGGACACCACCAGCTGAGTATCCAACTCTGCCTGATGTAGAGACTGGGAAGTGATGAGGATGTCGTCCAGATAGGGAAGCACGTGGACGCCCTGACATCTGAGCAGAAACATCGCGCCAGCCAGCACCTTGGTGAACACCCTGGGAGCTGATGTGAGGCCGAAGGGCAAGGCCACAAACTGGTAGTGTTGATCGATCAGAGCGAACCTGATGAACCTTTGATGACCTGGGAACACAAGAATATGAAGGTAAGCATCTTTGATGTCCACAGAAGTCATGAAATCCCCTTGGCGCAGGGAACTGATGACAGAGTGCAGAGTCTCCATGCGAAAGCGCCTGCCCCCGACAAACTTGTTGAGGATCTTCAAGTCCAGGATGGGCATGACAGAACCATCCTTTTTGGGTACTGTGAATAGGTTGGAATAAAAGCCCTTGCCTTTTTCTCTTAAAGGAACCTGGCAGATGACCCCCAGCTCCAGGAGGCCTTGCACTGCTGGCACTAGCTCCTGAGCTGACACAGGGTCCTTAGGAATCTGGGACCTGATGAATCTTGAAGGGGGATCGGCAGCAACTTGTAACCGGAGGACACTACCTCCTGAATCCACCGGTCTGAGACATGAAGCCTCCAGACGTGAGCAAAGTGCTGCAGCCGTCCTCCCACCCGGATGGGTGAGGGCGCCCCCCAATGCCTGAGGGGGCTTGGGAGAGGATTTAGCTTTGGGACCCCAGGGGGAGCCAGGACGTCCACGTCCTCTGCCTCTACCTCAGAAATCTCCCCGGGCCCCAGGGAAAGAAATCTCCCTTCCCTGTCTTGCACCACAATAAGGGGAGAAGAAGGAACCCTGACCCCAAAAGGGCCGAGATTGCCGCCTGCGCTGGGGTAACCTGCCTCCCTTAGCAAAAAGGTCCAGGCGGTCCCCAAACAGGCGCAGTCCTTTAAGGGAAAACCAGTGAGGGCCTTCTTGGCAGCGTTGTCAGCAGCCCATTGGCGCAGCCAAACCGAGCGGCGTATAGCCACCACGAGGGCAGAAGTTCTGATGGTGTCATCCAATGCCGATAGGACAAAATTTACAAAAACATCACAACTGGAGAGTGCACTGAACACCTCACAAGGCAAATCATCAGGGGCACTATCAAGCATATTTCTGATAAGGGTTCTAGTGGCCACAGCAGTAATGGCAGAGGCACAGACCGGGTGCAGCGCCGTCCCCGCACATGCAAAGGCGTGGGATGCCAGCTGATCAATACGCCGGTCTTCAGCATCCCACAGGGTAGTAGAATCAGGGGAATGCAAGACAGAGGTGCTAGATAGCCCTAGGATCGGGGCATCCACCTCGGGGGGGGGGGGGGGATGACCAACATTTAACCACCTCAGCAGGAAAGGGATACTTCCTATCCCAACTTTGGAACCCCGGGAAGTTTACTGGGGCGCTCCCATTCCTTGAGCACAAGGTTATGGAAATGTGCCTGCTCTGGAAATTCCAAACGTTTTGCTGTATGGAAAAGCTCCCCTCTTTGCCTGGGAGCCTCAACAGGGAGAGAGATAGACAGAACCTCAAAAATCTGGGTCAATAATCTGTCAGTGTCATCCGGGGCCCAGGGGTCAGAGCCAGAATCGTCATGACCCCTTGGTCTCTCATCAGATGAGCCTGAATCAGGTCCCCCTGCTCAGAGAGTCCGCCAGGCTATTTTCCACCACCGGGATGTACACAGCTGAAATGCAGGTGACATTGGCCTCCGCCCAAGTCAGGATCAGAGACGCTTCCTGGAGGGCCCCCTTGCTCCGGGTCCCTCCCTGATGATTGATGTAGGCAACTGCCGTCTGGTTGTCCGAGCGCACCTGAACAGGCAGGCCCCGAAGATGAGTAGTCAAGCGAGCCAGAACTAACCTGATCGCCCGCAGCTCCAAGACATTGATTGTGTTTGGGCCTCCTGAGGGCCCCACCTCCCCTGGAACTGCAGGGACTTCCAGAAACCCCCCCAACCTGACAGACTGGCATCCGTGGTGACCGTCTCCCAGGAAGGGGCAAGAAAGGATCTGCCCCCAACAGGTTCCTTGAGTCCATCCACCACAAGAGGGGCCTCCTGACCAGGGGGGAGAGCACACAGACCCTGTCCAGGGACGTTGGGTCCTTGTCCCATACTGACAATAGGTGAAGTTGCAGAGGCCTCAAGTGGAACTGAGCATAAGGGACCGCTTCGAAGCACGCCACCATCAGGCCCACCAGCTGCATCCCCTGCCTGATGGAGGGATGAGGACAAGCTAGGAGGGACTGAGCCTGTGCAATCAGACTGTCCACCTTCTGCTGAGGAAGGAAGATCCTTGCCTGAACTGTATCCAGATTTATTCCTAGGAATGGAGTTACCAAGGAAGGGGACAGTGAGGACTTGGGGTGGTTGATCACCCATCCAAATGACTCCAGAGTGGACACCACCAGCTGAGTATCCAACTCTGCCTGATGTAGAGACTGGGAAGTGATGAGGATGTCGTCCAGATAGGGAAGCACGTGGACGCCCTGACATCTGAGCAGAAACATCGCGCCAGCCAGCACCTTGGTGAACACCCTGGGAGCTGATGTGAGGCCGAAGGGCAAGGCCACAAACTGGTAGTGTTGATCGATCAGAGCGAACCTGATGAACCTTTGATGACCTGGGAACACAAGAATATGAAGGTAAGCATCTTTGATGTCCACAGAAGTCATGAAATCCCCTTGGCGCAGGGAACTGATGACAGAGTGCAGAGTCTCCATGCGAAAGCGCCTGCCCCCGACAAACTTGTTGAGGATCTTCAAGTCCAGGATGGGCATGACAGAACCATCCTTTTTGGGTACTGTGAATAGGTTGGAATAAAAGCCCTTGCCTTTTTCTCTTAAAGGAACCTGGCAGATGACCCCCAGCTCCAGGAGGCCTTGCACTGCTGGCACTAGCTCCTGAGCTGACACAGGGTCCTTAGGAATCTGGGACCTGATGAATCTTGAAGGGGGATCGGCAGCAACTTGTAACCGGAGGACACTACCTCCTGAATCCACCGGTCTGAGACATGAAGCCTCCAGACGTGAGCAAAGTGCTGCAGCCGTCCTCCCACCCGGATGGGTGAGGGCGCCCCCCAATGCCTGAGGGGGCTTGGGAGAGGATTTAGCTTTGGGACCCCAGGGGGAGCCAGGACGTCCACGTCCTCTGCCTCTACCTCAGAAATCTCCCCGGGCCCCAGGGAAAGAAATCTCCCTTCCCTGTCTTGCACCACAATAAGGGGAGAAGAAGGAACCCTGACCCCAAAAGGGCCGAGATTGCCGCCTGCGCTGGGGTAACCTGCCTCCCTTAGCAAAAAGGTCCAGGCGGTCCCCAAACAGGCGCAGTCCTTTAAGGGAAAACCAGTGAGGGCCTTCTTGGCAGCGTTGTCAGCAGCCCATTGGCGCAGCCAAACCGAGCGGCGTATAGCCACCACGAGGGCAGAAGTTCTGATGGTGTCATCCAATGCCGATAGGACAAAATTTACAAAAACATCACAACTGGAGAGTGCACTGAACACCTCACAAGGCAAATCATCAGGGGCACTATCAAGCATATTTCTGATAAGGGTTCTAGTGGCCACAGCAGTAATGGCAGAGGCACAGACCGGGTGCAGCGCCGTCCCCGCACATGCAAAGGCGTGGGATGCCAGCTGATCAATACGCCGGTCTTCAGCATCCCACAGGGTAGTAGAATCAGGGGAATGCAAGACAGAGGTGCTAGATAGCCCTAGGATCGGGGCATCCACCTCGGGGGGGGGGGGGGGGATGACCAACATTTAACCACCTCAGCAGGAAAGGGATACTTCCTATCCCAACTTTGGAACCCCGGGAAGTTTACTGGGGCGCTCCCATTCCTTGAGCACAAGGTTATGGAAATGTGCCTGCTCTGGAAATTCCAAACGTTTTGCTGTATGGAAAAGCTCCCCTCTTTGCCTGGGAGCCTCAACAGGGAGAGAGATAGACAGAACCTCAAAAATCTGGGTCAATAATCTGTCAGTGTCATCCGGGGCCCAGGGGTCAGAGCCAGAATCGTCATGACCCCTTGGTCTCTCATCAGATGAGCCTGAATCAGAAAAGAGCTCCCCTTCATCAGATGGGGTATAGCCACACAGATTCCAAAACTCCTCAGCTCCCATAGGGAAAACAGTAACATTAGGCGTCAAGTGCCGCTTCTTAGCAGGGGCCTTACGCGCTAAGGACTTAGCAATCAACTGCTCAACAGTAGCCAGTCTAGAAGACACATCAGGCTGAGAATCCCCACTAGTATGCAACTCAGTAAGAGTGAGGTTTAAGCTTGGAGGAGTAGGCGAAGTGAAACGAGGTGCAGCCATTGGCAGGCCAGATTGCAATGCAAGCACCTGCTCAGCACAGGGTACACAAACCCTCGCCTTGTCAGCGTCAGCATGAGGCTGCCCACAGGCTACACACAGCCGGTCTTGTCCCGAAGGGACCCCGGTCACATTATCCTGGGATGCCTCCATATGGTGATTATAACGGCGCTATACGACGATAGGGAATAACGCTATGTAGCAACCCTGGATGCCCCAATAACCCGCTAGGGAAGTGGGGGTATAATTTTTACAAGGCCTACAAGTAATATACTAAAACAGGGCCGGGAGAAGCCAAGAAGGGTTTGTCCCGCCTGAAAGACATAAGCAGACAAGACCTTAAGTACATCGTAACAAAAGTGAGGATATAAAGTCGCCCGCGAGGGCACTTACGGACCGCGGTAGGTAGGAGTCCGTCGCGCATAGGCCAACCAAGCAGGAAAGATGGCGTCGGTATACTTCGAGGGGCGGGCCAGTAACAGCGATGACGCAGAACGCGCCAAAGACGGGCCCCGCCCCCCCCCCCCCCCGAAGAGCGCGAAGCCAGAACGGCAAGCAGCCAATGATGGTGCACCAGTGCCTGAGGTAATGCCGCCGCCAAGCGCGGAACCAAGTCAGCGCGTGGCGGCGGCAAATTTAAAAATGCAGTAAAAGACAAGTCAGCGCGGCGGCTGACACAAGAATAAAAGGCATGTGAGAAGAGAGTGTAAAACACAGAATGCATAACATACATATCTATACACATACAACCCCCCCTCTTTTCTACAAGGAGGATGAGGGAGGACGGCGGCCACTTAAATAGGGCCCACCGATAGGCAGGGGCAATAGTGCGGGAGGGGCATCCCATAGAGGCTCACCATAAGCCTGAACCGCCTACCCTTTGGTGGGGGATTGCGGTGGAGCAGCGCTCCTAAGCACCTAACAGCGGTGCTGCCTACCCTCACCCAACCAGCGCAGCCAAAGCTGGGAGGCATAATACTAGTGGAGCGGGTGGGAAAAGTCCTACAGGGCCGCAGGCTAATAGCCCCGCTCACCTGCGAGTAGAGAGCCAATTTATCGTCCTTCGCAGCCAGACTGCAGAGAAATTCTGGGGATTTTTGGGAGGTCCCCGGGTATTTAAGGGGCCGGGGGGAGCCTATTTTCGATGTCTCTGCAGTCCAGCGCCATCTGGCGGAGTATAACCCGATTGTAAGTATTATATTTAAAGCAGGACGTACTGTATACTAAGAATACACACATTTACTACCTGCAATCTGTTGCTATTAGGAACCGTACACCATGTCTGTACACCAAGAGGAGAGAACGGAGTCCTGTACACACTACGTACACCAATGCTACTGTGGCCACTCATACACACACCTAAACATGACCAGCACCAGTGTTCTGTGTGTACAGGGCTTGCTTCTCTCTTCCTGTATATTTTGGTATACAGTTGCCAATGAGTATTAGGGCTCACTAATGAAATCAAACACCAGAAAGGTCAAGGTAGTGTCCTGTGTTCCAAGTCTGCTTCAATTATGTAAGTCAAGTCAGCCAATGAAATGCAATATATATATATATATATATATATATATATATATATATATATATATTTAACTTTACCTTATTAAAGCAGACCTGCCCCATCAGATGGCTATGTATCTCCAATGCAACATAGGGGACATGAAAGAGCTGTACTCTGCTGTGAAGTATCTACCTAATGCAGGGCTCACTGATGGCAAGAGGGGTTAGGGGAAGGAGCTTCCTGGTCCCCCCCTTAGATGACTTGAATGGGCATGCAGGAGTGCACACAGCGTGGGGAACATGCTCTATGGCATGAGCTGCTGGAGGAAAGATGATGTCGCCAGATCACTGCTGCATTGCGGAGATATTTTTTTAGGTAACCCCTTCCCCGAACCAGTACTACGGAAAGGGTGGCAGGGTGGGCAGGGCTTTCAAAATGTGCAGTCTGGTTGCACTGGCCCTTTAAGCATAAAATTGACCCCAACCCTCAGTTGGCCATACCCACCCATTTCAGGTTGAGCCTACAGGAGATAAGGGCCAGAGACACAGCAAACACTGCTGCTGTTAGTAAAAGCCAATGGCTACTGCAGTTCCTGATCCCCCACTAATAAAGACCAGCACTGGCTTATATCTGGGGCCACCTATAGGGAGGTTTTTTTAATATAATCAAATTTATTGGTTTTTCAAAAGATGGGAAGAGGGGTACAGAAGAAAAAAAAAAGGAGGATGGGGAAGGAGGGTACAGCACGTGATTGCATTCTGCGACATACACATGTTCAACACCATTTCCCACAGTATGATGAACTTCAGAGAGCACTTCAACATTAACTAAACCTGGGGATGTGAGTAATCACAGTTGCTCACACTCAGATGGGGACATGTGGGGCTGAGGATACCCCCCGGGAAACAACTGTGTGGCCGCCTAGGCGAGCCCAAAGTCGCCGAACCTGTCAGTTAGGGTCCGCTCACTGGTGCCCATTCCGGGAGAACCCCCCGCCCCGGCACCCACATATACTCAAAAAGGGAAAGGAGACCCGCAGGAAGTGCCTGATATTGCGCTGAGAAGGAGGTGGGTGAGACTAGGAGATGATGAAGGAGCTGGGGGGGCAGGGGTGTGGGGAACTAGCAGGAAGGGGTGTATAAGGGGTTGTGTAGGGGGTGGGACAAGAATTATGAATTACTGGCACCAATATCGCCAAATCCATACACGTTGCTATCTTTGTCAGTAGGCCGGCTCACGCCTGCTATGAACCTCTAGGCGCGTGTGACCCTTCGGAGGGGGGTCGGTCGATAGGTAGGGGGTCGTTCCCCTGAACCACTGGTTGAAGCGCAGATGCTAGGCGAGAGTCCCGATATATTATCCACCCTGTCCAAGTCAATAGGAATCGGTCTGTATTGCCTCTGTCTCTCGCAATTAGGTCTTCCATGCGTCGGATTGCTTCCAGTTCCTGTACCCATTCCATTAGTGTGGGGGGGTTCTGTGTCTTCCAATGCCTGGGAATAATAGCTTTCATAGCTGATAGAAAGTGCTTCAAGACCCCCTTTTAAATTCCCAATATTGGGCCAGGGACAAGGGTCAAAAGCGCTGATTGGGGTGTGTTAGCTATTTTGGTGCCTGAAATCTGCTCGTAAATGGCGAAGATTTGGTCCCAGAGGACTCTAACAACTGGGCAGCCCCACCAAATATGGGTCATGTTGCCTATATCCCTCTGGCATCTCCAACATCTATCCGGGTATGAGGCTGCAAACCGGTGTATATCTGCCGGGCATCTATACCACCTTGCAAGCACTTTATAGTTTCTCTCCTGGGTGTCGTTTGTTATTGACGCGCCCAAGGTGCCCAGATAAATCTTGGCGAGGTCTTCCTCTGTGATCTAAATTCCTAGTTCCCTCTCCCAGGCTCTGACAAACTTAGGAGGTGTGACTTGTTTCGCTCTCTGAAGAAGAGAATAGAGAATGGATATTACGTGGGCAGGGGGATTTTCCTGAGTGATCAGGGATTCCAGTTCTGTTGGAGGGTTCCGCGACACCTCCACCAGATTGTTGGAGGTGACAAAAGCATGTAGCTGCCTGTGCAACAGCCAGGAGACATGCCTCCCCTCTCAGGTCACTTAATGTAGGTACAATTCCTGTCTTTAATATCTGGCCCACTGTAGTATTAGCCCCAGCTTCCCAGATAAGGAAATTCCGGGAGAGTAGCCCCGGTTCGAATGCGGGGTTGTCAAAAATCGGGGTGAGGGGGCCAGGTCTGCGGACTAATTGGTATTTACTCTGTAGGGGGTCCCAGATCTCCAAAAAGTGTCTCACGAGAACAGGTGTAGAATCCCTTTGTGGTTTGGAGAGGGGGGCCGCCCATGCAATTGAGGTGGGATTAAAAGGGGAGAGTGATTTCTCCAACTGCACCCATAACTTGTCCCTGCCTTTGCATCTCCAGTCCACTACCCTCTGCGGCTGCGTGGTACTCTTTCAAATCTGGAAGACCCACGCCCCCCCTCCCTTTGCTCCTGGAGAGAGTTGCTAATCGTATTCTCGGTTTGGTGACCCCCCATACGAATTTGGAGAAGGCTGACCTCAATTTCCGAAAGAAGCTACCGGGTATTCTAATAGGGACCGTTTGGAAGACATACAGAAGCTTTGGGAGGATATTCATTTTCAAGCTGTTGATTCTACCAAACCAGGAGATTGGTTTCTTTCCATATGAGTCCAAGTCTGCCAGTGTTTTAGTGAGGAGAGGGGAGTAATTTAGCTCATATAGTTTGGAAAGTTCGGCTGGGATTTGGACGATATTTGATGGAGTGGGGTTTCCATTTGAAGGGGAAACTAAGCTCTAGCTGGCTGACTTCCTGCTGCGACAATGAGAGGTTTAGGGCCTCAGACTTCGAGTAGTTAACTTTGAAGTTACTCACCCGGCTGAAGCACCTGAATTCTTTTAGCACCGCAGGGAAGGAGATTTGTGGGGGTTTTAAATGCAGCAGCAGGTCATCCGCATAAAGGGAGGCCTTGTGTTGGTGTCCAGCTACTTGTATCCCTTTAATGTCAGGGTTGTTCCGAATAGCGGTCGCTAGGTGTTCCATGGTGAGGATGTAGAGAAGGGGGGACAACGGGCACCCCTGCTGCGTGCCGTTACTTATAGGGAATGTGTCAGATATAAGTCCGTTAGCTCTAACTCTAGCAGTCGGAGAGATATATAGGGCGAGAATTTTGGAGAGGAGACTAGGGCCAACACCAATCTGACGGAGGGTAGCTTTTATAAATGCCCAGTCCACTCTATCAAATGCCTTTTCTGCGTCACACGCAAGAAGGCAGGCAGACATTTTAGTTGACTGGACATGTGATATTAAGTCAAATAGTTTGTTGGTATTGTCCCTAGCCTCCCTCCCCGGAACAAAGCCCACCTGGTCCATCGTGCAATCGTAGGGCAATGATCTTGGCATAAATTTTGAGATCAATGTTAATAAGGGAAATTGGCCTGTAGTTACTGCACAGGGTGGTGTCCTTGCCCGGTTTAGGGATAACTGAAATCACTGCTTCCAATGTCTGCTTAGGGAAGGGACATTGTTCAGTAATGCTATTGAAAGTGTCCGTTAAGAACTGGATCATGTGAGGCCCAAATTGCTTGTAGAATTTGGAGGAGAAGCCGTCCGGGCCTGGACACTTGCCCACTGGTGCCTCCCCGATTGCCCTAGCTACTTCTTGCTTCGAAAAGGGTAGTTCCAGGAGCTCAGCCTCCTCTGCAGGAATAACCGGGAGGGGGGTGTTTTCTATGTATGCGATAGTCATCTCCGAGGGCTCCTGGGTCCCAGGGATGTCGTGCAGAGGTCTCCTAATGTTGTAAAGTGAGGCATAGAAATCCCTGAAGGTGTTTGTGATACCAGATGGGGTCTGAGCTATAGTTCCCCCCTTTTGTAGGGCGGGTATATATGCTGCTGCAGGCCTCGGGTTTAACGCTCTGGCAAGCATGCGTCCACATTTGTTCATAAAGCTGGGCCTTACCTTTATCTCTGTATTGCAGGTAAGATTGATTGTAAAAGGTTTTGTAGCTTCTCCCTAGCCTTTTGGAGTTCTAACAATTTGGGGTTTGTGGGCTGGTTTTTGTGCACCTGCTCTAGGGAGTGGATCTGTTTTAGGGTCTGAATTATAAGTGAGGCCCGTTCCTTCCCTCTTGAGCCTAGCCCCGTGTTTTATTAGTTCTCCCCTAAGGACACATTTCAAGGCCTCCCACTGAAATGGCAGGGGGGTAGGATCTCCTCTGTGGTCATCCAGGAACTGCTTAATAGCATTCTCCACCGCCGAGCAGCAGACTGGATCAGCGAACAGGCTATCGTTCAGCCTCCATGTCCAGCCAGCTGTAGCTAGACCTGGGAGACGGAATGAGATAAATATGGGAGCATGGTCAGACCACAGTATAGGGCCAATCCACGCCCTAGGCTCCCAGTCCAAGGCATGATGACTGAGTAATAAATAGTCAATTCTGCTGTAGGAGTTAGCAGCGTGGGAGTAGAACGTGTAGTCTCTCTTGGAGCCATTGAGCAGCCTCCATGCATCTATCAGTTGAAGGTTCGCCAAGGCCTTTTTCAACCTGTTGAGCTTGCTCAGCGAAACAGCAACCCTCCCCGAAGAGCTGTCAATGTGGGGGTTAAAAGGGATGTTGAAGTCACCTCCAGTGATAATTATCCCTTCTGCAAACTCCTCGAGACTCTGGAGTACACCAACACAAAAGTTGACCTAGTCAGAGTTGGGGGCGTAGATGTTTACTAGAGTGTATTTTTTACCAAAGAGCTTTACCTTCAAAAAAAGAAAGCGGCCCTGGGGGTCGCTCTTTGTGTCTAGGATTTCATGTGGGATCGATTTGTGGAATGCAACAGATACCCCTTTTGTTTTAGCCTCAGGATTAGGACAGTGGTGCCAATATTTAAAGTACCTGTCATGGATTTTGGGAACCTGACCTGCCTTAAAGTGCGTCTCTTGAAGCAGGACAATTCCCACTTTTTGTTTGTGCAGGTCGTAAAGGACTTTGGATCTCTTTTCAGGTATATTAAAACCTTTTACGTTAAAGGAGCAAATTGACAGCTCCACCATTGGAAATTGTGCAGGGAGGACTGTATAGAGTAAGGCGAGGGGGGGTCTGGTGAGGACTATATAGGGGATATAGGGATGGAGGGGTGACGGAAAGGGGGACTACTATTTCCCTGGTAAGGGAAGGGCGGGAAAGGGAGTTAGTAGAGGGGAGATTTACCCAAGTGTAACTGATTACGTTCTTCACACTGCCTCTTGTGGGCAAGGGAAGAAGGCCTATGTCGGGGGGATGAAAAGCAGTAGCCTCAATTTAAGAGATGCGCTTTCCTAAAGATAAATGCAATGCCCATCAATGCCAGGTGAAACTGGGCTTCAAGGTTAACTAATTCAAGCCTCATTTATGATCAATATTTAAATCTAACAAACAACTGTCCCGTCTAAATTGCCCCTGCCGGGCAACTGGGTGGCCCCACCCCGCCGAGGCGCCCCCGCCCGTGTGAGCCAAGCCATAAGTTCCATGCTCAACGTGTTCTTTGTGCGTCCGGTGGGGGCGGGGCGGCCTCGTCGGGGCCGGGCCAGGGAGCCCCCGCAGCAACCGAGAACATTAGCTAATAGTAAGTCATAACCAGTAAAAGAAAGCCAACAACAAAGAAAGAGAGAAAAACAGCCAGCCCTCAACACGTGACTACAGATTAACAGCTAAACTTGTACCAGACCCGCCACTCTGACCCACCCATGCCGCACCGGAAGACCATCAGTATAGTGCCTGTCCGCTAGGCGACCCCACTAGGGTGGGCACCTCCACTAGGGCGACGTTTAAGTGTTTAAATTTGGTCCAAGTCCACCACAACGGTATGGCCAGACCAGACGCACCAGCAGTCCAGGGGGGCCCCAACACAGATCCCGACACCAGCAGGCCAGCCGGCGAGGTCTCAGAGTACTGTCCGCTAGCAAGTCCACCCCCCCCCCCCAATCTGAGGAGGGGGGCGGACCCAGTCCAACTAGTTTATCCGGTTTCTGCGCCTGACACCTTCTCTGCGTGGACTGCGAGGTCGCCGGCCACCTCGCTCTGGGCTCAGGGGGCCCACCCCCCCTAAGCCAAGATCTGGAGAATGCCAATCATCTATGGGGTAGGCTGGTAAATCCAAGAAACTGAATAGGTCTGGGAGCTGGGATGGAGAACGCAGAGCAAAAGAGTGGCCCTGTTTGGTGACCACTAGGTGGAAAGGGTGGCCCTACCTGTAGGTGGCTCCTACTGACTTGATCTTCTCCAGTAGAGGTTTGAGTACCCGCCGCATCTGGAGAGTGCGTCTTGCCAGATCAGGCAGGAGTGTGATAGGGGCCCCGTGGTAAGAGGAGGGCCTTGTTTAACAAGCCTTCCTCATTATCTCTTCTTTTATTTTGTAATAATGGATTCTGCATATTATATCTCGAGGTCAGGCAGGATCCGTCGGTCGCGGTCCAGGTGCTCTGTGTATTCTGCCAATCTCAATATGTTCATCCGGGCGCCATCCCAGGAGCTCGTTGAAGATGGAGGTAGCGACTGCCTCCAGGTTACTATGCTGTGGCGCCTCTGGAAGGCCTCGGATCCGGATATTGTTCCGTCGTCCTCTGTTTTCCATATCGTCCAGGTGCAACAATGCTCTGGCAACATGGTGATTCGAGTTGGTCTGGGCCCGCTGCAAGGCTGCATTTGCTCTTTCTAAGGCTTCCATGCGCTGGTCAGTGGTCACTTGATTCTGTTCTATGGCATGGACCCTCTCTGCAACCTCCGATACCGACTTTGTGACTTCATCTAATTCTCTCCTGAACAGGGTCTCCATTCTATTGGTGTAATTCTCGAAATCTTTTCTTGAAGGTAGGAATTTCAATAGGACTTCTAAATTGTATTGTGTGGAAGGGATCTGGTCATGATCCGGTGGGCTAAACAACAACGTACCCTGCTGGGTTCCCGGTGCTCGATTGCCGATTCCTCTGTCGTCTGGAGGGTGCCCAAGGGACGTATCCACCCTCCAAGGTCTCCCAGGGAACGAGCCTGCCATGTTTGATTCAGCCGCCCCCGGTGTAGACACCTCAGGGTCCCCAGGTGCCATCCACACTGGGTCGTCCCCAGCTGATTGCCAGGAGCGCGGGGAGGCGAGGCCACACGATTCCCTGTGGGACACAGAATGAGAAGGGGGGGCCCCGCACCACGCGGGTAAGTACTGGCTCCAGACCCCCGGCGTCACCCAGCAGCCCAGTCATGTGTTCCCTGCTCAGATTCTCGCTCACTGGATGAGCCCGGGGAAAAGTCCATGGCCAGATCCAAATTAAAATCTGAATCAAGCCTCCTGCTGATGTCCCTTTGCTTGACTTGGCTGGGGAGCTAATATAGGGGGAGTGCAGGTGTGCTATAGATGACTGCGCCCCTCTCGGGCCCGGGAGCAGTGACTGATGATGGAGGGGATGGTGGGGGAACCGATGACCTGCCCCCTGATGCCCCAGGGGGCGAAAGAGTGCCTCTTTGTGAAGTAGGGCGGGTGGGCAAGGAAACCGCCCCCCCCCGCGACATTTACTGGGGCCTGCCGAGAATCCCAGGGTGGCATCTCCCCCCCTCCCAGCTCCGTCCACTCCGGCAATGCCCTCTGCGCCGTCTCCGTCACCGCCGTCTTCTGTGGCGGGCCGCGGAGGAGGCAGCCGCCGCTCCCCTCGCTCCCGCCGCCCGGAGCTTGTGTCTGCGGTCTCAGGCAGCTCCGTGGCTCTGGAACGCCGCCAGCATGCCGCCTCAACTCCGCTCCTCGGCAGCGCTCCCTCTTCACCTTCACCTCGCACATCTTCCTGGGAGGTCGCTGACAGGGAGGATGCCGCCCGATCGCCGCCTCGTTGTCTTTCGCCGCTCGCCGTCCCACCGCCATCTACATGGGACTCGGCAGGTGAGTCCCCTCACGCCCGCGTCTCCAGCATGGCTGCTGCGGACCTCTTCTCAGATGCCACGCTCTGGCTGTCTTCTTGCCGGGGAGCAGTCTTGGCCGTGCTGTCTGTTGGCTCCTTCTCCTGGCGCCATCTTGCGATCCTGGCTCCGCGGGTTAGAAGTCTCCTCCACGGGAAAAAACTGTGGGATCTTGGCTGTCCGTGAACTTCCAGCCACTGCCCTAGTCTTCCTCCTTGGTGACATGAGGTTATGGGGTATCTCTGGCAGGGTATTGGGGTCTCTCAAATATTTGTGCGCAGAGCTCTCACAGTGAGCGTCTTCACTCGGCCATTGCTTAACCACGCCCCCTAGGGAAGTTTTTTTAATATTAATAATAATATGTTTCTTTACCTTGTAGAAGGGGGGTTTATTCAGCTACAGACCAGCAAGAAACAATAGGACAATTACGGACAATGACCTCCCCCACCTCATTGGCATTTTTAAAAGTGAACTTATACTTATTCTATTTGGTGCTATTGGCAACTGTACACCAAGATCTGCAAGAAGAGAGACTTGAGCACTGCTGCTGGTCATTTGTAAGGTTGAGTGAGCTACCTCACCCCAGCAGTGGCCATAGCAGCAAAGTTCTGCTGTAAAACTTTTTTTAATGTAACCTTCTAAAGCAGGCCTAAATCTTGCCTGAGCCTCCTTGCCTTTCCTTCAGAGAGGAGCATCTACTTCCATAGTTTAGGGACTCTAGGGAGCAGTGGTTTCTCTCTTTATGGGGCATCCCAAATTGGCATCCCGAAGAAGAAAAAAAAAGAGACAAAATGAAGACATCCAAGAATATGACTGGCTTAATGACTTATCAGGTGGAAATATACATAGCATTTCCAAAGAACCCATAAAAAGTACTCGAAAATGACCATTAGTCTTCTAAGAGCAGCAGTGGAGGGCATCTGATTGAGGGATTCCTCGCACCACATACCAGCTGGGTGCGCAACACAAAATAAAAAGGCAATCTGGCAACAAAATACAACATGTATGATTTAATAAATGGTGATCACAATATATTTATCACAATCTCTATACACCTGTCAAGTGAATCCAGAAGGTGTGGAAACCTGGACATGTCTAAAAGGGGAGTTGAAAAGGAGAAGAGACTAAGATGCAGGGTGCTGAAAGAACAAGAGGAAAAGTGACAGAAAAAAATGGAGGACAATGTATCAGCCAGCAAGAAAGGAGGACCTCGTATTCAGACGAATTAGTGAACTTTACCCTTGGGCACCAAGTCTGGTTTGTGACTTCTAAGCAAGGCTGCGAGATCCTCCACTCTGTGCATGTCTTTGATTCTTTGACACTACATATCACTCTAGCCAATTTACCCAGGTGAAAGGGTAACCCTTTTTTGTACAATTTGAGAGGGTGGCTATTGTGATAAAAAGGAAACAAAGCAGGGTCATCCGGTAGGTTGCTCTATGAGCTTATGCATGAAGGATTTAATGGAACCAAAAACCATGCAGAACAGTGCCCTCCTCTTTCTCGCATATTCAGCACCTATATTACGTATATGGGAATAATTTGTGAAGCAACGAGAGCACTTTGCACCATCTAGGTAATATATTATAACCATATTCCTGATATTTATTGACAATCTTGCTTCTCCGTTTATCACTAAGAAAGATGGAGCGATCCCTGTCCCATTTGGCTATAAAGGGCACAACCGAGTTCTCTGGGGGGAAAGGCTGGCATTCATAAAAATTTGATCAAGAACACGCCACGCACAGTCTCTTTTTCTGCAAAGCTTTTCAAAATCCATCAATGGTCTCGCAGGAATTCTGTAGGCAGATGTTCATGAAGTGAGCCAAGTGGAAAGGCAGACCATCAATCACCCCCGGAGAGGCCTCCAGAGCAGAATAAGTGAGACGGTCTTATCCATTGCATCAAATCTGTCAAATTTACAAAATCTGTAACAACTTTTCCAATTACTAAATATCCAATGTGACAATACATTGGGGAAGTGGGGTTTCCCAGGATTGGGTACATAGGACCTTTTAGGGACTTTTAGAGACTTTTAGAGATACTACTAGTAACCATAAAGTTTGCACATACCTTTAAAGTATCACCTTTTGTTCTAAAGTTTATATAATTAAAGTATTGCTGATTACTAGTCTATAATCTATGTGATTGGAGGGAATGTTCATATAAAGATTAAAGAGGAACACCACACAGGAATTTCACTTTCCTGTGTGTTGTTCCTCTGTGCGGCGGCATCCGGTATTGGCATGCCCCGCTGTGCATATCCCCCCAGGTCGCCCCATACACTCACTTGGGTGAGAGTGCTGATTGGCTGAGTGGCACACTCAGCCAATCGGCACGCTCGCGGTCACGTGGCTCCCTTTGGCACCGCCTGGACGGCTAAGCAACTAAGCGGTGATGAAGGGAGTGCTGTGGCGTGCACCCCCGCTCATTCAGAATGGCCGGGTGAGCGCACGGCTAGATGTGAGCGGGGATGCGGATGCAGTGCAGAGACGCGGCAATGGCTCGGAAGAAGGTGAGTGGATCAGGGCATATGGGGGGTTTCAGACTAAGGGGCCTCCAATGTTCCTCTTTAATGCTATTTTCTCCCCTTTATTATTACTTAGGGGAGAATGGCATTATCTCTCTAATTGGTTTATTACGGGTCCAAAAAATGGCTAGGCTCCTGCTTACTTTATCTCTAGACAAAAAATGTATATTATCAGGATGTTCTAAACAGGGATGGTTACCACTAGACCTTGAGAAATTAATCTAACAACAAATACACCCTCAAGTGTTGTACAGTCCAACAAGTATAGGACACTTCCTAATTTAGAATGTAATCAACCACATACATTTATTCCATAAAACAATATAATAATACACTACACAACAAACATTAAAAAATATTTTAAAAATACAAGATCGAATGAACATTTTGCGAATAAATAAAACTAACCAGCAACCTTAAAGACATAAATTCCTGAATGTCTGACAAACGTGGATTGACTATACTTTTCCTAATATAGATAATAGGCTGGTGAGCTGGCCGTTAGCCTGGGGCTCCCATGGGATGGTTGGGGGGGGCAGAAGAGTGGGTACCCCCCCTTTACTTTACCGCCTAGCAACCCCTCACCCCAACCCTATTTTTCTTTGTTTTCTGTGTTCTTTGTGTATCTTCCTTACTCTTTCTCTCTAGTATTCCTGTTGTCTTGCTTCAGTTTTTCAAATTTCTCTAACACAATCGTTAAGCACTCATCGTCCAGACATAATGGAAGGTCTAGTTTGATATAAAAAGAAGCAAGGTGTGGGCATGAGTAATATTGCAATGTTTAGGTTGTATAATACTGTTTTAAAAGTCACAGTGCTTTGCATCCTGTCTAGCAGAACACTGGAGAGACAACATAACGTTTCTGAGCTTTTATGGCAATGAACACCCTAATAGGTCTTTGTGCCACATAATGTCACTGCTGTTTGGTGCAGGCTATTAGCACATTTTTATTTTTATCTTTTACATAGGAAGTATAAACCCCAACCCACCTCATACCTCTAGTAACTTTAGTGCCCTGATCGGCAGGAGCGAGAGTCCATTAAACAGAACTTTTCTTGCCCCATAGCTGCAAAAGATAGGGCGAGCAGTGGTGGAGCTACGCCAGGACTACTCATGTGCAATGGCAGCCCTCTCTTCCCGTCAACTGTAGAGGGCCAGGTAGAGCTAGGGACCACTGGAGGTAGCCGGAGATATTCTCTGTGTATCTGGCTCCCTTGATCTATAAAAGAGCTTTGGATTCAAGTAAGGCAAACATGCAAGCTAAACTAACAGATCCTCTCCTGCCTGGTAGAAAGGAAGAGGACTTTACATTAATTCCAAGTCCCAGCCAATCCAGCTCATAGTTTCTAATAAAGGTAGGGCATTTACAGGTAGGCTGTGTCAAAAGGGAGATCGGTTGTGCACTATGAAACTCATATTAATTCCACTGACCCTTACCAAAATATTGAGTAAAGGGAAGACAAAAATGCATCCCAGCAGTCTTTCCAACAGTGTAGAAGAAGGTAGAACCACAATGATCTTGCAAAACTGACTGCATGGATAGGAACCCACCCTAAGACCTGGCAACCTATAGAGAATAAGAGTAAAGAGTGTAAACAAGTGCCACATAAGGCAGCCCATAGCCTCCTCTTTATGGGATATGGAAGAAGCCTCCAACAGCAATAACTGGGATACAAGGTTCTGAAAACCAGGCAGGCTTGAATTGTGAGCACCCTTCTGAGGAAAATAATATTTAAGGGTTCTTACTACATCCAATGAGTGGAGGACTCTCGCCTTTTGAATGACCGGAGTAGGACATAAAACCACTTCCTCATTGGTGGAAGGGGGAGAAAATCCTGCTTGAAATGGAAGAAACCCGTCGGACAAAGGTTATTGCCACTAGGAAGATGACCTTAAGTGTCATTACTCTTAGCCACGCTTCTGCCAGTGGTTCAAAGGGAGGAACCTGAAGCGATAAAGACCTGCCAGACTCTGTGGTAAATCTTTGATGAAGTCTACTTCTGTGCTTGAATCATGGTCCCAAATGACCCAGGCAGATAAACCTCTTTCTGCCAGGATGGAGGTTTCAATAGCTACGCCGTCAAAGCTAAAACACCAAAGATCATCTTCCGACATTCTAACTATGTCCGAGAACCAGCTTTTACTTGGCCAACGGGGTGCCGTCAAAATGGTTGGGATTCCCTCGCAAGCTATCCTTTTGGAAATGGATGGAACAAATAAGCCTGAATGCTGAGAAAGGCAGGGTCAGTGCATCTTTTGCTATAGATAGAGGGTCCCATATCATCCATAGAAGAAATTAATTACCTATACATTTTCATGCTGGACAACTGAGAGCATACATTATGGGAGTGACTCAAACGAGTTCGAGAACACAACGGTTTTAATAACAGTCTGCCTGACATAGCTGCAATGGATGCAGCACAGGCTGGGCATAAGGGCGACCCTACCATAGAAAAGGCATGTCTGGCCATCTGATTCAGATGCATTCCACTGGCTCTTTTAGGGAAGCACTGTCAGAGGTAGTAATAATAGTGTTACTAGAAAGTCCTGAAACTGGATAATCCACCTCGGGGGAAAAATCAGGTCTGAGGGAAAAGGGTATTTAGTATCAAGGCCTCTAGGAATGGTGGGGAGCTTGTCTGTCTTTTCCCATTCCTTTTGGATAAGTTGCTTCTGCTTTTGTGGTTTGTACAGATCTCTCTTTTTCTTCTTAGGGACCGGGATATCAAAAATTTCTAAAATAGTGGATATGAGACTATCCATCTGCTCTCTAAACAGAGACCCCTGTTCAGATGATCCTGAATCTGAGTTACTCTCTTCCCTACTGGATGAGAGCTCCCATTCTGAAAAATCTTCCTGAGATTCCAAGGCAGCATATATATTCTCCTCTGAATCAGAAAAATCCCTGGAAACTAAATGCTTTCGTTTTGCTGATGCCTTCAAGGACCATGGAACCAGAGGCTCCTAGGGACTCTTAGCATGTAGATAGTGCCTTTCCATGCGGGCCAATCTCTCCGCTATATCAAGCTGGATAAGAAATCCAAGGCTATCAAAGTGAGGTGGTGCTGCCAAAAGGAGAAGTAAGCTCCGAGAGAGCAGACCCAAGAGCTTCCACTGTGGGAATTTCCCCTGGGGTGGAAATGGCCTCATTAATCTGGAGAGTAGCACCACGCAGTGCATTCTAAACAAAGAGGACTGACCTTATCCGGGGGCCTTTGTAGGCACACAGGACAAGGGGCAACCCTCTCTGCTAAAATATCAGACCTGGATGCCCCAGGTGCCTCAGTCATGGTGAAGTAGTCAAATATCGCTGAGGGACTAAGACAGAAGTATATCTCAAGTGACTACACCGAAACCCTAGGGGGGACCACAACCTAATATCCTTACCCACAATATCTAAAAATAGTATATGCACCAAGGAATAGCCCAAAAAAAAGTACCTGCCCATGGAACGAGGGAGTAATGCAGCCAGCACATGGAGCCCCAACACAGCAACCTCCAGTGAAGACGTCCTCTAGACTCTGCCTCCCTTCCATGGCACAAAATTCAAGTCTAAAAGGTGCCATAATGCACAAGCAAACACTGACATAATACAAAATGTGGGAAGAAAAAAAAAACTAAGTGAAATATTACCCCCATGGCCCCCCTGCAGGCTCACCAGACAAAAACCTGTGGTTGGTTGTCCCTTCGGGTGGGAAACTCCAGCCCTTAGGGGTCAGCTTCAGTCCAACTGCAAGAATGAAACTGGATTGCACAGGCCTTTTATCCTGCAGTCCCCCACACGAACGAGAGTTAACCCATTTGTTTCTGACTTCCTGACACCCTGGAGTGGAATATGAGAGAAATACCCTGCACCAGATCAAATGGTAAGTTCAACGTGAGCAAGCCAAAGTGGTCCCACAGCTGTGTCTGACCACAGCAGAGCACAGTTAGAACTCATAAAGCTGCACATGGCATTCCTTTCCCAGCTTAGCCATGAGCCAGAATGGCGTTAAGGATTTGGAGGATCAGATTTTTTAGCATGGAGTTCTAACTGGAAGTAAATGTAAAGAGATTGTCCACGCAAAAAAAATAACCAGCTATACTCACTTTTTGTCCAGCGCAGCTCCACCACCCAAATCCTCTGTTAAACTTATTGAGAATGGGGAACTCTGGTCCAAGTTGTCACCTATGGTCGAGTCCATTTTATGCCCCTGCAGCACGCCCACTCCATTCATTGACTCAATCACGGCTGGTATCTTGGACAAGAAAGGACTGACCGGGTGCATGTTCTCCACTGTCAGTAAGCTTAACAGCAGCGGGTCCTGGCGGTGGAGCTATGCAGGACAAAAGGGGAGTATAGCTGTTTTTTTGCCTGGATAATTCCTTTAAAAATTGTACATTTCTTTTTCACTTAAAGTGGACCCGTCACCCAGGGGTGATCGGCCCGGGAATCTATAAGATTCCCGGGCCGATCACCTCCCTTACCGCGGGACATCCGAGATCGGGATGTCCCGCGGTGAGGCCCCCCCCCCAAAACCCCAAATAAACTCACCTCATCGGCGGCGGCAGCCGCCTCCTGCGCGCTCCCCTAGACGTGCGCACGCCCGCGCACGCCGTTTGTGAATGGTCGGCGCGGGCGCGCGCCCTGTCAGAGCGACGTGCGGGAGGAGGCGGCGGGCGCACTGTCTTGTCCACCGCTGTCACCCGCTTGTCCGTGGCCACGTGGGAGCGTGTTGAGGTGAGTATTGGGGGCTTTCTGGGGGGTTTTACACAGCGGGGCACCCCCAATCAGGGTGCCCCCCTGAAGTGGACCAAAACCCAGGATAGTCAAAATCCTGGGTGTTGGTCCACATTAAAAATATAAACGTATGGGGGCGTGGCCAGCGATGAGAGCGTGAGGACGTGCTCTGTTTGAGCTCCCTCCAGCCAACCGATTTATAAGCTATTTTTAGGGGTTCTGACCCACCTGGACCTACACATTTAGATAATGGCGAGAAAGTGGAAGGGGACAAAGGCAGCTTCGCCAGTGCAGACGAGGAAGATCAGCTCCTAACTGGCAGGGGAGCGCCGGAGAGGTGGAGGAGAGGGGTCATCCAAGATGGCGGCAGATGAGGGTGACAAGGCGGCAGCGTCCAACCCTGATCCAGAAGTGCTCCAGACGACTGTGCAGCGGGAGCAGGAGGAGACGATTCCCCTGCTGAAGGCCGGGACAGACCTGGACATGCAGCGGTCGGATGACCCCCTCCCTGTGGTCGGGAGCGGAGGTGAGGAGAGCAGGACCCGGCGGGACGGAGCAGGGGACAGCGTGAGAGGAGGCGGCGGTGGGGTGGTGGCGGCCGCTGGAGCGGCTGCTGCAGAAGATGGAGAGACTGCCGGAGAGCATCAGATGAGCGGCGAGACAGGAGGCGGGCTGCGGGAGATCGCGGCTCCGCAGGCGACGGAGCAGGTGATGACAGGCTGCTCACTGACAGATGATGAGGGCGGGAGGGGCCGGGTGGTGCGACCTGCCGCAGAACAGTGAGTGTGGCAGCGCCCTGGCCCTCCGAGCCCGCCAAGAGGAGATAACACGGATTACACAGGGGGCGAGTCATCATGCCCCAGGGGGGGAAGACACAAGCTCCGGCCCGACCAGGGGAGCCCCCTCATGCACTGAAGGACTCTCCTCGCCTGAGACCCTGGGCCGCACTGCTTGGGCCCACACTCGAGGGCAGCCAATACCCGCTCGGGATGCCTATGAGGAGGGGGGTCCGGGAGGCAAGGCAAGACAACAATTACAGAGGGCTTTCCTATCTAGCCCCATCCTGAGTGCCGGGACTCTTCACCTACACCTGGGCAGCACTTCCCCCCGGATACACCCATGATGTCCCCGCCCAGCCCAGGCTCCCTGGCATTGTTGGAGGGCTCACAGAGTCCCACTAGGGACTGGTTTTCCCCAGAAGATCACTCCCAGATCCAACAATCTCCCGTTTGGCACTCAGAGAGCGTCTCGGTCGGTACTGCGTGGCCGGATGTCAGGGCCTCAAGGGGAGCCGGATCAGATGTGGCTATCTCCGGGGCCCCTGCCTTCCGCCAGACGTCGGGTCCCATGGAGCTCTTCCTGCAGGCGAGCGGCACCCATCGCAGAGATGCAGGCTCCAGGGCGGCCCCGGGTTCACCTCCCATCCGGGAGTCAGCACAGGGTAAAGGCAGTGATTTGGGCGTCGTGGCAACTCGGCAAGACAGACAAGAGCTTTCTCTTATGCAGTCCGTGGCTCCACACGACTCGATGCTGGCAGACATCAAGGCCGAGTTTAAGGCCCTCCCCACTAAAGCGGACCTAGAATCCTTTATCCTAAGAGTGGAGAGCTCATTCAAGAAGGACATTTCAGATCTGCAAAGCTCGGTGGGATGCCTAGATGCTAAAGTCTCAGGCCTAGAGCAATCCCAACTCTCGACTATACAGAGAATCGAGGCATTGGAAAAAAATCTGTCGCTCCAACGTGCCATATCCCAAGCAACGGTCCTACATCTGGACGACCTTGAAAATAGGAGCCGACGTAACAACATCAGAGTGAGAGGCTTGCCAGAGGCGACGGGGCAAGACCAACTACTGCATACAGTTACAGGTATTTTCAACGAGATCCTCAACCACCCTCCTAACACTGAAATAATAATGGACCGTCTCCATAGGTCACTCGGCCCTAGGTTCGGCAGATCCCAATCGCCCGCGGATGTGATCTGCCGCCTACACTACTACTCAGTAAAGGATGAGATCCTGAGAAAAGCTTGGGAAAGAGATCGCATCTGCTTCGATGGGGCGGTGGCTACAGGTTTTTCCAGATGTGTCAAGATCGTTACAAATCAGGCGGGTCCTGAAGCCCCTCCTGGTCTGGATACAGGAATGTGGAGCCACCTATCGCTGGGGTTACCCCTTCCACCTTCTTGTGCGCAAACATCGGCCCAGGGGAGGGGGGGGCAACCGCAGAGGTCTCGCCAGGCAAGCCGTGTGAATGTAGCCCACGGGAGGAATGCTAGAAAACCTCCAGAGGCCCCGCAGCCCATGAGTAACGAGACTTAACTCGAGTTCTGTGGCCTCTTCAGTGCCCTTTGATCGGCTCCTCGTTTTGTATTTCTTGCAGATTTTGTTGACTTTTTTTGTCTGTTGGCCCCTCCGGGCGCGGTTTGGCTGGGCCCGCACTGGCCTCTCTTGGGCCGGCGGGACTGCGTCGGACGGACGGGCTTGGATTCCTCTTAGTTGATTAAGGTTTCTGATCTCATGTTCTACTTGTTGGCTTATAAAAGATACCTTTCCATCGGGGTTTCTGTGTGCCGCCCCGGCGCGGGAGGAGTCCGGCCCTTTTATAACTGCTTTAAGGTTCGGGTGGGTGGTTCCTCTGGCCACTTTCCCCCTCGATGGCCGCTGAGACCGTTGGGGGGTTTGATATTTTTCAGCGGAATTGGCTAGGGGGATCTCGTGTGCTCTTCGGGTCCGCTTCGCTTCCACAGTAGGCCTGGGCCTCCTCTGCTCACCTGTGGGGGGCAGGGGAGGGTTCGTGCTTGGGGGAAAATATGTGTATTTCCCCGTTTCGTTTTCGGCTTTTTTGGTGTGCATCTGTAAAGGTGCAGTTTCTGTGTTATTAAGTGTTCTACCTCTGTCTGATCTTTTCCCCTTCGTTGTCTGTCCTTTGTCATCCGATTCCCCTACTTACCTTCCTATCTTTTCCCCCGCTCTTCCCCACATTCCCCTTCCTTTTTTTTTTTTCCTGGACCCCTCCTCCGTAGGCACTGGGAGCCGGAGAATAGACTGTTAGTCATGTCTAGGGTACAGTGCACTTCCCTTAAAGTCCCCTAATAAGAGATCCATAGTCCTCAGAGAATTGAAGCACTTACACGCACAGGTTGCATTCCTACAGGAGACTCACCTTAGAGAGGGGAGGACCCATAACCTTACTAATCATTTCTATAAAACCCAATATCATTGCCTCTCCCCAGACTCAAAATCCAGAGGAGTGGCTATCCTCCTAGCGGGGTCCCTGCCGTGGATACATTTGGAAACGTTCCAGGACCCGGACGGAAGGTTTCTGTTTGTCAAGGGCACCCTCTTTTCTCTAAGGGTGACGCTGGCAACATGTTACTGCCCCAACTCCAACCAATATGGATTTCTCCACTCGACACTAGGAAAACTGTCGGCTTTCACAGAGGGGGTTCTCCTGCTGGGGGGTGATTTTAACACGGCCCTCGATCCCGCTGTGGATATGTCCCGCGGGTCTTCCCACACTCCCTTCTCTTCTCTGAAGAAAATCAAAACCCTTCTCCTCAAAAACCAGTTGATGGATGCTTGGCGGACACTTAACCCAAGGGGGAGGGATTATACCTTTTTTTCGGCTGTCCATAACTCGTACTCTCGCATTGATTGGTTCATGGTCGCCCATAAGTTCCTACACCTTATAATTAGCATGGACATTGGACAGATAACTGTTTCTGACCATGCCCCAAGGCGGATATCCACAAGGCCATTACCGAATTTTTTGTGACAAACAACACTGGTGAGGTCTCGCGGATGTCTCTGTGGGAGGCCCACAAATGCGTGGTTAGGGGTTTACTGATCAAGCATGGGGCCCGCCTCAAAAAAGAGAGGAACAAACAAATTGACCACCTGACCCAAGAAATATTCAAGACCGAAGCCATGCACAAGCGAACCCTGAATGGGGCACTGGGTGCCAAACTGGTGAGTCTGCGGGAGTCCCTCAGAGACATCTGTTTTGTCGAGGCCAAAAACTTGGCGGTCAGATGCCGGAGGTTCTTTTATGAGTATAGCAACAAGTGCGGCAAGGCACTAGCCAGGGCCCTGAAAGCACAACGAACCAGGAACTTTATCCCTTTCATCCAAGACACGGGGGGAAACAAGCTTCATTTGACAGCGGACATAGCAAGGACCTTTAGGGAATACTATGAAAAGCTCTATAACCTGCCGCGGGGTTGTCCTGCCCCCTGTCGGAATAATATAGAGGCCTATATCCGGGAGCCGGCCTCCCTCTTCTTAAGCCGGAGGTGGTAAATGCCCTTGAGGAGGAGATTGGGGCAGATGAATTTCCGAGGGCCATTAAAACGACCAAAGCAGGGAAGGCGCCGGGTCCTGATGGCTTCAGCTTGGATTACTATAAAGAATTTGCAGAGACTCTAGGCCCGCAATTTACAGCGTCCTTTGGATCCCTAAGGGACGGCCAACCCCCACCTAGGGATACCTTAAGAGAAAATATTACGGTAATCCCCAAGGCAGGCTAGGACCCAGCACAATGCAAGAGCTATAGACCTATTTCCCTGTTGAATTGCGACGTAAAGCTGTTGAACAAAGGGGGGCGCTTGTGAGCAGCCAACGAAGATGGCTGCTGCCTAGACCGGCTCCTCACTGGACAGGGAAGCACGCCCCACAAGCAGCATCAGCAGCAGCGGTTTCCAGCCTGAGAGGCCGGGGAACCCCTCAAGAACGCAGGGGGACAGGAGGAGGGGGAGAGGAGGGAGTCGACCCCCCGCAGCGCAGCAGAGTGACAGTGCGGCCGCCGAATCCAAGATGGCGGCCGCATTATAACAGCAGCAGCACAGCTCTCCAGCCTGCCAGCACGGCCATCCATCCGGCGGCGCAGCCCAGATCCAGCACCAGGAGGAGGTTAGTGAGACCCCCAGGGGCTCGGGGTGCACAGCAGGCGGGGTCATTAGGGACCAGGGGCGCAGCATATCGGCCTGGGATCCCTCCAGGACCCCCAGCAAAATCCAAAATGGCGGCCGTATCCTAAACCCAGCACTGCCCTGTGGCTGGTCAGAGCAGCCCAGACCCGCTGCCCAGGTCAGCCTGCATCCCAGGGATAATTGGAGCGCCGGTGAGCCAAGTGGCGGAGAGGGGAGCTGAGCACCAGGGGCACAGAGTATCCATCCAGGGCCCCCCAGCAGAACCTAAGATGGCGGCTGTGCCACACTAATACCTGCACACCCCTCGGCCAGCAGCTTCTTGCAGCACAGCAGCAGCCCCAGAGGCTGAGACCCGGGACATCTCGACCCTGAAGGAGCGGAGAACACCCAGCAGCTGGGCGACGGGAGGAGGCAACGGGCCTCAGAGGGGCACATTATACCCACCCAGGACCCCCAGCAGATATCCTGAGGGCGGTCGCAGCCCAAGCACAACGGCTCTCTGGCCAGGCACAGCCCGCTACCCGACACACCCTTTGAGCGAGCCCAGGCAGCGAATGGGGCGCAGAGACCGGGGCAAGTCGGCGCAGACCCCAAGATCCTCCACACGCACAACAGGTTCCAGAATGGCAGCCTCCACAGGATCTGTCCCCGCACCACAGTTATCCCCCTCCCCGATACCGTCACCAGAATTAATCGATTCTCAGCCAGAGTCACAACCGAGATCTCAGGCCGCAACCCAGGAACCTCCGCTATCACCACGCGCAAATCCGGGCATACGGGACACAGAGCTGCTAGAAAGATTTAAATCAGTACTGCAGCAAGAACTAGAAACAGCCACTGAAAAGCTTTCCGCTACGTTTAAAGCAGAGCTGAGGGACCTGAGGTCCCGTACATCAAAGCTGGAACATCAGATGACTGACACTACCTCCGTTCTGGAGGAGCATGATGCAGAGATCCAAACCAATAGGACCGAACTCTCCTCAGCCCTCCAAAAGATAGAAGACCTAGAGAACAGATCCCGGCGCAGTAACTTACGTTTTAGGGGGTTGCCAGAATCTATCATCGACCTTAAATCTACCATCACGGCCCTGATCCAAGAATTAGTTCCTGCAATCCCAATTGAACGTCTGGAAATGGACAGGGTCCATCGCGCCCTGGGCCCCCCTAGAGCGGATGGCCAGCCCAGAGATGTCATCGCTAAATTTACCTTTTACAATACCAAGGAACTGATTGCTCAGACTGCCAGGACCCGCAAAGACCTGGTCTTTCAGTCCCACAAATACCAAATCTATTCGGACCTGGCCCCAGTGACACTACAGAAACGTCGTTTGCTGAGGCCGCATCTCCTAGTTCTCCAATCGCACCAGATAGCCTACAAATGGGGCTTCCCGTTTAGACTATCCTTTACTTATATGGGCCGCCCATATGCAATTGCAACACCAGAAGAGGCCTCTGAATTGCTGGAGCGCCTGGGCCTGACCACAGCAACTGAGTCGCCTCCTGCACCAGGGCCGCCCCGGGAGCAACGCTCGCGAGCTACGCGGAGGGACCAGCGGTCCGCGCCCTTATCCTGCTTCGACCTCATCGCGTATAGCAGCGGCCCACCACCCCGACAGTGGTTGACTCAGGACTGAGGGCTGGGCAGCCCACTAACGTAGTTGGAGGATCCCGAAAACCTGAAACTTCATGAAACACCCCGGGACTTATTCTCTCTCCTGTCGGCCCAATTCTCCCCTTTTCTCCCTTCTCCCCTTTTCGCAGGTCCCATTGGAATCCTTGATGGACTGTAGGAAGGTAACTGACCTAGTCGTACTGGGGGCGCCCGTCCGCCGCCGGGGGGGGAGGTAATTCTCCTCTCCCTCAGTCCGGTGGGGGGCGGGTCTCCCCACCACTGTAGAGTTCACTGTTTTAAGTTTCACTCCTATTTCTGATGCAATAATGCTTGTTGCCATTAGCCAGTTGCCTTCTTTTTAAGCCGTTACACTGTGGGCTGTGCGGGCTCCTGATGGTTGCTGTTGTGGTTCGGTCGTGGGCTTGCCGTGGCGAGGGACGGCGGTCCCTGCTGCCTGAACCCCCCTTCCGCTTAGGGTGCGATCATGATGTCGGCGGAACCCTCGTATGCACATTTGACTTTGGGGGGCGGCAGAGGCCGTTCGCCCCGGGCGGGCCCTAGAGCGAACCAAATTGTTGTTAAATAATCAGTTTTTAAAAAAAAAAAAGTTTTCATTGTTCCATGACTTCGCATCGCGTCAGGTGGCTGGCCCCGCGGAATATGGCATATGCGGACCGCGGCGGCGACCTGCTGACAGGAGGTGAACTCATTTTTTTCTTTTTTCCTTGAGGTTAAGCACTCCAGGTGGTTAAAGCGCTCTCCCGGAGCGGCCTAGCTTATTGTCGAATAGTCCGTTTTATATGCTCAAATTGCCTCATGGCTTCGCACCGCGCCGGGAGGCTGACCATGTGGAGTTGACTTTCGCGGACCGCGGTGGCAGCCGCCTGGTGCGGGCGAATCCATTTCTTTGAAGTTAAACATATTAGATAGGTACAATGTTTATAGATGACCCCTGGTGGGGTGCTGGCGTTCATCGCTAAATTTACCTTTTACAATACCAAGGAACTGAGTGCTCAGACCGCCAGGTCTGCATCACGCGGGGTATACCTGGGGCATTCTACTACTTGATACCCGCAACACCCACTGCCTCCCCTTCTAACTTACGCGCACTTACTGACCCCTAATCTTTCCCTGAAGTCAAACACCCTACCCTCTTTCCCACCCCCTCCTTTTTTCCTTTTCTTTCTTTTTTTTTTTTTCTTAATTTGCTCATCACTTTTTCGAGGCACCGGCTCTCTTCAGCGAGATGAGCCAACCACAGAACTCATTAGCTGGAGCTAACCTTAACTTTAATCTCTTAACGCACAATGTCCAGGGTTTTAACTCACAATCAAAGAGGGCAAAGGCATTTCATTGTTACAAGCAAATACAAGCAGATATTTTGTGTCTTCAGGAGACCAGATTCTCGACAACAAGCTCCCCAAGGTACTTGCATCCTCATTACCCAGTATTTTTTTCAGCATGCTTCAAGGAAAAGGCCCGGGGTGTGCTAATCGCCTTCAGGCGGAACCTCCTGTTCAAATGCGAATCCCAGATAGCAGACCCAACAGGCCGTTACCTCCTATTAGTGGGATACAATTGTATCCTATTACGCGCCCAACACCCATCAGACGAACTTCTTCTCTCATCTAATGGAAAAAGTCAAGGAGCATAGCAAGGGTATACTAATTATGGCCGGGGACTCTAATATCGTACTAGACCCAAAAATGGATAGATCCGGCCCACAAGGCAGAAGTTCCCCATCAGCTTCCCTACCTACTCAACACCCCCCACACCGCATTAGCACAATGCTCAGAGAGGCATCCCTTGTAGATGTTTGGCATGAGCTGAACCCAAGAATGCGGGACTACACCTTTTATTCCAATCCCCATGACTCATTTAGTAGAATAGATCATATCTTAGTTGCACAGACCCTAGTCCCTTTGGTCCAAAAGTGCCAAATATTATCAGCGCCCTGGTCAGACCACACACCGGTTTTGATGGGTTTTAGTACCGCCCCCCCGACCCCCAGACCCTTTAAGTGGAGGATCAATGACTCCCTGCTATCACATAAAGACACCCAAGAGCAAGTCCTTCAAGCTGTAAAAGCCTACTTCGCAACCAACAAAGGCACTGCCACAGCGGTGAATATTTGGGAAGCCCACAAGGCAGTTATGCGGGGCAATCTTATTGCGTTGGCCTCGGCCATCAAAAAGCGTAGAAACGACAATGTGACCCAGCTTACCACACAGCTAGAGCAGTTGCGCAGGGATTGGGTGGCAAACCCGACAAGAGACCTTAAGAAGAAGGTGGATAAGGCCAGCATCCAGCTTAACATGGCACTGGATGAGATGGCGGAAAAGAGGCTTAGGTGGGGCAAACAGAGGTACTATGCGAGAGCCAATAAACCTGATACCCCCCTGGCTAACAGATTGCGATGCTCATGGCCGCGGCAGCCCTTGGTCTCGCTTAAAACCCGAGGGGACCTCACAGCTAACCCTCTTAAGATCATACAAATATTCAGAAGCCTATTAAGCAAACTTTACAAGCCCCCCCACGCGTTCCCACGAGAGGCAGCGGGCAGATTTCTAGATTCCATCTCACTCCCTAAGCTGCAGGACGCCCATAAGGAGAGTCTTGACGCAGACATTACGATCCCAGAGGTATTGAGAGCCATTAGGAGTCTTAAGACATCCAAAGTGCCCGGACCAGATGGATTCTTGTCCCTATATTTCAAAAAATATGCCACAGAACTGGCCCCCTATCTAACTGCTATGTTTAATTCCCTTAAAGAACAGGGCTCTTTACATCAGTCATCTTTGGAGGCCTACGTAAGTATGATTCCAAAGCCTGATAAAGACCACTCAGACGCACAAAACTATAGGCCTATATCGTTACTCAATGTAGATGTTAAAATTTTAGGGAAAGTCCTGGTTACCAGGATCAATGAGTTCCTGGGTACCATAATAGGCAAAGACCAGGTGGGATTTATCCCATATAGGCAGGCCTCGGACAATATTCGCAGGCTGCTTCACTTGGTAGAGCTGGCTCAGCAAAGGGATGTCCATAGCCTTCTTTTGTCTCTGGACATGCAGAAGGCATTCGACTCCCTCTTGTGGGATTACATGGTTTGCGCTCTCCAGAGGTGGGGTTTCGGAGATAACTTTCTCGCCTGGATTCGCTCCATTTACTCCTCCCCCTCTGCTAGAGTGCAATACAATGGTTACCTTTCTGAGCCATTCTCGATTGGTAGAGGCACCCGCCAGGGATGCCCGCTCTCTTCGGTGTTGTTTGTGTTGGCACTGGAGCCTTTGGCCCTTGCTATTCGAGCAAACCCAAACATCAAGGGTATTGAAATGGCAGGATATCACCATAAAGTGTGTTTGTTTGCCGATGACATTCTATTGACTCTTTCGCAGCCCCATACCTCGCTACCTAGCCTGCTCCAGCTTTTGGAAACTTTCTCGAGGATCTCGGGCCTTAAGGTCAATAAGGAGAAATCGGTGGGACTTAACCTAAATATCCCTGCCCCAGCCCTAAACGTCCTTCAATCCAACTTCCCATTTCGTTGGGCCCCGGGAGCCCTATCCTACTTGGGTGTCAAAATTACGCCACATTATCAGTCTTTATATCAAGCGAACTACCCCCCCCCCTCTTTAGAAGATTAAAGGCGATGCTGGATACCTGGCGGGGTCACGAGATATCCTGGATTGGAAGGGTAAACGCAATAAAAATGACTCTGCTTCCGAAGCTTTTATATTACTTTAGAACTCTCCCGGTACATATCCCGCAGTTCCAGCTTAAAAGTATGCAAAACAGCATAATGAAATTTGTTTGGGGGAGGACTAGACCGAGAGTAGCTAGAGCTACCATGACCAGGCTTAGGAAAGAGGGAGGTCTGGGGGTACCGTGCATTTATAGATACTACCAAGCAGCCCAGATAGGGCAGCTCCAACAGCTACATGTCCAAACGGAGACACCTCTGTGGGTGGGGTTAATAGCCTCAGCATGTGACCCAATCCCGGTGGACAGTTTAATGTGGTTACCGTCGCAATATAGATCACAAATCTTATGCCCAATCCTGAATCATTCTCTTCGAGTCTGGGATGGGACCAAATATTCGGGGAATTTAATTTCACCACATCTTCCATTAATGCGAATCGCTAAGAACCCGATGTTCCCTCCGGGGCTGGATCCCAAAGTGTTCAGTTGGTGGGAGCGTGTGGGGATTAGCAAACTTTATCATCTCCTGACTAGAGGCGAGATAATCTCCTGGCCCACACTACAGGAAAGGGAGAATGCACCACAATCGGAGCAATTCCGATATTTACAACTTCGTCACTGGATTGCGCCCTTGCTTAAAAATAAGACTGGGGATTCAGACATGACTCCTTTTGAGAAACTGTGCGCGCGGGGGACCCCTACTGCAGGCCTTGTGTCCACCATTTACTCGAACCTTGTAGCATTGCCCGCCAACTCAAAACACGGGTACATGGCCAGATGGGAGACCGACCTGGGCCTGGCGAGAGATAGGAGGGACTGGGAGGAGATATGGACTGGAATTAACAGGTGCTCCATTAATGTTACGACTCTAGAAGCAGCATATAAGATGCTCACCAGGTGGTACCTGGTGCCCTCACGTGTAGCTAAGGCGATCCCGGGCTACCCTGCGCACTGCTTTAGAGGCTGTTCTGTGGAGGGTTCCGTCCTGCATATATGGTGGGAGTGCCCGAGGGTCAAGAGATTCTGGTCGCGGGTTTTTGGTCTCCTGAGCACTCTTTTGCAAATCCACATACGTCAAGACCCTTGGGTGGCCCTATTACAGATAAGGCCGGAGGGTGTCACCAGAACCCAACATATTCTGCTTACTCAACTTATGTTGGCAGCAAAACTAACGATCGCTAGTTCCTGGAAGAAGCCAGGAATTCCCTTCCAGGCAGTTAAGGACAGGCTTAATGGCATCTTGATTAATGAGAAACTGACTAGTATCCTGAGGGACTTGCACGCCAAATTTATCAAAGTATGGAAGCCTTGGGTAGATTACGCCTACCCGGAAGCGTGCAACACTTTGTTACAATGAGCAACGATCTGTGTTTTTTTTTTTTCTTTTTTCTTTTCTTTTCCCCCCCTTCCTCCCCTCCAACTTCATCCACCCCTCCACTCGTCTCCCTCCTCTTCCCCCCCCCCGTGTCCACCCTTTCCCCCCTCCTTCTTCCTACCTGACTCACCCTCCCATGAATTCAATAATGGACTCTTATGCGCATTGAGTTGGGAAGCAGGGGGCTAAAGTCCAGTGCAACAGATGTTACTAGAGTTAGGCCATCTAGGCTGACACGCTGGCGATATGCAAAAAGCCAAGTTGTGCAAACGCATATACAGATGTAGTAAATACTTTATTGTTATCTTATAATGTTTACAATGTGCCAGTTCTGTGAAAGATTGAACACCTGTATGTTGTACAACAATTGTATGCCATTGTCATTTGTATACCTTTAAAGAAAAAAGAAAAATCTTAATAAAAAGATTGAAAAAAAAAAAAAAGCTGTTGAACAAAATAATAGCGGATAGACTGGCTCCTCTTATCCCGTCACTCATCCACTGGGACCAGGTGGGCTTTGTCCCCACAAGGGAAGGAAGAGACAATACCACCAGAGTAATAAATCTGATTCATCGCGCCCACACAGATGGATCGGCAACGATGCTTCTCACGACGGACGCCGAGAAGGCGTTTGATAGGGTTAGCTAGGATTTCCTCTTCGCAACCCTCGGACACATCGGCCTGCTCGTGCCCCTCGGCGTCTGTCGTGGTGAATGGGCTAGCTTCTGAGCCCTTTAACCTGGCAAATGGTACACGGCAGGGTTGCCCTCTCTCTCCCTTGATATTTATCCTTACATTGGAACCTTTCCTGCAGACAGTGAGAAATAACCCTGACATTGCTGGTATACGGTCTTGGCAGGGGGGCATAAGGTTGCGGCGTACGCTGACGACCTGATATTTTTTATCACTAGACCTAAAACGACCCTCCCCATCTTACTAGCAGAGCTTAGAACTTTTCAGGGGATGCCCAACTACAAAATAAATTATCAAAAATCCTCTGCCCTGAATATTAACATCCCCCTGAAAAGACTGAAGCAGATTGCGGAGAACTTCCCATTTAAATGGGAGCGGGAGGCTGTTACTTACCTGGGGACACAAATACCTGCCCATCCCCCAAAAATGTACAACCTGAACTTCCCCCCCTTGCTGAGGATGGTGGAGGGAGACCTGCAGAATTTGAATAAGGGTGCTTTCTCATGGTTTGGAAGGGCAAATAATACAATTCTGTGAAATACTCACCTGTAGAATTGGTATTATATGTATACAGTACGTCCTGCTCCAGATAGAATACTTACACTTGGGTAATCCTCCGCCAGATGGCGCTGCGCTGCAGAGACACGAAAAACAGGCTCCTCCCGGCCCCTCAAATACCCGGAGACCTCCCACAAATCCCCAGCATTGAAAAGCAGTGAACGAGAAGCCGGGAGAATTTAACCACCAAAAACTGGTAACCACAACAACGGTAACAATCACCATACAGGGGATCCAGAAAAATGCAAAAACCAGGGTGGGGTGGAGCAGGACGTACTGTATACGTATAATACCAATTCTACAGGTGAGTATTTCCCAGAATTGTATTATTCTAAGTATACAGTACGTCCTGCTCCAGATAGAATACTTACACTTGAGGGCGTGGCCGGCGATGAGAGCGTGAGGTCGCACACCCTTTGAGCTCCCTCCGGCTGATCCATATATCCGCACTTTTGGGGCGGTCTACCCACCTATACCCGAAGCCAGGAGCCATGGCTAAGGGTAAGAAGCTAAGGAACAAACCTCCATCCCCTTCCCACAAGAAGATCAGCTCTTACCTGGCTCCGGATCGCGGGAGGGGCGGCAGAGCTGGGACCCGGTGCCGGAGTATGCAGGGGCTGAAGCCTGCAGCGCGCGGGGAGATCCTCAAGAGCGAGCGGGGAGTACGTCGGCTTCAGTACCGGTGAGTGTGCCGGCTGAGGAGGTGGAAGCCCGGCCCTCGGCGGGGGGGCCCGATCCGCGGGACGGTGCCGCAGGCCGCGGGGGGATGGGAGCAGGAGCGAGGCGCTGGTCTGAGCCGCCTCCCGCATGTGGTGAGAGCGGTGGCGGCGGCGGCCGCGAAGATGAAGCAGAAGCCGCAGATGAGATCGGGGAGCGGCGCCGGCCTGGACGGAGCTCATCAGGCAGCAGCAGTTGCTCAGATCAGGAGAGCCCGGGTGTCATCTGCGCTCCCTTGCCGGCTGGGAGGGGAGCTGAGCCTGGAGGCCTCGACCGTCGGGTGGCTCGGGGGGGGGGGGGGGGGCGCCCACTATTAACCCCTACGCTGCCTGCAAATACGGGGGATCAGGGGCAGAGGAGCCAAGCCCCACCTGGGGCTGAAAGGCAGCCAATGAACTCTGGCACAGAACGGTCTGCACCTGCTTGCCCAAGCCCGGACTGCCCGCCCTCGCCACAACATGGGGGGAGCCTGGATGGATCAGACCTCATGGCCGTCTCCCCGGGTGCTCCACCCATGGACGCCCCCTCCCCGCGGTCATGGAAAGAGCAGCCAGAGATGGGGTTCAGCCCCGGCCCAGATGGGGGGTCCCTGCTGGAGTTCCCCCAGCTTCGGGGCGTGTCAGCCCCTACAGGTGCTTCGCCCGGAACACCTGCAGCACCGGCCTCTCCAATTGTGAGTGGGGCCTGGTTTGAGCGCGGGGCCTCAACTGGGATGCCCCCTTCTCCTGCGTTGCAACAGTGGGATGACTCTTCTTCCTCTACTTGGCCCCGTGTCCGCACTCTGGTGGAGGAGAGGAGAGTTGTGGCGGAGCCTTGCAGCACTAGGGCGCCAGCACCGGACCATAACATTGCACGCCCGGCCCTGCCTCCCGCGCCCGTGGGTTCGGGATGCCCCCGAGACCCGACGCCATGCGGCCCCTCAGCAGGAGGGGGGGCACTGGCGTCATATACGACCACCTTGCAGACCCTGCACACTCCCCCGACGACGACGCTTTATCATCTTGACCCCATCCTAGCAACCCTCAAAGCTGAGTTGAAATTGTTGCTATCAAGGGAAGACCTGGAATCCTTCATCAACAGGGTCGAAAGCACGTTCAAGAAGGAAATCTCTGATCTGCAACAGTCGGTGGGCGGTCTTGATGTCAGGGTCGACTCATTGGAGCAGTTTCGCACTACAACTACCCAGAGGTTGGAGGCGCTGGAGCGGGACTTGACCCAACAGAAGGCTGTGGCACAAATGGCGGTCTTGCACCTGGACGACCTCGAAAACAGGAGCCGTCGCAATAATATCCGTATCAGGGGCCTCCCAGAGGCGACGGGTCCGGAGCAGCTTAGACCTACCGTCATCGGCATTTTTAACGAGTTACTCCGCCGCCCCACGGACACCGAGATCGTGATTGATCGTGTCCACAGGGCCCTTGGCCCCAGATCTTCTGACCCAGCTCGCCCGCGTGACGTCTGCCGTCTGCATTATTACACCGTGAAAGAGGACATCTTGGCAAAGGCCTGGGCACACGGCCAGATCTGCTTCGATGGAGCGTCTCTGCAGTTGTTTCCTGATGTCTCGCGTAGGTCGCTTTTGATGAGGCGGGTTCTGAAGCCACTGCTGTCCAAGATCCGGGAGTGCGGTGGTTCATATCGTTGGGGATACCCCTTTCATCGTGTGGTCCGCCGGAATCAGCGTACTTTCACCGTGAAAACCCAAGCGGACCTTCCAGATCTTTTTATCTTCTTGGACACCTCACCGGTGGAGATCCCGGATTGGCACGACGCCTCCCTCTCCTTTGGCCCCCCTCGGCCCTCCGGGGGTCGACCGCAGCGGATCCGCCGGGCGAGGGAAGGCGCCGAGGCCCGCAGGGGACGCGGAGGTGGGACGGCGAGAGCCCCTAGTCGCCTGGCCAGTGAGGTCTAGACGAGCTTCATTGCCACCAGCGGTGTTAGCATTCACTGTTCTAGCTATGTTGACTGATCTTTGAACTGTGTGCATTTGATGATTGCGTTTCGGGCTCGTCGGGCTGATCCACCCTTGCGTCACTTGGCCTGCCGGTTGAATCTGTGTCTCGGAGGCATCCCCTGGGGTGCGTCTCGCCTTTCTCGTAGACTGGCCCTCCGCGATGAGCCTTAACTTGTGCGTGAGGGGGCCTATCTCCCGGGATCGGCCTGCGACGAGCTCTGAATCCTGTTCTAGCTATGTTGACTGCTCTTTGAACTATGCGCATTTGATGATTGCGTTTCGGGCTCGTCGGGCTGATCCACCCCTGCATCACTTGGTCTACCGGTTGAGTCTGTGTTTCGGAGGCATCCCCTGGGGTGCATCTCGCCTTTCTCGTAGACTGGTCCTCCGCGACGAGCCTTAACTAGTGAGTGACGGGACTTATCTCCCGGGATCGGCACGCGACGAGCTCTGAATCCTGTTACACACTTACTTAACTGTACATAGCACTTCTTTTGATTGTTTGTTTACAGATGGACACTCATAATAATAATATTCATTTTTTTTCTTTCACTTTGTAAGATGTTGCCCGCACTACATATTTCGGTTATTGGCGCTTCGGGCTCGGTGGGTCGCCGCCCCTCCTTTTGTACTCTTGATCACCTTGGGGGGGGGGGGGGGGGCTTGGAGCGGTGCGCCATGCGCAGGCGCTCCGTCTCCCCGTGCCTGACCCCGTGCTCTGGGTGTGTGCCTTTTAGGTGCCACTGGGGCTGCACCGTGGGGGTGGGCGTGGCGGCCCCCGAGCTTCTTGCGTCATTGTTTAAAGTGATCACTGTTCATATACATGGTCTCGGTGCCGGCCGGCCTGCGCGCTTTGATCGACCTCTGGTCTGTGGGCCCTTGGGGTCGCAGCGGGGCCCTTCGCTGCGTGGAGGTTCGGCGGGCGGGGGTTTTTTTCATTAATTTCTTTGCATTGGGGTCCGTGTGGGCGTTGCCCCGTGGCGGGGTTCTCTTCTGTTAGTATGCTCTTTGGTGGTTGCCCTATAAACAATCTAACCGTGGGTCGGTCGGGGGGACCTCCTCTGTCTCTCGGAACCGTTTCGCCCTCACCGTAGGCCGGGACCCTGTGGCCCTCTGGGTTGGCCTTTTGCTAGCCCCGGGCGCCTAGGGGTTTCCTTTTTTTTGGGACAGGAAGATCCCTCCCCCGTTTAGATCCCTCTGGGTTTGAATTTTCCCTTATACAGTAGGTTTTTGCCCCGTAAGGTTTAGTTCTTTGTGTGTTTTCTTTTCTTTCCTTCTGTATTCTCCTCCCCCTCCTGTGGTCGTCTTTTTTTTGTTGTCTAGTGCTTCCGGCCCATCCCTTTCCTCCCTCTATTACTGGTCTTTCTTACCCTGCTCCCTCGTCTCTTCGCGCGCTTGCGAACTCCTTTCTCTCAGTACTTTTGGCCCTTGAGATAGTCCTGCGCGGTCATGTCCAAGGTCCAATGTACTTCGCTGAATGTTAAGGGCCTGAACTCCCCTGTAAAGCGAGCTTCTGTTCTGGGTGAGTTGAAACGCCTGGGAGCAGGGATTGCCTTCCTTCAGGAAACTCATCTTAAGGAGGGGAGGGTCCATAACCTGTCTAGCCGCCACTTTCGTCACCAGTATCATGGCCTTTCTCCTGACTCTAAGTCTAGGGGGGTGGCCATCGTCCTGGCAGGATATCTCCCTTGGACATTAGAGGAGGTGGTTCACGACTGCGAGGGTAGGTACCTTTTTGTTAAGGGCTTTCTCTATGCACAGAGGGTGACGCTTGCTCAAATCAAGCTAGCTTCTTCTGGTCTACCTTGGAGAGGCTGGCGGAGTTCACTGCCGGTATTCTCCTTCTGGGAGGGGACTTTAACTGTGTACTGGACCCTCAAATTGATACCTCTAGGGGGACTTCTTGCACTCCTTATTCGGCTATCAGGAGGGTTAAGGCTCTCCTGTTTGACCATCAACTCCTCGATGTATGGAGGATGATCAACCCCAGGGGTAGGGATTATACTTATTTCCCCCCCCCCCACAACACATACTCACGTATAGACTGGTTCTTGATCCCTCATAGGTTTGCACACCTCATCTCGCGGCCTACTATTGGCTCGATTTCAATCTCTGATCACGCTCCTATTTCGGTCACCTTATCGGTCCCGGATTCTCCCCCCCCCTCGGGGCATTGGAGGCTCAATAGCTCCCTCCTGCAGGACCCTGCGTTTAAGGTGGAAATTCAGACGGCAATCACCGAGTTCTTCACTGAGAACAATACCCCGGACGTGTCACGTATGACTCAGTGGGAGGCTCACAAATGTGTGATTCGGGGCCTATTAATCAGACGGGGCGCCTACCTTAAGAAAGAAAGGGAAAAACAAACCGCTCTCTTGCTTCAGGAGCTACGGACCCTGGAGACCAGACATAAACAGTCTTTGGATCCCGCAATGTCTGCCAAATTGATTAAATTGCGCGAGGCCCTTCGTGATATTAGCTTTGTAAAGGTTAGGGGACAGATCGCGAGATGTCGCAGGTATTTTTATGAGTTCAGCAACAAAAGTGGTAGGGCCCTTGCTAGAGCTCTGAGAGGCCAGCGTTCTAGGAATTTTATTCCCAGCATCCTTGACTCCGGAGGTGCTAGGCACTACAAAATAGGGGATATAGCTAGAACCTTTAGGGACTTCTACGATGACTTGTATAACCTACCACAAAATGAGTCTCCGGCGCATCGGCAAAAGGTGAGGGCGTACATACAGAACTCGGATCTTCCCTGGCTTGGGAGGAGCGTGGTGGAGGCCCTGGAGGGGGAGATAGATGCGGGGGAGTTTACAAGGGCCATCAGGAGCATGAAACCTGGAAAAGCACCTGGTCCAGATGGATATAGTCTGGAGTACTATAAGGAACTGGCGGGCACTTTGGGCCCTCATTTCGTTTCCTCTTTCGGCTCTCTGAGTGATGGCCTTCCCCCCCCCTCGAGATACCCTGTGGGCTGGGATCGCCGTGATCCCTAAGCCGGGTAAGGACCCAGCGCAGTGCGGCAGCTACAGGCCCATTTCTTTGCTGAATTGTGACCTTAAGATCTACAACAAAATTCTGGCGGATAGGCTGGCCCCACTCCTTCCGGATCTCATTCACTGGGATCAGGTGGGCTTCGTTCCCGATCGCGAGGGGAGGGACAATACCACTAGAGTCCTAAATGTGATTCATCACGCTCGACAGACTGGGGAGGTTGCGCTGCTTCTCTCCACGGACGCCGACAGGCTTTTGACCGGGTAAACTGGGTCTTCCTAGAGGAGACTCTGCGTCACATTGGGCTGGGTGACAAGATGCTCAACAGGATCCTGGCCTCCTACACTTGTCCCTCGGCGTCCGTGGTGGTGAATGGCGTACCTTCTCGGCCTTTTAATTTATCTAATGGGACGCGTCAGGGCTGCCCGCTCTCCCCTCTCATCTTTATTCTCTCGTTGGAGCCATTTCTACGTTTGATTAGGCAAAACGCTGACGTTTCGGGGGTGAGGATGGGAGGGATTGAGCACAAGGTAGCGGCATACGCCGACGATCTAATGTTTTTCGTTGCAAAGCCTGAGATCACCTTGCCAAATTTGCTTGCTGAGCTAATTATAAAATCAATTATAAGAAGTCCTCTGCCTTGAACATTTCCATTCCTGCGGAGCGCCTAAGACACGTCACGGAAAACTTTCATTTTAAGTGGGAGCGGGAGGCCGTCACATACTTGGGCACACGTATCCCTTCCAGACTACAGGGAACATACGCTTTAAACTTCCCCCCACTATTGAAAAGGTTGGAGGAGGACCTTCTTAAGTGGAACAAAGGGGTCTACTCTTGGTTTGGAAGGGTCAGCGTCATCAAGATGAACATCCTCCCTAGGGTGCTATATCTGTTTCAGGCCCTTCCAATAGACATCCCCCCCACCTTCTTTAAGCAGCTTACTGGGATTTGTACTAGATTTGTTTGGGCTGGTCGCTCTCACCGCCTGGCGGCTTCTCTGCTGACGGTCTCTAAATCTGGGGGGGGGATTGGGTCTCCCGGATTGGAGGCGTTACCACGCTGCGGCTCATCTAAGCCGTGTAATTGACTGGTGCCGGCATTCTGCCCAGAAGCAATGGGTTCAGATGGAGCAGGCTGCCTCCCCCTGCCCTCTTCCTGGACTGCCTTGGATCCCGCTACATGGACTTTCACGGCTGAATACGCATCCCACAGTTGGTCCGACTAGAAGGGTGGTGGACAGGTTCCTGGTTGGGTCGGGCCTCTCTCCTTCCCCTTCCCCTATGACACCAGTTCTGGGGCACCCTGATTTTCCAGTGGAGATAGCGGGGGGACCCTTCAGAGCCTGGATCAGGCAGAATTGCTACAGGAGACTCCATATGCAGGTGGGCGGTGAGTGGAGGAGGCCGGAGACTTTGGTCTCTGACCTTGCACTCAGACCAATTACGCAGTTACAAACCCTTCAACTTCTGCATTACCAGCGGTCTGTTGAATGCGCATCGTATAGACAGTTAACACAATTTGAACATACCTGTTTAGACTCGGGTCATTTTAGGGGGGCCCTGTCATATTCTTACTCGCTATTGATGGAACCTCCGGGGGACTTTGTTCCCTCCTACGTGAGGGGATGGGAGAGGGAACTCTGCAGGACCTTTACGGAGGAGCAACGACTGGCTATGGTCCAGCTAGCCCATAAGAGCTCTATCTCTTGCAAGTATCAGGAGACTAATTTCAAAATTTTATCACGATGGTACCGGGTCCCAGCAGTGCTAGCAAAAATGTTTCCCTCTTCCTCCCCCCTCTGCTGGAGGTGCATGCGGGCGAGGGGGACTATGACACACATCTTCTGGGAATGTGAGAAGCTGTCTAGCTTCTGGGCAGGCGTGAGAGAGATTGTAAAGAAATTGACGGATGTCGATTTGGGGGAGGACCCCGCATGTTATCTACTTAACCTTGCACCGGTCTCTATGAGATCCAGGCGTAGATCCCTGCTTGCCCCCCTCTTGAGTGCTGCCAGAACCTGCGTCCCAGCTAGGTGGAGGTCCCCTGATCCCCCCACAATCGCGCAGTGGCTGGCCGTCGTGAGGGATATTTGTAGGATGGAGGAGCTTACGGCCTCGCTGAGGGGGACTCTGGAAAAGCATAGGAGAACCTGGCAGATTTGGGACAGTTTCACCTTCTCCTCCGACTTTCTTCAGTACACATAGCCCGGTCCTTCCAGGGTGCCTTCTTGGGTTCTCTTTTCGAGGATTGGTCATCCCCTTCCTCCCTCCCTCTTTCTTGTCCTTGTCTCGTCTGTCTCTCCTTCCCCATGGTCTCCCCCTTGATGTGTCTGTTTTGTCTCTTCTCCCCCTCTTCTCCTCTACATGTTATTTGTCTCCCAATAGTTTTGCTTGTGGGTTTTATCCCTGTTCTTTTACCTGTTTATAAAATGGTTGGAGGCATGGGTTGCAGCCGCTGTAACAGGTTGTTGAGTAGAATTGCAGTTTACAACACCTGGCGCAGGGCTCCACGTTGCCCTATATTTTATACTTTATCTTGCCATCCTAGTGTCTGATTTTGGTTGATGGTAAATGACGACGTATGATTCTACCATGTTAGATGGCTGTAATATCTGCATTTAATTTTCTTGGCACTGCGTTGCCAAGCGCTGTAACTATTGCTTTCTTTCAATAAAAACATTTAATTATAAAAAAAAAAAAGAATACTTACACTTGGGACATCCAATAGCAGTGTCCATAAAGTAGGGTGGGATCCCCAACAAAAAAGGCAACAGCAGACAGTTTAAAGCACTGTCACCTGCAAACCTTGCTACCAAGAGCAACATGAGCTAAGGCTCCAATGTCAACCTCGTAAAAACCTTTGAAAAGGTATGAGCAGAGATCAAATAGCAGTCTAGCAAAACTTGTCCAACAGAAAACCCGGTGCTGAAAACCCAAAGGCACCAAGGCACGAGTAGAATATAAGAAGTAAGGCGAGAAGAAGATTCTTCCCCTTAGAGGAACAGGCCTGAGTAACAGCCTGACAAGTCCAAACGCTAACAGTAGCCCTGGCAGAAGCCGAAAACTTTCCTAGGACCAGAATGGACCATCCCATCCAAGTAAAGGCCAGGCCCAAAGCCGCTTAACTCCTGGAGATCAGACAAGATCAGACACATACAGGAAGGAGATGGCCATAAACCCAAAGGGGCATCAGTTCCCCTAAGGGGCAAGTGACAATCCAGGAAACACTTCCAACACCTGTTGAAGGAATGTAAACCCCTTTCCTCAGCATTGCTAGGAATAAGGCACAGAAGGAAGAAGAAATATCTTGAATCAATGAACATAAGACACCACCTTAGGCAGAAGGTCCGGCGTAAAGCGGAGCACCACCTTATCCTGGTGTATATCAAGAACGAGGGCTAGCTAAACAGAGCCGCCCGCTTAGACACACTTCTGACTGAAGTAACAGCCCCCAGAAGGACAACTTTGAAGGTAAAAGACAGCCAGACAGCATCCTGAATCGGTCCAAAGGGAACACCCCGCAAGGCAAACAGAATAAAATTCAAATCCCAACAGGGACCATAGAATTACGTGGGGGACGCAATGAGCAACCCCAAGAGAATGCTTAGCCAAGGAAAAATAAGCAAAAGACTTATACAGGAAGGCGGACAGGGCACAACCTGACCCTTCAGCGTACTGAGTTGGAGAGCCAACTCCAACCCATGCTGTAGTAACTCTAGAGCCCTGGGAACAGACAACGCCCAACAGGGAAGAGACCTAGACTCCCACCAATCCATATGGGTACGCCATACCTCATAATAGATGGAAGAAGAAGAAGAAGCTTGCTCTTAGACTACCAACAGTCACAAACACAGAGAAGATAAGCCTGTCTCCATCAAGATGGAAGATTCAGCAGTCAGGCCGGCTAGGCCAGAATCTGTAGATTGGGGTGACGTAAAGGGGGGCCCTGAGTGAACAGAGTGGCACCCCTAGCAGAACGTACAGATCTACTACCCTCGGTACCACGTCTGTTAATCCACACTCCACTATGCCACCCAGGGGCCACCAGTATAAATGATCCCCCTTCCGGAGCAATTCATGCGCAGAACCCCGCCTAGCAGGGGGAACGGAACGGAGATAAGACATACAGACCAGAATGTCCTGCCATAACATTACTAAAGCATCATGACCACGGCCAGAGGATACTGGGACAGGGAAACAAGGGTCAAGAGCTTGAAATAGTGACGGGGCACCAAACAGATCCACACTGGTTGAACCTCATAGTGACACAAGGATTAGCGCATCCTGTTGCAGAGGGACCTCCACCGGAGCGAATACCACTGATATGCAGGAAACATTATCCTCCACCCAGATCAGGAACATATACCTTCCTGGAGGACCATCCTGCTCCAGGTCCCCCACAGATGATTAAGGAAGGCCACAGTCGTCAGACAGACCGAGCGCCCCCAAACAGGCAGGACGTGAAGAGTAGTCAAGCGAGATAGCACCAACCTGAAAACTCACAGTTTCAATATTGATAGGTGTATGGACCTCCTAAAGGCCCCACCTCCCCCGGACCTGCATGGGGTTACAGAAACCCCCCCCCCCCCCATCAACCTGATAGGTTGGCATCCATGGTGACCGTCTCCAGAAAGGGCAAGAAGGGAACTGCCCCCAGACAGGTTCCTAGAGTTCATCCACTCCAAGAGGGACCTCCTAACCAGGGGGGAAGGCACACATGACCCTGCTCCAGGGATGCTGGGTCCCTGTCCATATTAACAATATAAGTTGCAGAAGGGCTCCAGGAAGAAGAGTATAAGGGACCTCTTCTGAGCAAACCACCAACGGGCCCACCAGCTGCATTCCTGCCTGTTGAAGGGACCGGGACAGCAAAGAGGGACAGAGCCCATGCAACCAGATTGTCCACCTTATTGCTGAGGAAGGACGATTCTCGCCTGAACCGAATCCAGATTTATCCCTAGGAATGGAGTTACCAATTAAGGGGACAATGAGGACTTGAGGTGATTGAACACCCATCCAAATGACTCCCAATGGATACCACCAGCCGAGTAACCAACTCAACCTGACGTAGAGATTGGGAAGCAAAAAAGGACGACCGGGTAGGTCTCCCGCAGACGCCCCTAGGTCTCATCAGAGACATGGCCCCCGTCAGCACCTTGGTGAGCACTCTGGGAGCAGAAGAGAGGCCAGATAACAAGGCCACAGTTTAGCAGTGTTGGGCCTCCAACACGAACCTGAAGAGCCTCGGTGTATAGAAGACACAGGGATGTGAGCATAAGCATCTTTGATCTCCACAGACGGCAAGGAGCCCACTTGGCGCAAGGTGCTGATGGCCCATCTCAGAGTTTCCATGCAGAAAACTGCCTGTAATTGTAGAATTGCCGAAAACCTGTGAACCCAGAATGGGCCAGACTGACTCATCCTTTTGGGGGAATGTGAAAAGGTTGGTGTAGTGGCCCCTGCCTCTGCCTGTTAAGGGCAATCTGCAAGTGACCCCCAGACCCCGCAGGCCGTGCATGGCCTGCACCAGCACCTGAACAGAGTCAGGGACCAGGAGTACCCCGACAATCTTGGGGGAGGCCACGCAGCAAACTCTATCCTGTATCCGGAGGACACTACCTCCTGTATCCACCACAATGAGGCAAGATGCCTCCTGATAGGAGCAAGGTGCTGCAGCCATCCACTCACCCAGGCGGGCGAGGGCGCCCCATCATGCTTGAGGGGGTTTGGTGGAAGATTTAGGCTTAGCCCCGCCGGAGGGGCCAGGACGTTGTCTGCCGCTCCTGGGGCAGGAGTCTGCACAAGCCCCCAGGAAGGACACCCCTGGTTCTTGTTTAACACTATGGTATGGAGGGGGAGGGGTGTCCCTGCCCCGAGGGGGCCGAGACGGCCGCCTGCAAAGGGGTGTTTGCCCTTTTTACCAAACAGGTCCAGACGGGCCCCAAACAGGCGTTGCCCTCTAAAGGGAAGCCCAGTCAGAGTCCTTTTAACAGCATCGTCAGCACCCCACTGTCGCAGCCAGACCAAGCGACGTATAGCCACCACAAGGGCAGAAGTCCTCGCACACATTCTAATGGTGTCATCCAGCACTAAAAGGATACATTTTACAAATACATGACAACTGGAGAGTGCATTAAACACCTCCCAGGGAAGATCCTCAGGGTGATGCTCAAGCATCTTTCTGATGAGGGTTCTAGCGGCCACTGCAGTGATGGCCGCGGCACAGACCGGGCGCAACGCCGTTCCCGCACAAGAAAAGGGCAATCTGCAAGTGACCCCCAGACCCCGCAGGCCGTGCATGGCCTGCACCAGCACCTGAACAGAGTCAGGGACCAGGAGTACCCTGACAATCTTGGGGGAGGCCACGCAGCAAACTCTATCCTGTATCCGGAGGACACTACCTCCTGTATCCACCAGAATGAGGCAAGATGCCTCCTGATAGGAGCAAGGTGCTGCAGCCATCCACTCACCCAGGCGGGCGAGGGCGCCCCATCATGCTTGAGGGGGTTTGGTGGAAGATTTAGGCTTAGCCCCGCCGGAGGGGCCAGGACGTTGTCTGCCGCTCCTGGGGCAGGAGTCTGCACAAGCCCCCAGGAAGGACACCCCTGGTTCTTGTTTAACACTATGGTATGGAGGGGGAGGGGTGTCCCTGCCCCGAGGGGGCCGAGACGGCCGCCTGCAAAGGGGTGTTTTGCCCTTTTTACCAAACAGGTCCAGACGGGCCCCAAACAGGCGTTGCCCTCTAAAGGGAAGCCCAGTCAGAGTCCTTTTAACAGCATCGTCAGCACCCCACTGTCGCAGCCAGACCAAGCGACGTATAGCCACCACAAGGGCAGAAGTCCTCGCACACATTCTAATGGTGTCATCCAGCACTAAAAGGATACATTTTACAAATACATGACAACTGGAGAGTGCATTAAACACCTCCCAGGGAAGATCCTCAGGGTGATGCTCAAGCATCTTTCTGATGAGGGTTCTAGCGGCCACTGCAGTGATGGCCGCGGCACAGACCGGGCGCAACGCCGTTCCCGCACAAGAAAAGGCGTGGGAAGCCAGCCTATCAATGCGCCGGTCCTCGGCATCCCGAAGGGTACTATAAGCAGGGGCTGTAATAAAGGGGGGGTTAGGAATCCCAATGATCGGTGCGTCCACCACAGGGGGTGATGACCAACAATTAACCACCTCAAGGGGAAACGGGTATTTCCAATCCCAGTCCCCTGGGACCCCTGGAAGTTTACTGGGGCATTCCCATTCCTCGAGTACAAGAGCATGGAAGTGAGCCTGCTCTAGAAATTCCAAGCGCGGTGTCGCTGTATGGAAACGCTCCCCTCTCGGCTTGGGAGCCGCGCTAGGGAGAGAGATAGACAGGGCCTTAAAGATCCTAATCAACAAACCATCGGTGTCAAACTGGCTCCAGTCTTCATGGCCAGAATCGTCATGACTCCTCGGCCTCTCATCAGATGAGCCTGAGTCAGAGAACAGCCCTCCTTCATCCGAAGGAGTACAGGCATGCGGAGTAGTGAACTCCTCAGATCCCATAGCAAAGGCAGAAACAGGGGGTGTCGAGGGCCGCTTCTTACCAGGGTCCAAGCGCTTTGTCACCCCGCAATAATCTGGTCAGCCGTAGGCAGTCTGGAAGACACAGCAGGCTGCAACTCCCCACTTGTATGCGACTCAGCAGGAGTGAGATTTAAGCACGGGGAAATAGGAGTATTGAAGCGAGGTGCAGCCACTGGCAAGCCTGATTGCAGGGCCAGTGCTTGCTCGGCACACGCTGCGCAGAACCGTGCCCTGTCAGCATCAGCGTGGGGATATCCACACGTTATACGCAGCCGGTCTTGTCCCAGAGGGACCCCGGTCACATAATTCTGAGATGCCTCCATATAGTGATTATCTAGGCACAATATGCCAGCAGGGATTTATGCAATGGGCAACCCTGGATGCCCCAAGATCCGCTAGGAATGTGGGAGAATTTATAATTTGTGTCAGGCCGAGGGCAGCCACCGGAGTCTTTGACGTCTGAAAGACATAAAGATAATAAGAGGTGTCAGAGCCATGCGCAGCAGGAAAACAATTTTATATTGAAAACACCCGCGAGGGCACTTACAGGCCAAGGGAGGAGGAGGACCGCAACCACGCGCGCGCGAAGATCATCAAAATGGCGCCAAGCGAACCTTGAAGGGCGGGCCCGATCTGGCCGTGATGCGGAGCGCACCAAGCCAGGTCCCCCGCCCCGAAGACCGCGAAGCTCTGAGGCAGCAGTCAAAACTTGACAGGCAAAGGATAAGATACACTTAGTATAAGCCTTTGCTAATGGAGACGCCGTAGCGTCTGGATAACGCCGGCGCAGCACACTTTAGTAAAAGAAAGGACACGCACACAGCGGCAGCCAAAAACTATGAAGAGCAAGCAGCGCGGCTCTGACACCCAGTTGCAAGTCAAGGACAATTAACTACGGCCATAAGCGTGACAAAAACAGTACACTGAGACCGCCACACACATATCCCCCCCCCCCTTTCTTTTCCCCCGAACTACGGGGGAAACGAGGGAGGATGGCGACCCTTTACACAGGGTCCACCGCTACACGGGGCATGGGCAATAATGCAGGAGGGGCATCCACTAGAGGCTCACCATCAGCCTAAACCACCTACCCTTTGGTGGGGGACTGCGGTGGAGCGTGGCTCCATAAGCACACGATGTGCTGCCTACCTTCACCCGACCAGCGCAGCCCAGGCTGGGAGGCACATCACAAAGAGGACGAGTGGGAGTAGTCCAACAGGGCTGCAGGCTGTAATATCCCCGCTCACCTGCGAGAGAGTGGTACTTCATGTCTTCGCAGTCGGCACTGCAGGGAAATCTAGGGATTTGTGGGAGGTCCCCGGGTATTTGAGGGGCCGGGAGGAGCCTGCTTTTCGTGTCTCTGCAGCGCAGCACCATCTGGCGGAGGATTACCCAAGTGTAAGTATTTTATCTGGAGCAGGACGTACTGTATACTTAGAATATCATTAAAATGAACATCTTGCCAAGGCTGCTTTATCTTTCCAGGCCCTTCCGATCGAGGTCCCCCACACATTCTTCAGGCGGCTAGCGGGGATTTGTTCGAGGTTCGTGTGGGCAGGGAGGCCGCATCGGTTGGCGGCTTCTCTCCTGACTCTTCCCAAGGGCGGGGCGGGGGGGGAATGGGTCTCCCAGACTGGAAATCATGCCGCAGCACACCTTGCCCGGGTGATTGACTGGTGCAGGCACTCCAGCCTGAAGCAATGGACGCTCATTGAACAAGAGGCATCGGTGATTCCCCTCCTGGGACTCCCCTGGACATCGCTAGATCAGGTCCCTGTATTGAACAAACACCCTACAATAGGGCCCACAAGGCGGGTGGTGGGCAAGAACTTTCCAAAACCATATATTTCTCCCCTCCTTTCGCCCATGGCCCCAGTTTTGGGCCATCCGGACTTTCCAGCAAGCTACTCTGATGGCACTTTCCGGGCATGGGTGAAACAGAATTACTTCAGGATCATGCACCTGCGGGACGGGACGGGCTGGATTAAGGAGGAAGCATTAGCGTCAAGGCACTCACTGCAACCCCTTAGTGCCTGGCAGACCCTGCAGCTGACGCACTTCCAGAACTCCTTTGTCCGTATGACGGAGGCCTCCCGACCCCTGACCCCCTTTGAGCGTACCTGCGTGGGGAGCGGCCATTTCAGAGGGGCTTTATCGTTCGCATATTCCCTGGTTATTTGCCCCCCGGAGTCCTACATTCCTCCGTTCGTGGAGGGGTGGGAGAGGGAGATGAACAGGAAATTATCTGAGGAGCAAAAGCAGGACATGATGCAGATATCCCACAATCTGCCCATAATCTTGCAGATATCAAGAAGCCTCCTACAAAATTCTCTCACAATGGTATTTGGTTCCGTCCAGACTATCGAGAATGTTTCCCTCTTCCACCCCTCTATGTTGGAGATGTTCACGGGCGAGGGGTACAATGATCCACATCTTCTGGGAGTGCGAAGGCCTTAAAAAGTTCTGGGGTAATGTTAGAAAAATAGTGCTAGACTTGACGGACATTGACCTGGGAGAGGACCCGGCGAGCTACCTCCTCGGTCTTGCCCCTGTCTCTATCCGGAGAAGGAGCAGGTCCTTGCTCGCCCCACTCCTGAACGCTGCTAAGACATGTGTCCCAGCTTGCTGGAAGTCCTCGGACCCTCCTACTACGGCGATGTGGCTTTCTAGGGTCAGAGATATTGGCAGGATGGAGGAACTGACGGCTTTGTTAAAAGGAACTCTAGAAAAACATAGGGAGACGTGGCGTGAGTGGGACCGGTTTATCTTCTCGGCTGAATATTAGGACTTCCTTCGGGAGTGAGATCAAGCGTCCAAGGGGGACCCTCTCCCTCCCAATGCGTACAACGCCCTTTCCTTCCCATCACCCTCTCCCCCCAGCTCCCCTCCCTCCCACGTCCCCCATCTTCCCCTGTTCTGCCTGTTTGTTCGTAATGTCCCTCCCCCCCCTTCTCGTGTTTTAGTCTCGGTGGTCATCTTAAGTGTATGTTATTTTTGGTTTGGTTCATCAAAAATGGAAGGGCGTGGATGGCAGACTGCATGTTTAATTATTATGTTATACTCAAACAAGCGAAAGTCAGTAGAAAGGTTGTTCTGTTGGCTTGACGTCCTCACAGATGAAGAAGGACAGTGCAGGAAATGGGCTCTCTCCGGCCGGTATCGTCTAGATCGCATTTAGAGACTGATTTGATGGGGTCTATTCTAGCACTGTGTCACCCTAGGATGCCTGCAGTTATCTTCACTGTATACCTTTGTACTATTGCATTGAACGTGGTCTGTAGTTTATGCTTCTCTAATAAAAAGTTACATTTAAAAAAAAAAGAAAATCTAAACGAATGAAGATACACAACCAAAAAATTCACTAAATCACATTTTTTTTATAAATATTTGACATTGTGAAAGAGATATTGCACAAATTCATAAATTACCTCAACTATATAACCCAGGTCACGCACATAATCACGCTCTGTTTCAACTAGTTCCTGCAACACATAACTGAAAAGATAAAAAAAAATTAACTGGAGCATTATAGGATCAGCTCATGCAGAAACCACAAATCTTTAACCAGCACCTTTTACAATTAGTTAAACATTTTCACTATCATAAACAGAAAAAGAAGAGTTACAAGTAAAACAGAAACCAACACTGTATTTGTTATACAAGTACCTAGTTCGAAATCAAAGCTTTTTTCTGTATATGCAAAAGGTTAACACTAGTTACCAGTTATCCAATAATTGTCATTTTTAACTGGGCATATACTAAAATGTGGCATGCAGAGGCTGTTAAAAATCTTACAATGCAAACAAGCACAAGGAACCCTTGCAGGTACTATGGTATATAATGCATGTGGTATAACCTACAAAAATATTTTGCAGATGTTTGCTATGGGTCAAAATGCACTTGCAAAAAGGTCTTTTAAACTCCTTACCAGCATACTTTTCTCCCTTCACTGGCCATGTAGCACTGATAGCTAATACAGAATAACCCTCCTGCTATGAACAATATGAACACAATAACATACAATAGCAAAAAGTGATGTCAGAGCTTTCTGCAAATGGTGAATGCAAATAATAGGTAACAAAGTACATAATGATCGTATTAAAGATATCAATACGCAGGACAGAAAGCAACACATTTTAATGGGTGAGTAGTGTGATGTGTTCTTATTCGGGGCTTTGATATTCTCAAATGCACAAAGATGTGAACCGCACAGTATGGAACGAAAGTGCGACTTTAATGATGCCCACCAAATCACACAATAATTCATAACAGAGCCCAAAAATGCGAGCTTACCTATTGGGGGGCCTACTTCTCGTGGGCCCGCTGTTACGGAAAAAGGCTGCAAGACACTTCACAGCCCGCTGTCAATACCTCTGTACACTATTATAATGTGTTTTACTGTTTCACCATTTCTTAGGGGTGCCTTTCAGTGTTCAATACTGAACATTTCACATGATGATACCCTTCCTAGGCTTTTTGCTTCTCTTGGGGCCCCTGTTTAGTATTTACAGTGTGATCCAATTGAAAAACTCCCAGACAAAATGTACCCAGGAAAGGGGGGAAAAAAACACAAAAGGAAAAGGGCAGACCAAGCCTACCAAGGAAGAGAAGGCTAAACTTTCCAGAAAAAAGCAGGCCAAGACTTTTTAAAAAATATATTTTTTCTGTGATTAGTCACCTGTAGAATTGCTATTATGAGTATACAGTACGTCCTGCTCCAGATGATAATCCTTACATCTGGGTTTACCTCCGCCAGATACAGCGATAGAGAACAGCAAAATTGGCTCCTCCCGGCCCCTCAAATACCCGGGACCTACCACAAATTCCCAGGATTGAAAAGCAGTTAACGAGAAGCCGGGAGAAGATAACAAAATCAACAATAACCAGCTAACAATAATAACAATCACCATACAGGGGATCCAAGGATAAAGAAAACAAGGGTGGGGTGGAGCAGGACATAATGTATACTCATAATAGCAATTCTACAGGTGAGTAATCACAGAATTGTATTATTCTTAGTATACAGTACGTCCTGCTCCAGATGATAATCCTTATGTCTGGGACATCCAATAGCAGTGTCCGTAAGGTAGGGTGGGATCCCCAGAAAGGCAACGCCGCGCAGTTTAAACCACTGCCGCCTGCAGAACTTTGCAGCCAAAAGTGTCAGCTGAGGCCCGAACATCAACCTTGGAAAACTTGGAAAAGATATTAACAGAAGACCAAGTAGCAGCCTTGCAAACTTGTTCAACAGAAGCCTGGTGCTGAAAAGCCCAAGAGGCACCAATAGCACGAGTAGAATGAGCAGTAAGGTGGAAGGGAGGATTCTTCCCCTTAGCATTGTAGGCCTGAATTACAGCCTGCCGGATCCATTTGCTGAGCCAGACCCTTCCTAGGACAGAAGGGACCACAAAAAGAGCATCAGTCTTCCTGAAAGGCGAAGTAGCAACCAGATAGAACTTCAGATTCCTGACCACATCCAAGGAATGCAAAGCCCTCTCCCTTTCTTTTTTTTTTTTTTTAAATTGTAATTTTTATTAAGGAGACAGGCATTACAGACAGGCCTCAACAGTATACATATGGCAAAGCGTTAAACACAGTGAGAATACACAGTATATTGGCACTACACAAAAAGGTCATTACATCAAATGGAAAAAAAAAAAAAAGGATAGAGGAGGTTGTATAGCTGGCAGTATAGCTGGAGGGACTGCCCTGCAACATCTGGCACCCTCGGAGACCAGCCACCGCCCATCTCCTCCCCCAACTGCCGCTACCAAAACTCCCTGTACCAGCAACTGCCAATTTAAATTTGTAAGCCCTAGTCCGCAACCCAAGCCCCCACATTTTATTTTTAATTATGCAAGAACAGAACAACTAAGTACATAACACATGACAAAACAGAATGCATGAAAAGTAGAGAGAGTGAAAAGGAGAGGACAGAAAGGGAAAGGGCAAAGCCCTCTCCTTAGAGCTACTAGGATTAGGGCCCAGGGAAGGTAGAACAATGTCCTGATTAAGATGAAAAGCAGACACAACCTTAGGCAGAAAATCAGGCTTAAAGCGAAACACCACCTTGTCCTGGTGTCTCTCAAAGTAGGATAGAAAGCGCCGCCAACTCAGACACACGCCTAACAGAATATGGTTAATGGTTGATAGCAACCAAAAAGACTACTTTAAGAGTGAGAATGGCCAAGGCAGCCTCATCCACAGGTTCAAATTGAGAACTCTGCAAGGCAGATAGGACCAGGTTTATATCCCAAACAGGCATCATAGGCTTACGTGAGTAACCCCCTGGAAAAAAAGTCCTGATCAGAGGGTGCTGAGCAAAGGACTTCTGGAAGAAAATAGCCATGGCAGAAACCTGACCCTTCAGAGTACTGAGTTGGAGCCCCATCTCCAACCCATGCTGCAGGAACTCCAGAATCCTGGGAATAGAGAACCCACGACAGGGAAGAGAATAGACTCACACCAGTCAATGTAGGCACGCCAAATCCTATAGTAAATGGAAGAAGAGGACTTTTTCCTAGCCCTGATCATGGTGTTAACAACAGAGGCAGGCAGCCCCTTTTCCATCAAGATGGAGGTTTCACCAGCCAGGCCGTCAAAGCCAGCGTTTGTAAATTGGGATGGCGTAGCTGCCCCTGAGTGAGCAGATCTGGAACCCTGGGCAGAGCGTACTGATCTACCGCCAGCTGCACAATGTCTGCGAACCACACTCTTCTTGGCCAACAGGGGGCCACCAGGATTGTGGGCACCCCCTCCTGAGCTATCTTGCCCAGAACCCTGCCCAACAGAGGGAATGGAGGGAAGACATACAGAATCTGAAAGTCCTGCCATGACATTGCTAGAGCATCCGTGGCCAAGGCCAGAGGGTCCTGGGACAGGGAGACAAACACTGGAAGCTTGTGATTGTGACGGGACGCAAACAGATCCACATCTGGCTGACCCCAACTGTGACAAAGGGAGTGAAACACCCTGCTGCTGAGGGACCATTCTCCCAGGCGAGAGGTCCCCCTGCTCAGAGATTCTGCCTCCAGATTCTTAACCCCCGGAATGTACTCAGCCGAGATGCAGGGAACATTGTCCTCTGCCCAGGTCAGGATCAGAGACACTTCCATGAGGGCCCTCTGGCTCCGGGTCCCCCCCTGATGATTGATGTAGGCAACCGCCGTCTGGTTGTCCGAGCGCACCTGAACAGGCCGACTCCGGAAGGTGTGGGGTCAAGGGAGCCAGAACCAACCTGATTGCCCTCAGAATGTTGATAGGGGTAAGGGCCTCCTGAGGGCCCCACTGCCCCTGGAATTGTAGGGATTTCCAGAAGCCCCCCCAACCTGACAGACTGGCATCCGTGGTGACTGTCTCCCAGGAGGGGGCCAGAAAGGATCTATCCGCCAACAGGTTCCTGGAGTCCAGCCACCACAAGAGGGACTGCCTGGCTAGAGGGGACAGAACAAAGGCCTGGTCCACGGACGCAGGGTCCCTGTCCCATACTGACAAGAGGTGGAGTTGAAGAGGCCTCATGTGAAACTGGGCATAAGGAACCGCCTCGAAGCAGGACACCATCAGGCCCACCAGCTGCATTCCCTGCATGATGGAGGGATTGGGACAAGAGAGAAGGGACTGAACCTGAGCAAGCAGACTGTCCACCTTCTGCTGAGGAAGAAAGATCCTTCCCTGAACTGTATCCAGATTCATTCCCAGAAACGGGGTCACCAAGGAGGGAGACAGGGAAGATTTGGGATGGTTGATCACCCAGCCGAATGACTCTAGTGTGGACACTACTCGCTGAGTATCCAGCTCTGCCTGATGGAAGGACTGAGAAGTGATGAGAATGTCATCCAAATTGGGCAGAATGCGAATGCCCTGAGATCTGAGCAGAGCCATCACTCCTGCCAGCACCTTAGTGAACACTCTGGGAGCTGAAGTGAGACCGAAGGGCCAGGCCACAAATTGGTAGTGCTGATCCTCCAGAGCGAACCTGAGGAATCTCTGATGAACTGGCAAGACAGGAATATGAAGGTAAGCATCCTTGATATCCACAGATGTCATGAAGTCCCCTGGGCGCAGGGAGCTGAAAGCTGAGCGCAGAGTTTCCATGCGAAAGCGCCTGAATCTGACAAATTTGTCGTGAATCTTGAGGTCCAGGATGGGTCTGACTGACCCATCTATTTTGGGCACCGTGACAAAGTTGGAATAATACCCCCTGCCTCTTTCCAGCAAGGGGACCTGACAAATGACCCCCAGCTCCAGAAGGTTTTGCACCGCCAGCATCAAGGCCTGAGCTGACAGGGGGTTTTGAGACACCTGGGATCTGATGAATCGTGGGGGCCAGAGGACACTACCTCCTGAATCCACCGGTCGGAGACATGATGCCTCCAGACATGAGCAAAGTGCTGAAGCCATCCCCCCACCCGGGCTTCATGCCTGAGGGGGCTTGGTGGAAGGTTTGGAGCCCCAGGATGGGCCAGGGCAGCCCCGTCCTCTGCCTCTACCCCAGAAAATACCATTTTGTGAGTACTCACCTGTAAAATGGTTATTACGAGTATGTCACACACCCCACTTCCAAATATTCATGACACTTGGGAACCCGGCCTGTAGAGGGCGATCTTGCAGAGATGACATGGAAAAAGGAGCCCCTCCTGGTCCATAAGTACTGGGTTCCTCCCACTATTCCTCAGTCTTCTTAAAAAGCAGTGAAGAACCAGAAAGAGCAAATTATATTCAATAATTGAAAAATAGTTTGAAAATAATAATCACCATATAAAGGATGCCTTAGAACAAAAAAGGGCGGGGGAAGTGGGGTGTGTGACATACTCGTAATAACCATTTTACAGGTGAGTACTCACAAAATGGTATTATTCCTAGTATGTCACACACCCCACTTCCAAATATTCATGACACTTGGGACATCCAATAGCAGTGTCTATAGTGGGTGGGGATCCCCAAGGAATAATGCATAACTTAAATTACTGCAGCTTGCAGAATTTTGCGGCCAAAAGCAGCATCCGCTGAGGCCCGCACATCAACCTCGTAAAACTTAGAAAAAGTATGCACAGAAGACCAAGTCGCAGCCTGGCAAACTTGTTCAACAGAAGCCTGGTGCTGAAAAGCCCAGGAAGCTCCAATAGCACGAGTAGAATGAGCAGTGACACGAAAAGGGGGAACCTTCCCCTTAGCCATATAGGCCCCAATGATGGCCTGATGTATCCACTTACTAAGGGAAGATTTGGCAGGAGCAAAACCCTTCTTGGGCCCAGAAGGCACAACAAAAAAGGCATCTGTCTTGCGGAAGGCCGAAGTAGTAACTAAATAATACTTAACACAACAAACTACATCCAAAGAATGTAAGACCCTTTCCTTGTCGTTACTAGGTTTAGGACACAAGGAAGGAAGAACTATATCCTGATTTAGGTGGAAAGCAGACACCACCTTAGGAAGGAAATCCGGTTTAAAACGGAAAACAACCTTATCTTGATGACTCTCAAAATAAGGGGCTTGAATAGACAAAGCCGCCAGTTCAGAAACTCGGCGGACAGAAGTAATAGCAACCAAAAAGGCAACCTTCTGAGTAAGAATAGGAAGAGGAATATCCTGCAAAGGCTCAAAGGGAGCAGCCTGCATAGCTGAAAGCACCAGGTTAATGTCCCAAACAGGAAGCATAGGCTTTCTGGGAGGCCACACATGCGCGACTCCTTGGAAAAAGGTCTTAACCAAAGGATGAAGAGCAAACGACCTTTGAAAGAAAATAGCCAAGGCAGAGACTTGCCCTTTCAAAGTACTAATCTGGAATCCCATATCTAGACCTCGTTGCAGATATTCCAGAATTCTAGGAATAGAAAATACTCTACAGGGCAAAGCCCTGGATTCACACCAATCAATATAGGACCTCCAAGTCCTGTAATAAATGACAGAGGAAGACTTCTTCCTAGCTCTAATAAGAGTCTGAATAACCGCATCAGAAAGACCTTCTTCTTTCAAGATGGAGACTTCAGCAGCCATGCCGTCAAAGCCAGCGTTTGTAAATTGGGGTAACAAAGTTGACCCTGAGTGATGAGATCTGGAAGAAGAGGCAGATGGAAACAATCCACTGCCAGCCTTACGACGTCTGCGTACCACAGAAGTCTTGGCCACCTTGGCCCCACCAGAATTGCTGGCGCCTCCTCCTGTGCTAACTTGCGCACCACCTTGCTGATCATGGAGAATGGGGGAAACAGATATAGGAACCCCAGATCCTTCCAGGCCAGAGACATGGCATCCGCTGCCACTGCCAGAGGATCCTGGGATAGAGACACAAAAGCTGGCAGCTTGTGATTGTGGCGAGGAACTGAAAGACCCTTGGATTGAGAGACCATTCTCCCTGGCGAGAACATCCCCTGCTCAGGGAGTTTGCCTCCACATTCTCTATCCCTGGAATGTAAACTGCTGATATGCAGGGAACATTGATCTCTGCCCACTGAAGGATCAGAAACACTTCCCGGAGGGCACCCCAACTGCGAGTCCCTCCCTGGTGATTGATGTATGCAAAAGCTGTTCGGTTGTCTGACCGAATCTGAACTGGCATACCCTGTAAGAAATGGGTCAGTCGAAGTAGAACAAGATGTATGGCCCGAAGCTCTAATACATTGATTGGAGAATGAGCCTCCTGAGGCCCCCACAATCCATGGAACTGATGCTTCTTCCAGAAGCCCCCCAGCCCACCAGGCTGTCATCCGTGGCAACCAGTTCCCAACGCGGAGTCAGAAATGACTTGCCCTTCTGGAGGTTGTGCGATATTAACCACCACTGAAGGGACTGCAAAACGTGGGGAGACAATAGACAAGTCTGATTTAATGATAGTGGGCACCTGTCCCACTTTGCCAAGAGGAAGAGCTGAAGCGTCCTTATGTGAAACTGGGCAAACGGGACTGCCTCGAATGCAGCTACCATCAATCTCACTAGTCTCATCCCTAGACGGATAGACTGACGAGGGTTGGACAAGAATAGACGAATCAAGTCCTGAATCAGAACCATTTTGGACTGAGGAAGAAAAACCTTGGCCTGAAATGTATCCAGAATCAGGCCCAGGAAAGGAATTCCCCTGGACGGACAGAGAGAGGATTTGGGGTAACTTATTACCCATCCGAACCTCTCTAGCGTAGAGACCACCATCCTGGTGTCCAACTCTGATTGTTCGAGGGAGGAGGCCGCGATAAGAAGATCGTCCAGAAAAGGCACAATGCGGATGCCCTGGATCCTGAATATAGCCATCACTCCTGCCAGCATCTTGGTAAAGACTCTTGGGGCCGAGGTAAGGCCGAATGGCAGAGCCACAAATTGATAATGCTGGTCTTCTATCGAAAACCTGAGAAATCTCTGGTGACATGAAAAAATAGGAATGTGCAAATAAGCATCCTTGATGTCTATGGATGTCATTTAGTCCCCCTGACGGAGAGCATCGATCGTTGATCGCAGAGACTCCATGCGGAGTTTTCTGAAACGGATAAATTGATTGAGTCTCCTAGAGCCGTCCTTTTTGGGTACCGTGAATAGGTTGAAGTAAAACCCCAAACCCCTTTCCGCTGGAGGCACTAGGCAGATGACAGCCATGTTACTGCTGCCCGCAGTCCCTGCGCAATTGCCGGATCTGATGGCATCCGGGACATGAAAAATCTGGGAGGAGGCTGGAACCCGAATTCCAGTCTGTAACCGGAAGAGACTACTTCCAGAACCCAATTGTCTGATACCTCCTGAACCCAGACCTGGAAGAAGAACCGCAGCCGTCCCCCCACCCGTAAGGGTGAGGGAGTCCCCTCATTGTTGAGCAGGCTTAGTGGTAGATTTGGTTTCGGACCCCCAATTCTGACTTGGACGGCCACGTCCCTCTATTCCATGCATTCCCTCTAGGGGCTGAAAAGGCCGATCCTCTACCGGATCTAGACCCCCGAAAGGAAGGGTTAAAAGAGGCCACTCCATGAAAGGAACGACGTTGTTTCTTACGCTGAGGTAATTTACCTCCTTTAGTGACAGAATCCAATTTTTCTCCAAAGAGGCGCAATCCCACAAAAGGGAGCACTGTAAGCGATTTCTTGGCTACAATATCAGCTGCCCACTGCCGCAGCCATACTGACTGCCGGATGGCGACTAACAAGGCAGAGGTTCTGCTGCACATGAGCAGAGTATCATCTAAGGCAGAAAGTACAAAAGATGCAAACATCTCACATCGCTTAAGAGCGGCATACTCATCAGAGGCCGGATCAAGCCCTGAGTAATTCATTAGGTCTCTCACAACAGACCTAATAACCACTGTCATGAGCGCTGAAGCACTAACAGGCAGCAAGGCCGAGCTCACACTGGAAAAAGAGTGGCACGCCATTTGATCAATACGCTTATCTTCTCCATCTTTAGGTGTAGTGGAGTCAGGAGAATGCAACACAGAAGAATTGGATAAATTAAGCACAGGGGCATCCACCACAGGTGGTGATGACCAACGCTTAACAGTATCAGCTGGGAAGGGATATTTCTTGTCCCAGCCCAAGGGAATGCCAGGAAGCCGCACAGGCTTCTCCCATTCTTTAAGAATAATTTCATCAAAATGCTTTTGATTTGGAAATTTTAAACGAGGTTTAGAGACTCCAAAGAATTCCCCTTTTGAGGAGGGACTACTTCAGGAGGAGTGATAACCAAAACCTCAAATAACTGAGCAAGAGCCTTTGGGGTATCCACAACACTAGCTTCACCCTGCTCAGTCACAGTACCAACAAATTGCTGTTCATCAGAAACATCTGATTCCTCATATAATTTTCCTTCTTCTAACTGAGAAGGATCAGACCAATAAAGCATTTCACAATTATCCGACTCAATTACCGGGACGGCCTGAGTCAAATGTTTCCTTTTAGCTGAGGCCTTCTTGGCCACAGAGCTAGACATTAATTTTTCAAGATGAGCCAATCTGGCACATAAATCAGAATGCGACTCACCACCCATGACAATATCATTGGGGGTACGGACAAGACATGGCGGAGTAGGAGATAAGGCAGACGCCGAAGCCTGGGCCCCAGTTTGCTGCATAATAGTTAATTGAGCACAAGGGACGCAAAGAATTGCGTTATCCCCAACAAGGGATGCCCCACATCCAAAACATTGCCGAGTCTGTGCAGAGGGAACTGCATGCCCGTTGTCCTGAGATGCCTCCATATGGTGTTTAGTATTATACTATAATTGATTATAGTCGCCAAATATATATGAGATTTACGCAATTGCTACCCAGGATGCCCCTTTAAACAGTCCCAAGTGGGAGGATATTAACACAAATGGACCCCCAAATAAGGCTTTAAGGGCAAAAGACCAGGAGAAACCCGTTTTAAAATAAAGAGTTTCCACCTACAAAGAAAACAAAAAGTCACCAATGCACATAATACAATAAATGACAAAGCATGAAACAAAAAAGGCAGAAAACTCCCTTCAGCAAGCTGAAGGGTACTCACAGCACCAGGAAATCAGCTCGCACCATGAGGGAAGACCATAGGGAAGCAGCAGGAGCCAGGCAGACAAAGAGAGCACACCAGGGTGCTCTGGGAATGAAATGATGCTGTGTGCCTAAGCCCCGCCCACCCCAGAATCACATGACCAAGAATGGAGGAAAATTCAAATCTGAACACAGCCAGAAACAGAGAGCTTTAAAAGGTAAGCAAAAAAGAATGCTGCCTAGACAGAGATAGGAAAATCTAAATAAAACATATCCTATTAAATAGTATAGTAAACATACATAATAATATATATGTAATAAAGATTTATTTTATATATCTTCTCTTTTTTATTTGTGTGCATGGTGACAAATAAGCCCAGATAATGCCCCTCCCCCTCCTTTTTACCCCAGCAGGGTAAAGAAGAACTAAAGGGGAGAGGATAGAAATGCACCCATAAGGCACAAGGGGATTATAAAGGGACAGGGGCATCCCATGCCGGGAACACCAACCCGGAAACCGCCTACCCACATTTGGGTCTCACAGAGGAGTAAAACTCCTGTATACACCAGAAGGTGTATGTATCTACCTTTGCCTGAACCCTACAGCCAGGGCTGGGAGGCATACAATATAACCAAACAGGTCATCTTCTGAATGCTTCGCCGACTGCAGAGACGAAAAGACTGAGGAATAGTGGGAGGAACCCAGTACTTATGGACCAGGAGGGGCTCCTTTTTCCATGTCATCTCTGCAAGATCGCCCTCTACAGGCCGGGTTCCCAAGTGTCATGAATATTTGGAAGTGGGGTGTGTGACATACTAGGAATATCCCCACGGGCCCCTGAAAGGAGGATCCTCTTCCGGCTCTGGATCCACGGTAGGAGGGAGAAAATACCATTTTGTGAGTACTCACCTGAAAAATGGATATTGTTGGTGTGCCACACACCCCGCTTCACTTTTAACTCCTCATGATTGGGTTACTCACCGCCAGGTGACGCTGTGCAGAGAGGAAGTCTTGTAATGAGCCCCCTTCCGGCCTATATATAGCTGGTACCTCCCATTTATCACCAGTGTATTAAAAAGCAGAAAGACAAGGTACCAGTAAATTGACGGTAACCTCAAAATAAATCAATATAAATAAAAGCTTCACCATATAAAGAATTCGGAATACCGAAAAGGGTGGGAGTGGAGCGGGGTGTGTGGCACACCAACAATATCCATTTTTCAGGTGAGTACTCACAAAATGGTATTATTCTTGGTGTGCCACACACCCCGCTTCACCTTTAATTCCTCACGATTGGGACATCCAAAAGCAGTGTCCACAAGGGATGGGCATCTCAAGGCCAGGTGAAGCATAACTTAAATGACTGCAGTCTGCAGAACTTTGCGGCCAAAAACAGCATCCGCTGAGGCTCGCACATCAACTTTGTAAAACTTAGAAAAAGTATGAACAGAAGACCAAGTGGCGGCCTTACAAACTTGTTCAACAGAAGCTTGGTGCTGAAACGCCCAAGACGCCCCAAGGGCGCGAGTAGAATGAGCAGTGATACGAAATGGGGGAACTTTCCCCTTAGCAGAATAGGCCGCAGTAACTGTCTGACGTATCCATTTGCTAATGGCAGATTTGGCTGGTGCCAAACCTTTCTTAGACCCACAGGGCACAACAAAAAAGGCATCCGTCTTACGAAAAGGAGACGTGATAATCAAGTAGTACTTAACACAGCATACTACATCCAAACAATGCAAAACCCTCTCTTTGTCATTCTTAGGATTAGGACACAAGGAGGGAAGAACAATATCCTGATTCAAATGAAAAGCAGAAACAACCTTAGGAAGAAAGTCTGGCTTGAACCGAAAGACCACTTTATCCTGATGCCTCTCAAAGTAGGGCGCTTGGATAGACAAGGCCGCCAACTCCGAGACACGCCGGACCGAAGTGATAGCTACCAAGAAGACAATCTTCTGAGTCAGGGTAGACAAAGCAATATCTTGCAGAGGCTCAAAAGGAGGAGCCTGTAGAGCAGAAAGAACCAAATTCAAATCCCAAACCGGGAGTAATGGTTTCCTGGGAGGCCGCACATGCGTAACCCCCTGGAAAAAAGTTTTAACTAAAGAATGAAGCGCAAAACACTTCTGAAAAAAGATAGATAAGGCAGAAACTTGCCCTTTCAAAGTACTTAGCTGAAGACCAGAGTCCAGCCCAGACTGTAAAAACTCCAGAATCCTGGAGACCGAGAAGACCCTACAAGGAAAGGATCTAATCTCACACCAAGCGATATAGGCTTTCCAAGTCCTATAGTAGATGATAGAAGAAGACCTCTTCCGGGCACTGATCAGAGTCTTAACGATCGAGCCAGAAAGACCCTCCTCCTTCAAGATGGAGGTTTCAGCAGCCAGGCCGTCAAACCCAGCGCTGGTAAATTGGGGTAACACAACCGACCCTGAGTGAGCAGATCGGGCCGAAGAGGCAGAACGAACTGGTCCACTGCCAGCCGAACGATGTCTGCGAACCACACTCGCCTTGGCCACCTTGGGGCCACGAGAACGGCGGATACCCTTTCCAGAGCCAATTTCCGAACCGCCCTGCCCAGCATGGGTATCGGAGGAAACAGGTATAGAAATCCCAGATCCCCCCAGCTCAGGGACATGGCGTCCACTGCCAGAGCCCGAGGATCCCGAGAGAGCGACACGAAGTCCGGGAGCCTGTGATTGTGACGAGAGGCAAACAGGTCCACCTCCGGTGTCCCCCATCGGAGACACAGTGAGCAAAAAACCTGAGGATGGAGAGCCCATTCTCCCCGACGGGGAGAGCCCCTGCTCAACCGGTCCGCTTCCTGGTTCTCAGCTCCTGGAATGTATACCGCCGAGAGACAAGGAACATGGGCCTCTGCCCAGGTCAGGATCAGGGACACCTCTCTGAGAGCACTCAGACTGCGAGTCCCTCCCTGATGATTGATGTAAGCAACCGCTGTTCGATTGTCTGAACGCACCTGGACCGGAAGGCCCAGAACGTGATGAGTCAGGAGAGCAAGAACCCGACAGATGGCTTTCAGTTCCAGAATATTGATGGGTAAGTGGGCCTCTTGCGGCCCCCACTGCCCCTGGAACTGCAGCTCCTTCCAGAATCCGCCTCATCCCGACAGACTGGTGTCCGTGGTGACAATTTCCCAAAGAGGGGTCAGGAAAGACCTGCCCTTCACGAGATTGGTCGAGACCAACCACCACTGGAGGGACTGCCGGACCCGGGAGGACAACTGGAAGGGCTGATCCAGCGACCGAGGCTGCCGGTCCCAAGACACCAACAGATAAAGCTGTAGCGTCCTTGTGTGAAATTGAGCAAAAGGAACTGCCTCGAAGGAGGCAACCATCAACCCTACCAGCCTCATCCCCAGACGGATGGACGGCCGAGGATTGGAAAGTAGGACCCGAGCCAACTCCTGAATCAGATGAATTTTGGACTGGGGGAGAAACACTCTGTGTTGAAGAGAGTCCAACTGCATCCCCAGAAAGGACACCACCCTGGCCGGAGCAAGGGAGGACTTGGGGAAGTTGATCGCCCAACCAAAGCTTTCCAGCGTGGAGACCACAATCCTGGTGTCTGTCTCCGATTGAGTGAGTGACGGAGCCATGATGAGAAGGTCGTCCAAATAAGGTACGTCACGAATGCCCCGAGATCTGAAAATGGCCATCACCCGTGCCAGCACCTTGGTGAACACTCTTGGAGCCGAGGTAAGGCCAAACGGAAGTGCCACGAATTGAAAATGCTGATCTTCCATCACAAATCGAAGAAAAGGTTGATGAGCGTGGCAAATGGGAACATGAAGATAAGCATCCTTGATGTCTATGGACGTCATGAAGTCCCCCTGCCGAAGGGAACTGATGGCCGTTCGCAAAGTTTCCATGCGAAACTTCTGAAAACGGATGAACTTGTTGAGTAATTTCAGGACCAGGACGGGACGAACTGACCCGTCTTTCTTGAGGACTGCGAAAAGATTGGAGTAGAAACCGAGGCCCATTTCTAAGCGTGGCACCGGCCGGATGACCACCATTTCTAACAGATTCTTTAACGACGCCAGGAGCCCCTGTGCGGCCAAAGGATCGACGGGCACCCGAGACCGAAAGAACCGTGAAGGAGGGCGAGACTCGAACTCCAGTTTGTAACCGGACGACACTACCTCCCGGATCCATCTGTCCGGAACCTCCTGGTTCCAAACCTGGGAGAAGTGTCGCAATCGTCCCCCCACCCGCACGGGTGAGGGCAGCCCCTCATTGCTGAGCGGGCTTATCAGCAGGTTTGGGCTTGGTGCCCCAGGACTGAGTGGGACGGCCACGGCCCTTCCCCCGAGTCCAACCTGCACCTCTGGTAGCGGGAAAGGAAGCCCCCCTACCCGCTCTGAATCCCCGAAAGGAAGGCCTACCAGAACTTGCCCCCCGAAAGGGACGACGAGGCTTCTTACGTTGGGGCATTTTACCACCTTTGGAAACTGAATCAATTTTATCACCAAACAGCCGCAAACCCAAAAAGGGGAGAGCTGTGAGCACCTTTTTAGAAGCTGCGTCCGCCGACCACTGGCGCAGCCATACTGCCCGACGAATAGCCACCAGCATTGCAGCTGTCTTGCTACTCATAGCCAGCGCATCGTCCTGAGCGGACAGAAGGTAGGAAACAAAAGACTCACACTGCCTGAGAGCAATAAGCTCCTTGCAAGTGGGATCAAGATCCACACACAGACCCTGAATTACAGATCTAACCGCCAAAAGAAGAAGCGCTGAAGCACACACCGGGCGCATCGCTGACCCGGCGTAACTAAAACCATGGTGAGCGTACTGGTCAATCCGACGATCCTCACCATCCTTAAGGGCAGTAGTCTCAGCAGACTGCACCATAGCCGTGCTGGAGAGCCCTAGTACAGGGGTATCGACGTCAGGAGAAACCGACCAAAGCTTCACCAATTCTGCCGGAAAAAGATAATGTTTCTCCCAACTGGAAGGAATTCCAGTTAACCGCGTGGGATGTTCCCATTCCTTGAGCACAATTCTCTCAAAGTGGTGTTGTCTGGGAAAAACCAAAGGCGGCTGAGGGACATTAAACAACTGACCCTTTGGCAGGGTGAGAGCCTCAGGTGGATCTAAATTCAAAATTTCAAACATTTGAGCAAGAATGGAGGGGGTGTCACGAAAACCCCCCGCAGACAAATCGCCAACAGCATCAACCTCAAGCTGATCTGCAGGCTCATCTGACTCCACCAAAAATTCTCCCTCCTCATCCAGGGAGCAATCGGACCAAACCACAGGCTCACATACATCATCCTGTGAAGCCGGAGGTATAGGAGTCAGGTGCTTCCGTTTCGCAGTGGCCTTTAACCCTGCTTTAATGGAAACTATTTTCTCGAGGTTGGCCAACCGTGCCGCCAACTCGGATTGCGAATCCCCACTCTTGACAATGTCACGCGGGGTCCGGAATAGGGAGGGAGGGGTAGGGGATGATGGGAGTTGCGAAGGGCCAGCAGCCGGAGCAAAGGACTGACGCGCAATACTCTGCTTTGCACAAGGAATGCAAACAAAAACATCATCAGCTGAGAGCGGAGTCCCACATCCTCCGCATACCCTAGATGGCCCAGAAGAACCATTTCCGGTAATATCGGAAGCCTCCATATGGTGATTTAGGGTATTCGCAAAAATTAGGGTTTAAGGCATAAGCCACCCGGGATGCCCCTTTAAGTTAATGTCCCAGAAGGGAGGATTTAATTAATGATAATAAAGGTCCCCCTTAAAGTATAATTTTTTTTTTTTAAATATATATACAAGTATATATAAATAAATATATGAATATGTCCCAATTTAGAAGAAAAAGAGGCTAGCCAGGCAAATATAGAACCGGGAGGCTACAAATTGAGGGAATCCCAGGATCTGTGGGGAAGAGAGACAAAACCAAGAGTCAGACCCCCAAAAAATGGCAACAAGTAAATACACAATACAGAGCACAAGCGTGCTCAAATGAGGCAAATGAAAAACACATGGCCTCTGATTAAACATTTAATCCCTTTTTTTTTTTTTTTTTTTTTTTTAAAACACTGAGACCATAAATAAAATAGACGGCCTCACACAGGTGAGGCCGCTTACCTTGGCCGCAAGAGCGTCAGCGTGGTGGCAGCGGTGGAGCCGGGCTGCACGGAGCAACAGTAGCAGCAGCAGAGAGACATGTGGCCCCGAGCCCCGCACACAGCCTCCTAATGAGCCAGGAGGAAGTGCGGCCGGGCCGGTGAACGACGCGCCGCCGGCCACGCCCCTAACCCATGACGTCATGCGGGCCCCCCCCCCCCCCTCCGAATTTGAAAATGCAAGCCGCCGAACGGCGGTGAAGCAATCGGAGGGCAGAACAAGCCCTCAGTCAAAGGGGGGAGGGGAAAAAAAGGAGTCACTAGGCAGCCTGAGCTGCCCCAGAACATCCCACTGCCCGCACAAAGGACAAGGGGAAGGGGGGAGGGGAAGCTGAAAAAAACTGTAAAAAGTGAAAAATAAAACACAGCCCAACCCAGTCCCCCTAAAGCTGACCCAAAGCTCTGGCCCAACAGGCCAGCAGCAGCAAATATATACAGTGAAATAAAACACACACATGCACACAGCAGCCCACTACCCCCCCCCCCCATAGTGAAGGGAGAAGGGACCACAACGGGAGAGTAAGGGGCTAAGGGGACCCTCGGGACAGGGGCATGCCATTTCCGGATCACTATGCCGGATAGCCGCATTGCCCCCAAAAGAGGGGGTCGAGCGGAGGAGATAAGCTCCTAGGCACCTATAGTGCCGTCTACCAATTGCCCAGTGAGCAGCCTAGGCTGGGAGGCTTCCATTCCACCATAAAGGTACAACAATCAAAAACCGGGCAGAAATAGACCAAAAGGGGGTGCCGGCTACCTGTAAGCAGGAGACTTCAACCTTCTGTCTTGTCGTCAAGCAGAGAGAAAAACACTGGTGATAAATGGGAGGTACCAGGTATATATAGGCCGGAAGGGGGCTCGTTACAAGACTTCCTCTCTGCACAGCGTCACCTGGCGGTGAGTAACCCAATCGTGAGGAATTAAAGGTGAAGCGGGGTGTGTGGCACACCAAGAATAAGGTACCTGAACCCCGAAAGGGCCGAGACGGTCTTTTTGCGCTGGGGCAACTTGCCTCCCTTAGCAAACAGGTCCAGGCGGTCCACAAACAGGCGCAGTCCTTTGAATGGGAAACCAGTGAGAGCCTTCTTGGCAGCGTTGTCAGCAGCCCACTGGCCAAACAGAGCGGCGTATAGCTACAACCGAGGCAGAGGTTCTAGCACACATCCTAATGGTATCATCCAAGGCAGAAAGTACATAGGCAACGAAAACCTCACAGCGCTAGAGAGCATTATACTCTTAACCAGAAGCGTCATCAGGGGCTCCATCTAAGAGATTTCTGAGCAGAGTCCTAATAGCTACAGCTGTAATGGCATAAGCACACACAGGACGCAAGGCAGTCCCCACACAGGCAAAGGCATGGGAGGCCAGCTGGTCAATGTGCCAGTCCTCACCATCCTTCAGGGTAGTGGAGTCAGGGGAATGCATGACAGGTGTTAGACAACCCCATAATTGGAGCATCCACTTCTCGAGGGGATGACCATCGCTTAACCACATCAGCGGGAAAGGGATACCTCTTATCCCAACTCTTAGGGACCCCGGGAAGTCTGCTTGGACGTTCCCATTCTTTGAGCACAAGATTATTAAAATGGGCTTGCTCAGGGAACTCCAGACGTGGCTCAGCCGTATGAAACAGCTCCCCCTGCTGCTTAGGGGCCGCGGCTGGGGGAGCAATAGAAAGCACTTCAAACATCTGAGTCAAAAGCCTATCAGTTTCATCTGGGGCCCAAGGGTCAGAGCCAGAATCAGCGTAACCCTTTGGCTGCTCATCAGAGGATTCTGAGTAAGAGAACAATTCCCCCTCCTCCAGGGGGGTATACCCAGACAGTTCCAATAATTCATCAGCCCCCATAGGGAAAACAGTGACACCGGGCGCCAAATGCCGCCTCTTAGCCGGGGCCTTGCGTGCCAAGGTATTAGAAATCAGCTTTTCCACACTAGCCAGTCTGGAAGAGACATCAGGCTGAGACTCCCCACTGGTATGCACCTCACTGGGAGTGAGATGTAATCGTGGGGGAGTAGGTGAAGACATAAGGGGCGCAGACCCAGCCACCGGTAACCCAGGCTGCAGCGCAAGCACCTGCTGGGCACAAAGTACACAACCCCACACATTGTCATCGCTAGCGGGGGACATCCCACACGCCACACACAGCCGGGCTTGTCCCGAAGGAACCCCGAGCACATTATCCTGAGAAGCCTCCATATGGTGATTATAGTGGCACAATAGGCCGATAGGGAATTATGCTGTAAAAGCAACCCGGGATGCCCCAATAGCCAGCTAGGGAAATAGGAGGAATTTAAACACTAAGCCTCAATAAAGTTTGTAAAATTACAATTCTGTGATTACTCACCTGTAGAATTGGTATTACTCTGCCAGATGGCGCTGGACTGCAGAGACATCGAAAATAGGCTCCTCCCGGCCCCTCAAATACCCAGGGACCTCCCACAATCCCCAGCATTGAAAAGCAGTTAACGAGAAGCCGGGAGAATTAAAGCAACCCAAACTGGTAACTATAACAATGATAACAATCACCATACAGGGGATCCAAGATAATGTAAAACCCAAGGGTGGGGTGGAGCAGGACGTACTGTATACTCATAACACCAATTTTACAGGTGAGTAATCACAGAATTGTATTATTCTTAGTATACAGTACGTCCTGCTCCAGATATAATACTTACACTCGGGACATCCAATAGCAGTGTCCATAAAGTAGGGTGGGATCCCCAAAGGTAACAGCAGACAGTTTAAACCACTGCCGCCTGCAAAACCTTGCGGCCAAAAGCAGCATCAGCTGAGGCCCTAACATCAACCTTGTAAAACTTTGAAAAGGTATGAACAGAAGACCAAGTAGCGGCCTTGCAAACTTGTTCAACAGAAGCCTGGGGCTGAAAAGCCCAAGAGGCACCAATAGCACGAGTAGAATGAGCAGTAAGGCAGAAGGGAGGATTCTTCCCCTTAGCAAATCACAGCCTGACGAATCCATTTGCTGATAGTAGACTTGGCAGGAGCCAAACCCTTCCTAGGACCAGAAGGGACCACAAAAAGAGCATCAGTTTTTCTGAAAGGTGTAGCAGCCACCAGACAGTACTTCAGACACCTAACCACATCCACAGAATGCAAGACCCTCTCCTTAGCATTACTAGGATTAGGGCACAATGACGGAAGAACAATGTCCTGATTCAAATGAAAGGCAGACACAACCTTAGGCAGAAAGTCCGGCTTGAAGCAGAACACCACCTTGTCCTGGTGTCTCTCATAGTAGGGGGGCTGGATGGAGAGCGCCGCCAACTCAGACACACGTCTAACAGAGGTGATAGCCACCAAAAAGACATCTTTGAGAGTAAGAATGCCCAGGGCAGCATCCTGCACAGGTTCAAAGGGAGCACCATGCAAGGCTGACAAAACCAAGTTTAAATCCCAAACAGGCATCAAAGGCTTACGTGGGGCTGAGGCTGACGCACATGAGTAACCCCTGGACAAAAAGTCCTTATCAGAGAATGCTGAGCAAAGGACTTCTGGAAGAAAGCAGCCAGGGCAGAACCTGACCCTTCAGAGTACTGAGTTGGAGCCCCATCCCCAACCCATGCTGCAGGAACTCCAGAATCCTGGGAATAGAGAACACATGACAGGGAAGAGACTTAGACTCACACCAGTCAATGTAGGCAAGCCAAACAATGTTCCCTCTAAGCAGGAGCAGCTGCTGTGGCGGAGTAGAGAGGAGCTGGGCAATTGCCCAATGAAAGGTGGGCAATTGGAAAAAAGTAAGATAAAAACACTGGTACATCTACTATAAAAAGCAAAGCGCATTAAACAAAAAGATATAACATGATATTTAGTTTAGTAGATGCAAAAGGACAACTAAAGTCTAAATTATGTCAAGTGAGCACAAATATGATAAATATTGGGGAAAGCAACAATGATGGGCCCCCTAACTCTCTGAGCCCCAATGGAGTCGCACCCCCTCAGCACGAGGTTGCCTCCTATTGGAATCAATGGGACTGTCTGACTTTGGGCCTGTCAGGGCCTCATTTGAAAAGAAACAAGAATAAAATGCAGATATTAACTGTGCATTAGAAGGTTATGTGCTGTTTTTTTATATGGAATGCCCTGCACTTTACAACTTAAGAAACAGTACATTTTCAGGCAGTATTCCTTACTTACCTTACTTCCCTGAGATAAAGGATCCACCTGTGTCCTTAAGCTGGACCAAGAGGATGGTTACAACTTTCTGTGTGAGCCCAGAGCTGTATTTAATGTTGCCCTAGGCACTATTACTGCTAGTGCCCCCCCCCCCATAGGCAGTTGGGGGCATGGCACTGCAGTTGGCTATACTCAACTGATGGAGGGTGGGTCTCCAGGAGGCATGGCACTGTGAAACATAGCACAAACTGAGGTAGCCAGCACTAGAGAGAAAGATGGAGCGAATGTGGGAAAGAGAGAAAGATGGAGAGAATATGGAAAAGAGAGAAAGATGGAGAGAATATGGAAAACAGAAAAAGATGGAGAGAATGTGGGGAAGAGAAAAAGATGGAGAGAATGTGGGGAAGAGAGAAAGATGGAGAGAATGTGGGGAAGAGAGAAAAAGATGGAGAGAATATGGAAGAGAGAAAAAGATGGAGGGAGTGTGGAAAAGAGAAAAAGATGGAGGGAATGTGGGAAAGAGAGAATGATGGAGGGAATGTGGGAAAGAGAGAATGATGGAGGGAATGTGGGAAAGAGAGAAAGATGGGGGGAATGTGGGAAAGAGAAAAAGGTGGAGGGAATGTAGAAAAGAGAGAAAGATGGAGGGAATGTGGGAAAGAGAGAAAGATGGAGGGAATGTGGGAAAGAGAGAACGATGGAGGGAATGTGGGAAAGAGAGAGAAAGATGGAGGGAATGTAGAAAAGAGAAAAAGGTGGAGGGAATGTAGAAAAGAGAGAAAGATGGAGGGAATGTGGGAAAGAGAGAAAGATGGAGAGAATATGGAAAAGAGAGAAAGATGGAGAGAATATGGAAAACAGAAAAAGATGGAGAGAATGTGGGGAAGAGAGAAAGATGGAGAGAATGTGGGGAAGAGAGAAAAAGATGGAGAGAATATGGAAGAGAGAAAAAGATGGAGGGAGTGTGGAAAAGAGAAAAAGATGGAGGGAATGTGGGAGCGAAAGAATGATGGAGGGAATGTGGGAAAGAGAGAACGATGGGGGGAATGTGGGAAAGAGAGAAAGATGGAGGGAATGTGGGAAAGAGAAAAAGGTGGAGGGAATGTAGAAAAGAGAGAAAGATGGAGGGAATGTGGGAAAGAGAGAAAGATGGAGGGAATGTGGGAAAGAGAGAAAGATGGAGGGAATGTGGGAAAGAGAGAGAAAGATGGAGGGAATGTAGAAAAGAGAAAAAGGTGGAGGGAATGTAGAAAAGAGAGAAAGATGGAGGGAATGTGGGAAGGAGAGAAAGATGGAGGGAATGTGGGGAAGAGAGAAAGATGGAGGGAATGTGGGAAAGAGAGAAAGATGGAGGGAATGTGGGGAAGAGAGAAAGATGGAGGGAATGTGGGAAAGAGAGAAAGATGGAGAAAATGTGGGAAGGAGGGAATGATGGAGGGAATGTGGGAAAGAGACAGAGAAATAGGGAAAAAAAGAAAGATAGAGAGAATGTGGAAAAGAGAGAAAGAACAAGGGAATGTGAAAAAGTAGGAAACTAGGAAAGTGTGTGTGTGTGTGTGTGTGTGTGTGTGTGTGTGTGTGTGTGTGTGTGGGGGGGGGGGTGATAAGTGTGGACTGAGAGGCAAAGAACAGAGATGAAAATGGAAGGGGCATAGGATAAAAAATGACCTGTGTCCTCCAGCATTACATACATACTAAAACCTGAGGCATGGTGTAACCTGCCCACTGATGAGGCTGCACTTGCTGGTGTTGGGATTGGAGCTGGAAGTTGTGCTGAAGTTTAAATCAGGCATTTGAATTAGATGCCCCCCCCCCCCCCCCAGCCTGCCACACACAGCCCGACATGCTGCATGATGAGCAAGTTGATCCAGGGAAGCTGCCGTCCAGCCAGACACCTTGCAATGGCCTCCACAAGGACGCCTGTCAGCCCCGCTATCACCCGCGCCCCCCTCCCTTTGATCAGAGGGCAAGGAGAATGCTGGCTTTCAGTTTGCAGTCTCCCTTCTCCTACTGGCTTGTGTGAGCCCCTGTGATTGCCTGCACACACTTACCCATACCTCCCAACTTTTGAAAGCAAGAAAGAGGGACAAATGTGGCATTTTTGTTAACATTAAGCCACGCCCCTAGCCACGGCCATAAAAGGAAACACCTCCTAAGAATTACATAATAAAACTGGCAAGCCCCCGTGCACACATGCATACAATAATGTGATAGTGTGAGAAGAGGGAGAAAGACAAGAGAAAGGAGAAAATGGAGGAAGAAAGAGAGAGGGAAAAAGAAAGTAAAAGAAAAACAAAGGAGAAAGTTAGGAGGTTGGGAAGAAGAGTAAAGAAAGAAAAGGAGAGAAAAAAAGGTGAGAAATAGAGAGAAGGGAAAATAAAAAGAAGGAAGTGAGTGAAGCAAGGAAGAAAGGGAAAACAGAAGTGGGAGAGGTAAGTGAGTGAAAGAAAAGAGAAAGGGAGGAAGAAGGAAAAGAAAGAGGAGGGAGAGGGGGAGTGAGAAATAAATAAATAAAAAAGAGAGAGAGTAAAGAGACAGGAAGAAGACAGGATGAAAAGAGGAGAGTAGGAATGGAGTAAGAAAAGAAACAGGGAGGGAAGGGAAGGGAAGGAAGTGAGAACTGAAGAAAGGGAGAGAGAGAAGAGCAAGGACAGGGAATAAGAAAGAGGAAGGAGACTGAAAGAACAAAAGGAAGGAAGAAGGCAGTGTGGGAGTGAGGGAGAAAGAGAGAGTGAAAGGTGGAAAGGGAAGAATGTAATGAGGAAAGAAAAGGTAAGGAAACGAGAAAGGGAAAGGGGGGAGTGGGAGAAGAAAAAAGAGAGAGGAAATGCAGAAAGGAGGGGAGAGAGGGAAGGAAAGGGTGAAAGGAAGGAGTGAGGGAAAGGATGAAGGAAAGAGAACAAAAGATAAAGAGAGAATGAAAGTTGAGAAAGAGGTAGAATAAAGCGTGGTGGAGAGAGAGAAAGAGAGGCAGGGAAGAAGGGAGAAAAAAAGAAAGAGAACACGATGAGAAAGGTGCGGAGGGAGAAAGATAGAGGAAGAGAAAAAGAAGGAAGGAATGGACAAATAAAAGCAGCAAGAGTGGACAAAAAAAGGAAAGCAGGGAGAAAGAGAGAGATAGAGATGGGGAAGGAAGGGAGAAATAAAAAGGACAGTGATAAAGAAGTGAGAGAGGGAGAAAAAGACAGAGAATGGAAAGGAAACACAGCATAGAAGTGAATGAGGCAGACTGGCCACAACTAATTCATCACGGGTGGGACTTGCCTTTTCTCTCCTTTATTGTTGTGTCCTGCAAGTCTGACACCTCCAATACACTGATGATTGCAGCGTGGGGGAGGAGGGGGGACGCAAGAACAGCCTCACTCTGCAAGCCCCCTCCCCTGTGCAGTCATGTGGAACTGACAGTCAGGGGTCAATCAGCTCCCGGACAGCCTGACCTGATTAAATAAAAGGCTGGTGACAGCGTCCCCCTATCTTCAGCACAAAGCCCGGCCACAGCGTAATTATGCCCTGCCCACTCCTCCATCATTGGCCCAGCCGTGATTGGGCCTCCCTCTGCCTCCACAATGCACCTCTGCTGGCCGGAAGTTCTGATGCCGCCGCACAGCAAGTTATTACCCTGGCCCCGGGCACACCGCTCCACCGCGGAGCCAGCCGGGACATTTCTTAAAGGAGCAGGACAGGGGGGGCTTCCCGTGCGCGGACGGCAGATGGGGCTGCGCGGAGACACAGGCGGGGCTGCGCGTGCGCGCACCTTAGAGGGAACACTGAAGCCAAACCCTGTAATAAATGGAAGAAGACGACTTCTTCCTAGCCTATTTCATGGTATCAACAACCGAGGTAGACAGCCCCTTCTCCATCAAGATGGAGGTTTTAGCAGCCAGGCCGTCAAAGCCAGAGTTTGTAAATTGGGATGGCGTAAGGGACCCTGAGTGAGCAGGTCTGGCACTCCGGAACGTACTGATCTACTACCAGCTGCACCACGTCTGCGAACCACACTCTTCTTGGCCACCAGAATTGCTAGCACCCCCTCCAGAGCAATCTTGCGCATAACCCTGCCCAGCAGGGGGAATGAAGGAAAGACATACAGGAACTGAATTTGCCATGACATTGCTAGGGCATCCATGGTCAAGGCCAGAGGATCCTGGGACAGGGAGACAAAGGCCGGGAGCTTGTGATTGTGACGGGACGCAAACAGATCCACATCTGGTTGGCCCCAACGGTGACACAGAGATTGGAACACCCTGTTGCAGAGGGACCATTCTCCCTGGCGAGAGGTCCCCCTGCTCAGAGAGTCTGCCAGCAGATTTTCCACCCCCGGAATGTACACCGCTGATATGCAGGGAACATTGGCCTTCGCCCAGGTCAGGATCAGAGACACTTCCTGGAGGGCCCTCTTGCTCCGGGTCCCTCCCTGATGATTGATGTAGGCAACTGCCTTCTGGTTGTCCGAGCGCACCTGAACAGGCAGGCCCCGAAGGTGATGAGTCAACTGAGCCAGAACCAACCTGATTGCCCGCAGCTCCAAGACGTTGATAGGTATGTGGGCCTCCTGAGGGCCCCACCTCCCCTGGAACTGCAGGGACTTCCAGAAACCCACCAACCTGACAGACTGGCATCCGTGTTGACCGTCTCCCAGGAGGGGGTCAGAAAGGATCTGCCCCCCAACAGGTTCCTGGAGTCCAGCCACCACGAGAGGGACCGCCTGACCAGGGGGGAAAGCGCAAAGACCCGGTCCAGGGACGCAGGGTCCTTGTCCCATACTGACAAGAGGTGGAGTTGCAGAGGCCTCAAGTGGAACTGAGCATAAGGGACCTCCGGATGGAGGGATGATGACAAGATAGCAGGAACTGGATCTGCGCAATCAGACTGTCCACCTTCTGCTGAGGAAGAAAAATCCTTGCCTGAACTGTATCCAGATTCATTCCTAGGAATGAAGTCACCAAGGAGGGAGACAGAGAAGACTTGGTGGTTGATCACCCAGCCAAATGACCCCAGGGTGGACACCACGAGCTGGGTATCCAACTCTGCCTGATGTAGAGACTGGGAAGTGATGAGAATGTCGTCATGAGAATGTCGTCCAGGTAGGGCAGCACGCGGATGCCCTGAAACCTGAGCAGAGACATCACTCCTGCCAGCACCTTGGTGAACACCCTGGATGGGCCTGACTGACCCATCTTTTTTGGGCACTGTGAAGAGGTTGGAATAGAAGCCCTTGCCCTTTTCTCTTAAAGGGACCTTGCAGATGACCCCCCGCTTCAGAAGGCTTTGCACTGCCTGCACTAGATCCTGAGCTGACACAGGGTCCTGAGGAATCCGGGATCTGATGAACCTTGGGGGGGGGGCAGACAGCAAACTATCTTGTAACCGGAGGACACAACCTCCTGAATCCACCGGTCTGAGACATGAAGCCTCCAGACGTGAGCAAAGTGCTAAAGCCGTCCCCCCACCCGGATGGGTGAGGGCGCCCCATCATGCCTGAGGGGGCTTGGGAGAGGACTTAAGCTTGGAGCCCCAGGAGGAGCCAGGGCATCCCCATCCTCTGCCCCTACCCCAGAAATCTCCTCGGGCCCTAGTAAAGGAAACCCCCCTCCCTTGTCTAGCACCACGGTAGGGGGAGGAAAAGGAGCCCTGACCCCGAAAGGGCCGAGACTGCTGCCTGCGCTGGGGTAACCTGCCTCCCTTAGCAAATAGGTCCAGGCGGTCCCCAAACAGGCGTAGTGCTTTGAAGGGAAAACCAGTGAGGGCTTTCTTGGCAGCGTTGTCCGCAGCCCACTGGCGCAGCCAAACCGAGCGGCGTATAGCCACCACAAGGGAAGAGGTTCTGCCACACATTCTAATGGTGTCATCCAAGGCAGAGAGGACATAAGTCACAAAAACATCACAACGACAGAGTGCATTAAACTCCTCACTAGACACATCATCAGGGGCACCATCAAGGATACATCTGAGCAGGGTCCTAATAGCCACAGCCGTAATGGCAGAGGCACAGACCAAGCGCAGCGCCGTCCCCACACATGCAAAGGCATGGGACGCCAGCTGATCAATGTGCCGGTCCTCAGCATCCCCCAGGATAGTAGAGTCAGGGGAGTGCATGACAGAGGTGTTAGATAACCCTAGGAGCGGGGCATCCACTTCTGGAGGGGATGACCAACACTTCACCACATCAGCAGGAAAGGGATACTTTCTATCCCAACTCTTAAGTACACCGGGAAGTCTACTGAGACGCTCCCATTCCTTGAGCACAAGGTTATTAAAATGTGCTTGCTCAGGAAATTCCAAGCGTGACTTAGCAGTATGAAAAAGTTCCCCCCGTTGCCTGGGAGCCGCAACAGGGGGAGAGATAGACAGAACCTCAAAAATCTGAGCCAACAGTCTATCAGTATCATCAGAGCCAGAATCGTCATGACCCCTGGGCCTCTAATCAGATGACCCTGAGTCGGAGAATAGCTCCCCTTCCTCCAAAGGGGTATAGCCGGACAGTTCCAAAAACTCATCAGCTTCCATAGGGAAAAGAGTGACATCAGGTGTTAAGTGCCACTTTTTTGCAGAGGCCTTACGCGCCAAGGTATTAGCAGTCAACTTCTCAACACTAGCCAGTCTAGAAGACACATCAGGCTGAGACTCCACACTTGTATGCAACTCAGTAGGAGTGAGATTTAAGCTTGGGAGAGCAGGTGGGGCGAAACGAATCGCAGACTCGGCCACTGGAAGGCCGGATTGCAGTGCAAGCACCTGTTCGGCACAGGGTGCACAGACCCGCGCCTTGTCAGTGTCAATAGGACTCCCCACAAGCTACACACAGCCGGGCTTGTCCCGAAGGAACCCCGAGCACATTATCCTGAGACGCCTCCATATGGTGATTATAGCGGCACAATAGGCCGATAGGGATTGGCGCTATAAAGCAACCCCGGGATGCCCCAAGTGGGAGTAATTAGAACACTAGGCCTCACAAGTTAATCAACTAAATAGAGGGAGTAGGGCCGGGAGAAGCCAAGGGTTCGCCTGTCTGAAAGACATAATCAAAGGGGAGCCGTAAGTATACAATAAATAACAGCGGTAACAAAGCCGCCCATGAGGGCACTCACGGACTGCGGTAGGTAGAAGCCCGTCACGCAGCAGCCGGAACCAAGCAAAAACAATGGCGTCGGTAGCGCGAAGCCGAAGCCATACACGTGACAAGCAGCCAATGACGGCGCACCGGCGCCTGAGGTAACGCCGCCGCCAAGCGCGGAACACAGGAAAGCGCGCAAGGTGGTGGCGGCGGAAATTTCAAGGCACAATAAGTGAAAACAAGTCAGCGCGGCGGCTGACACCAAGCATAATGTAGTAAAGCATAAAGGCCAATACACATACACACACACACACCCTCCCTCCCCCGAAGACTACAAGGAGAGTGAGGGAGGACAGCGGCCACTTAACAGGGCCCACCGATAGAAAGGGGCAAGGGGCAATAGTGCGGGAGGGGCATCCCATAAGGCTCACCATGGCCTATACCGCCTTCCCCCTTGGTGGGGGATTGCGGTCGGAGCAGCGCTCCATAAGCACCATACAGCGGTGCTGCCTAGTATCACCCGACCAGCGCAGCCAAGGCTGGGAGGCAAGTAAAAAGTGGAACGGGTGGAAATAGTCCTACAGGGTCGCAGGCTAATAGCCCCTCTCACCTGCGATTAGAGAGAGAGACATCTTCTTGTCCTTCACAGCCCAGACTGCAGAGAAGATCTGGGGAATTTGTGGGAGGTCCCGGGTATGTGAGGGTCCGGGAGGAGCTAATTTTGCTGTTCTCTGCAGTCCAGAGCCATCTGGTGGAGGTAAACCCAGACGTAAGGATTATCATCTGGAGCAGGACGTACTGTATACTAAGAATAAACAGATTTCTTGTTACAAACTTTGCTGAATCAAACCTATTGTCCCTTTCGTGACTCCAGCTCACTGCTGGAGTTGCAGCTCTAACTTCCCTGCACTGGGGGGGTTCACCTGTTTTCGTCCTAAAAGTCAGCACCATTTGCATGCTGGGAGAGGCCTGACTTTATGTACTGCTTTGTAAGCTCGAGTCAGCGCAGTAAAACATATATATCCCTGGCTATCCCAGAGGCAGTGCTGGCCTGCAATAATCAGCCGAGCTGTATACTAATGACTATGCACGTCCAAAGGAATGCCTGAATGCACAGGATTAACATGAACCCTAAGCACAGCCAGAGAGCACAGAACAGGTGATATAATCAAGACAGTGAGGGACACACAAAATCCTTACACTCAGGCCTCATTCATACTAGGTGATCGCGCTGTGATAGCAATAAACGTCAATGCTATCGCCTGTGTCCCGGTGATTTGCCAGCATTTTGCTATTGAGCAACTGCAATTGCCGCCACAAATTTCCATTGCCTTGAAGCGTGATCGATCCGCATCTTAAAATCAAGATTTGGGGATCAGCTAAGGCAGGCTACAAAAATTAAATAGATGGGTCTTTATTCCTTCCTTCTGTTTTTCCATTTATTCAGTCATATCACCCCTTTATTCCATTATTCCTTTAATTTCCATTCCTGAGCTCTATTGAATGGAAACAGGGACATTTGTGTACTCACCGGTGAATTTCCTATCTCCTCCTCTTCCATTCCGGGGCACCACCAGTAGCAACGTGTGGGATAATCTCAGCTGTGGGTGGGGACTGCAAGATAAAAAAAAAAAAAACTAGCTCCTTCCAGCCTATATAGGCTGTGGCTCTCTTCAGGTAATTAAAAAGCAGTTCAGCCACAGCCGCAGGAGGGGAGAACGCTAACCTACTCATAATGCGCAGAACTAGAAAACAGTGCAACAAAACTAAAACTGTGTAGAAGGCATCAACTGCCAATGACGCAGTCGTAACAAAACAGAAGGGTGGGTGTGGTGCCCTGGAATGGAAGAGGACAAGAAAGGAAATCTAGTGAGTACACAAATTTCTCTGTTCTAATCTCTTCCACTCTGAGACACCACCAGTAACAACGCAATGTCCCAAAACAGTACCCTCAATAAGGGTGGGACCATGCAAGAACAGCCAACTGCGTCAACCTAACCAAGAACAAAGGCACTGACACCTCAAGCTTAGAACACTGGATGATACGACTGAGGCGTGGAACCTGCCAGACGCACAAGCGCACTCACCCGAGGTTAGGCGTGCTTGGCACATGGGACACGCGGCATCACAGAAACCCCGGTGCCTCTGATGGCCTCTACAACATGGTCGAATGGCTGCTCTAACTGCTAAGCAATACAGAAGGAGCACTGGTCCTCACACCCTCCAGCCCTGTCGACTACTGGTCAGACCTGTCTGCACTACCGGAAAATCAACCTCCCTGTAGCCGAGATCAAACCACCGGCAAGGATGCAGCAGATTCTGGACTCCCACCATGCAACAAGAACAATGTCAGATTCCTACAGGAATACAAGTCAAAAGGCTTTGCTGCCAGAGGTAGTCGTACCTGACTAGGGAAAACCGTGGGGCGTCAGCCATGCTGGATCGGATACTCAGCCCAGGAGAACAGGGAGGCAGTGCAGGAGCTACCAAGCAACGATCCAGGGATGCAGAAGGGACCTCCGGGCACTGCACAAAATGGTGCTGCCTTTGCGATTAGTGGGGAGGACGGAAGAGCTGCAGACCTCGCAAATGCGGCCATCCCACCCCTACCTCCCGTCCCTCACTGTAAGGCCTGAGCTGCGTGGCAAGCACGGTCAGCTCCCTTCCCGAGGTACCCAATAGGTAGGCTGCATGTGCGGTGGCAACGCCCCCTTGTGGTGAGGCCGTCTCCCCCTCCAAATACTGTAGTAATCAAAAACACACTGACACCAGGGCCACCTAGCTCAGGCCCCACCCAGCAGCCATGGGTTTCACAGTGCCTTTCAACTGCAAGAAAAAATCGGAGGAAAATGGAGGATGCCAATTATATGACTATATTACCCAGTGGGACTCCAGTCAAAACTAGCTCCACCCCTGACTCCACCTCCACAGCCCTGGCGCTGATGCCTCAAGGATCTGTTGGCTGCTTAGAGAGAGACAGCTGATCAAAGAAGGGGCTATCTTCTGCTATTAGCTCAGTGCTGGATCAGCTGGCCTGAGCGTTATGTGAATATAGGCTTTCAGTTTATTACCTAAACTAACCTGGTCCAGGGCAAGAGGACATGAAACATTTGCACATACATTTGGGCAGCTGTGTCTCTTTCAATAGGACGCATGCCCTGCTGCAGTGTGTAGCTGTTACCTATCCCCAGCAACACATTGCCCCATGCTCACTGATGCAAGGGGGTAGGGGTTAGATCTCTATATACTAAGATATACTAAAAAAAGCTAAGTTTATCCCCAATATAGTATGGGGGGCATGAAAAATCTGTACACTGCAGTGTAGCATGTCACCTGCTGAAGTATGTGTGCCTGCAACTTGTAAAATGTTGTTGGTCCCTCAAAGCAGAACAAACCCTGCCAGATCCCCTGGTCCTATAAAGCATGTGTCTGTGGGCACCAAAGACCTGGAAGGGACTGCTGTCTTTCTTCAATTTCCTGCTTTACCACCCAACTTCACAACATATTTAGTTTGACCTTGTCCACAGCATCCTTGGTTCCAGGCTAGATGATCTCTCCCGGCTCAAAGATGTCATCTGTAGGGTACGTTATCACAGGGTGAAGGACAAAGCTAGTGCGATGTGTCTGGGAGAAATGACCAGTCTCTTTTAAAGGACAGGTATTGTTCCATACATAAACAAACAAATTCAATTATAGGAAAGTACACAATAAATATATATTTTTCCTTTTTTTTTAAACCGGTTCTAGCGTCTATATGACTATAAATCTAGGTACAGTTGGCATCCTACCTATGGGGCATTCAGATTTGGGATGTCCCGCTGTGTGAACTACTCACCTGATAAGCTAACTTCACCAATGAGCCCACTGGGCAGGCGCAGTCATTGGTGGCATCACACATATCCTTCTCAGGCTATGTGTGACCAGCTGTAACTGAATGGCTGGGGTGGCTCCAAACAGCCTAAGGATGTGATTAATGCCGCGCACTGATCGTATGTGCGGCTAGGGTTCCATTCAGCATCTCTAGAGACGCTGATTGGAGGAAAACCGAACCTGTGCCGTGGGCTCGTGCAAAGGTAAGGGAAGTGGGCAGTAGCATTTCACATACCTGCTGTGCCATTGGCTTATGAAAAGGTAAGGAAAATGGCCAATGGGGCTTCAGCTAGTGGGGCAAATCAGGATGCCCCAAGGGGACAGACCAAAACCTGGGATAGGTGGTCCACTTTGAAGCAGAACAAAAATACAATTCTGTGATTACTCACCTGTAGAATTGTTTTTATGGGTATCCAGCACGGGTTGCTTCATTTTCATTCTTCGCTATTGGGTAATCCGCCACCAGGTGGCGCAGTCGACTGCAAAAAGACTGGTGGCTCCTCCCGGCCCGTAAAAGGCAGGAAATTACCCATAATACCCAGTGTAAGAAGCCAGGAGGCAAGACCATGTTAACTAAACACAGCCCTACTAAGAACTCTCAAATCATCATAACAAGGCAAAATAGGATAACAAAAACAAGGGTGGGATGAAGCAACCCGTGCTGGATACCCATAAAAACAATTCTACAGGTGAGTAATCACAGAATTGTATTTTTCTTGGTATCCAGCATGGGTTGCTTCATTCTTCACTATTGGGACATCCAAAAGCAGTGTCCAAGAAGAAGGGTGGGATCCCCAGTGAGCAACAACAGGTAGTTCAAGCCACTACCGCCTGAAGCACCTTGCAACCAAAAGCAGCATCAGCTGAGGCCCTAACGTCAACCTTGTGAAACTTAGAAAAGCTATGAACTGAAGACCAAGTAGCGGCCTTACAAACCTGTTCAACTGAAGCCTGGTGCTGAAAAGCCCACAAGGCACCAATAGCTCTAGTGGAGTGAGCTGTGACACGAAAAGGGGGTCCCTTCCCCTTGGCAGAATACGCTTGCACCACCGCCTGTCTGATCCACTTGCTGATAGTGGACTTGGCCGGAGGCAAACCCTTCCTAGGACCGGCAGTGAGAACTAACAGAGAGTCCGACTTGCGAAAAGACTCTGTGGCAACCAAATAGTACTTAAGCGCCATGACCACATCCAGAGAATGAAGATTCTGTTCCTTAGAATTAGAAGGGGCAGGACACAAGGAAGGCAAAACAATGTCCTCATTGAGATGAAAAGCAGCGACAACCTTGGGCAAGAATTCCGGCTTAAGACGGAACACCACCTTATCCTGATGCCGCTCAAAATAAGGAGGCTTCATAGAAAGTGCCGCCAGCTCAGAGACACAACGCACTGAGGTGACCAAAAAGACCACCTTCAGTGGTCAGAATAGATAGAGCAGTATCGCACAAAGGCTCAAAGGGAGGACCCTGGAGAGCAGAAAGCACCAAGTTAAAATCCCACACCGGTAACAAAGGCTTATGCGGCGGACGTACATGGGTAACTCCCTGGAAAAAAGACTTGATAAGTCTATGATTGGCGAAAGATCTTTGGAAGAAAATAGCCAAGGCCGAAACCTGTCCTTTGAGGGTACTCAGTTGCAAGCCAGACTCTAGGCAATGTTGTAGAAACTCCAGAATCCTGGAGAGGGAAAAGGTGCGACAAGGAAAAGACTTAGACTCACACCAGGCAATGTAAATGTGCCAGACCCTGTAATAAATCATAGAAGAGGATATCTTCCGAGCCTGAATCATGATACAGACGACCAGCATGGAGGGAGAATGGACCTGCCGACGAGAAGGTTCCTCGAGTCCAACCACCACGAGAGGGACTAACTGGCCAAAGGGGGCAGAGTAAATTCTTGCCCCCAAACAGCCAAGAGATTCAACTGAAAAGGTCTCATGTGGAACTGAGCGAAGGGAACGGCCTCGAAGCAAGACACCATGAGGCCCACCAACTGCATCCCCAAACGGATGGAGGAATGTGAATGCGACAACAAGGTCCGCACCTGCGTCTGAAGACCCTCCACCTTCTGTTGAGGAAGGAACACCTTGACCTGAGACGTATCCAACGTCATGCCCAGGAAGGACCTCACCAATGACGGAGTGATTGAAGACTTGGGATAATTGATCACCAAACCGAAAGCCTCGAGAGTGGACAGTACCTTCTGAGTATCGCTCTCGGCCTGATGAAGAGATTGAGCAGCAATCAGCAAATCGTACAGATAAGGAAGAACGCGCATGCCCTGGCCCCTCAAGAGGGCCATGACACCCGCCAACACCTTGGTGAACACCCGAGGAGCCGAAGAGATACCGAACGGCAAGGCCACAAACTGGTAGTGTTGGTCCTCCAAGGCGAACCTCAGGAACTTCTGATGTCCCCGGAAGATAGGAACCTGCAGATAGGCATCCTTGATGTCCACTGTGGTCATGAAATCGCCGGACCGTAGGGAGCTCACCGCCGACCGTAAGGTCTCCATGCGGAAGTATTTGAGCCAGACAAATCTGTTGAGACCCTTCAGGTCCAGGATGGGTCTCAGAGAGCTGTCCTTCTTGGGCACCGTGAAAAGATTGGAGTAGAACCCCCGACCTCGTTCCCAAGGCACCGGGCAAATCACTCCGGATCACAGAAGACGCTGGACAGCCAACCTCAGGCCCTGTGCCGTCACAGGGTTTTGGAAAATCCGGGACCAAAGAAACCTTAGGGGCGTCAAGCTGCCAGCTCTATCTTGTAGCCGGAGGACACCACCTCCTGAATCCATCAGTCCGAGACGTGTTGTCTCCAGACGTGAGCAAGGAGCAGAAGCCGTCCTCCCACCCGGATGGGTGAGGGCGCCTCCTCATGCCTGAGGGAGCTTGGAGGGGGGCTTAGGCTTGGATCCCCAGGAGAGACAGGGACAACCGCAGGCCCTACCTCGTCCCCAGGATTCCCTGCAACCGCCAGGGAAGGAAGAGCCGCGTCCCCCTCGGAAGGGCCGAAAGGAAAAAGACCCCCAAAAGGGCCGCGAATGCTTCCGACGCTGGGGAAGCCGGCCATCCTTGGCCAAATAGACGGAGTCCCAAGAAAGGAAGTCCAGTGAGAGACTACTTGGCGGCAGCATCGGCCGCCCACTGCCGCAGCCAAATAGACCGGCGGAGAGCAACCAGCAGAGCCGAAGCCCTAGGGCCAAGCCAGACAGCATCGTCCATGGCTGAGAGCAGAAATACAATAAAGTCAGCACAAGCCAAAAGTTCCTTATACTCATCCGCTTGCTTGCGGGAATGAGTAGCCTCAACAAGGCGTTTGACCTCCTTTTTAATGCCAATGGAGACAATGGCCACAGCGCACACAGTGCGCAGACCAGCCCCCACAAAGGTGAAGGCATGGCAAGCAAGCTGGTCTATGCGCCAATCAGCATTATCACGTAAGGTAGTAGTGTCCAGAGACAGCATAACAGAAGTATTGGAGAGCCCCAAGACAGGAGCGTCCACCTCCGGGGGACAAGACCAAAGACGGACCAGTTCCTCCAAAAAGGGGTACCATCTGTCCAGCCCCTTGGGCACCGAGGGCAGTTTATTAGGCCTTACTATCTTGGAGAAATGTCCCTGCTCCGGGAACACCAGGCGCTGTCTATCAGGACGGAAAAGCTCCCCCTGCTTCCTTTTAGCCGCCTTAGGGGGAACAAGGTGTAAGGTCTCGAAAACTGCCAACAATAATCTATCCGTATCGTCGGGGAGCCACATGTCCTCATCCGAGGAAGATCCAGGGTCACTGTCAAAGTCGCTCGGACGGTCCCCGGAGGAGTCGGAATCATGGAATAACTCACCCTCCTCCATGGAGTCATGGCCGCCAGGAGCCTCATCATCATCCGCAGAGAGAGAGTAAGCCGGTTCCAAATGCCGCTTCTTACTGGAAGCCTTACCGACTGTCGGGCGCGCCAAATGCCGTTCAAGGCTGGCCACGCATAACGCCAGATCTGAATGGGACCCCCAGCTGACTTTCCCCTCACTGGGGGCTGAATGTAGACGTGGGGGTGGCGGCGAAGCCGCAGGTAAAATGGGACTGGAATGTGGGACACTAGGCCCATCCTGTTCCGCAATAACGCTCTGGGCGCAGGGGACACAAACCGCGCTGCGGCCGCTCAAAGGGGATATACCACACACAAGACACAGCGGAGCCCGCCCCGAGGGGCCCCCAAGCTCGCTGTCTCTAGAAGCCTCCATATGGTGATTAAGCAAGAGGGACGCCAAGGTAACAGGCGCTGATGGCCCAGACCCGGGATTCCCCACACCCAATGTAAGGTGGGGGAGGGGGGGTGTGGAAGGACCAGGAGAAACCACAAGTAATGAGGGACCCGCATGGAAGACACAATATGGATAGAAGTTGAGCATCCCACAGCACATGCACAACAAGAAAAAATTATGAAGTCAAGAGGAGGATCGAACTGACAAACCAGGTGCAGGAGCGCAGCAGGAGAGACTGTTCCTCAGTGCAGCAGCAGACCTCACTACAGGCCAGGGAGCGCGTTCCAGGGTTCTCCACCCCCACTGAGCACGCGCCTAGAGCTCCGGGACCCCAGCAGAGCAAGCACGCGTCCCCGCAAGATGGCGCAGGGCGAGGAGACCGCAAGGTACCTTGAGGGGCGGGCAGGCCGCGCTGCAATGACGCGGAACGCGCCAGAGCACAGGAAATGGCGCCCGGACAGAAGGTAGAAGGCCCCCCCCCTACAAAACGCCGGCTGGACCCCCCCCCCGGGGCAGCGGAGCCGACCGGGAGAGAAGCTAGGGTGCCGCAGCGTGCATGGTGGGGAGAGGAGGGGCAATAAGCCCGCAGTGGCCCAAAAGTCACCAGCAGCACCAAGCACCACAAGTAGTATACAGTGAAAGCATAACACAAACATCAGCACATGAATAAAACCAGGCAATAGGGTCCTCGGGTGCTTTCTCCCCTCCCCCCAAAAGGCTCACCATAGCCTATGGCCGGCTACCCTTTGGGTACAGGGTCTGCGGCCCAGAGCCTAGCTCTGTGAGCACCCGACCCCAGGTGCTCCCCTACCTTCACCTGAACCTTCAGCCAGGGCTGGGAAGCAGAATGGGTCTAGGCCAGGTGGAAATAGGCCTGCAGGGCCGACGGGCTTGGGATGCCCCGCTCGCCTGCGGAAATCCAGAGAGAGTCATCTTCTGTCTTCGCAGCCAGGACTGCGAAAAAACACTGAGTATTATGGGTAATTTCCTGCCTTTTATGGGCCGGGAGGAGCCACAAGTCGACTGCGCCACCTGGTGGCGGATTACTCAATAGTGAAGAATGAAGATGAAGCAACCCGTGCTGGATACCAAGAAAACCCAACATTTTGTCTCACAGAATTGTGTTTTTTCTTCCAATCCATTCTTCACAATTGGGAAATCCAAATCCCAAGAATGGGCGGGATCCCCAACGCGGAACAGCAGGTAGTTCATTTTACTACCGCCTGAAGCACCTTTCGACCAAAAACAGCGTCAGCTGAGGCCCTAACATCTACCTTGTAAAATTTGATAAATATATGAACTGAAGACCAGGTGGCAGCTTTACAAACCTGTTCCACCGAGGCCTGATGCTGAAAAGCCCAGGAAGCACCAATGGCCCTAGTGGAATGAGCTGTGACCCGAAAAGGGGGCAGAATTGGCTCTTACCACAGCCTGTCTAATCCACTTAATGATCGTGGACTTGGCTGGCAGAAGCTCCTTTCTAGAGCCTTCCTCTATGACAAAAAGAAAATCCGACTTCCGGAAGGATTCAGTAGCAGCCATGTAATATCTTATGGCTCTAACCACATCCGAAGAATGAAGCGCCCTTTCCTTAGAATTAGCCGGAACTGGGCATAAGGAAGGTAGAACTACCTCCTCATTAGGAAAAGGAGAAATTACCTTAGGCAAAAAATCAGGCTTAAAACGAAAAACCACCTTGTCTCTGTGTAACTCAAAATAAGGTGGCTTCAAACAAAGTGGCTAATTCGGAAACTCGACGCACAGAGGTGATCGTCACCAAAAAAATCACCTTGAGCGCCAAAATACTCAACGGAGCGTCATTCAAAGGCTCAAAGGGGGCACCCTGGAAAGCAGATAACACCAGATTTAGGTCCTACACCGATAAAATAGGCTTGCACGGTGGTCAGACATGAGTGACCCCCTGAAAAATGGTTCTGATTAGTCTATGGTCGGCAATAGACTTCTGGAAATAAATGGATAAGGCAGAAACCTGACCCTTGAGGGTGCTCAACTGGAGGCCCAAATTTAGACCGTACTACAGAAACTCTAGAATTCTAGAAACAGAATATCTCCTGCAAGAAAAATTCCTGGCTTCACACCAAGAAATATAGGTCCACCAGACCCTGTAGTATATCATGGAAGATGTCTTTTTCCGGGCCTGAATCATGGCATGAATAACCTTGGCCGATAAACCCTTCTCTGTCAGGATCGAGGTTTCAGTAGCCATGCCGTTAAAGCCAGCCTCTGTAAATTAGGGTGCTGAAGAGACCCCTGTATGAGAAGATCTGGATCGTCGGAGAGGTGCCAGTGATCTGTCGACATCTTTACTATGTCCGAGAACCAGCTTTTTCTTGGCCAGCGAGGAGCCACCAGGATGGTTGGTACTCCCTCCTGGACTACCTACCCTAGTACTCAATCCAGGAGCGGAAATGCATACAGGAGACTGAACCTCGTCCATGGGATTGTCAGGGCGTCTGTTGCTATGGCCAGAGGGTCTCATGAGAGGGACACAAACCTCGGAAGTTTGTGATTGTTTCTGGACGCAAAATGATCCACATTCGGTCGACCCCAATGGAGACACAGAGCTTGAAAGGCCTTCCAACTGAGAGACCATTCCCCCAGATGCAAAGACTTCCTGCTCAGGGAGTCTGCCTCCTGGTTCTCTACTCCCGGGATGTAAACCGCTGAGATTCAGGGGACATTCTCCTCTGCCCAAACCAGAATCCGGCTTACCTCCCTTAGGGTACTCTTGCTCCGATGTAACCCCCTGATGGTTGATGTAGGCTACTGCCGTCCGATTGTCCGAGCGGACCTGAACAGCAAGCCCCTTTAAACTGGGGGTCAGATGTAGGAGTACAAGCCAAACTGCCCTCAACCAAACCTCAAGAGGTTTATGGGTAACCGATTTTCTCTTGGACCACATTGACCCGGGATCTTCTGGGTCTGCAAGATGCCGCCCCAGCCTGTAAGAATGGCATCTGTGGTAACGATTTCCCAATGAGGAGTCTGAAAGGACTTGCCTACCAGCAGATGTTGAGGGTCTGCCGAGGGGGAGAGAACAAACTTTTGGTCCAGAGATTCCAGGGCCCGATCCCAGATGGATACCAGGTTCATCTGAAGGGGCCTCATGTGGAACTGGGCAAAGGGTACTGCTTCTAGGCAGGCCACCATCAGGCCCACCAGTCTCATCCCTAGGTGAACCATTGGCTGCTGACACGCCAGCAACGTCTCTACCTGCGTCCGGAGCAGCAAGACCTTCTGCTCTGGCAGAAAGACTCTGGCCTGAACGGTGTCCAGGGTCATCCCCTGGAAGGATCTTACCGTTGACGGGGTGATATGCGACTTTGGGCAGTTGATCACCCAGCCGAATGATTCCAGAATTGACAGCACGGTCCGGGTGTCGCTCTCGGTCTCATGAAGGGACGGGGCCGATATCAAAAATATGGGATTATACGAATACCTCGACCCCTCAGGATAGCCATGAGACCCACCAGCACTTTGGTGAACACCCTGGGAGCTGAGGATATGTCGAAAGGAAGGGCCACAAACTGGAAATGTTGACCCTCCAGAGCGAATCTCAAAAACCTCTGAAAAATATGGATGTGTAGGTACGCATCCCTTATGTTCACCGTAGTCATGAAGTCGCCGGGCTGAAGAGACCTCACAGCCGACCTCAACGTCTCCATGAGGAAATGCCTCACCCTTATAAACCTGTTGAGACCCTTTAGGTCCAGGATTGGTCGCACCGATCCATCCTTCTTGGGGACAGTGAACAGGTTGGAGTAGAATCCTTGACCCTCCTCCTGCCGGGGTACATGACAAATTACCCCTGTCCGCAGGAGGTGCAGAACAGAGGCTCTCAAGGCTTCTGCTTTTAGCAGGTTTCGGGATGCCCTTGACCAGAGAAATCTTGTGGGTGGTCTGGCTGCCAACTCGATCTTGTAGCCTGACGACACCACCTTCTCAATCCAAAGATCCGGAACGTGGTGCCTCCAGATCGGAGCAAACTGCAGGAGCCGTCCCCCCACCCGCACGGGTGAGGGCGCCCCCTCATGCCTGGGTGGATTTGGCTGGAGGCTTGAATTTGGATCCCCAAGCGGCAGTGGGCCTATTCCGGGCCCTACCTCTGCCCCAAAAATCCCTGCAGGAACTTGAAAAAGAGGATCCTCTTCCACCCTGAAAGGGTGAGGGTTAGAAGAGGATTTCCGAAAGGGACGAGTAGGCCTCCTTCTCTGAGGGAGCTTACCATCCTTGACCAAAAGATCCAGCTGCTCCCCAAAAAGCCGACCACCCAAAAAGGGCAAGAGCAAAGAAATCTCTTAGCGACCGCATCGGCTGACCACTGCTTTAGCCATAGCAAACGGCGTAATGCAACGAGCAAAGCCGAGGTTTTGGCACCTAGCCTGACCACATCGTCCATGGCGGTGACAACAAAGCCAATGAAATCTAAGCAGGCTCTGAACTCCTTGGAATCCTTAACCTGTCTGCGGGATTTAGCCCTGGCCATAAGCTGTTTTACCTTCTTCCTTGTAGCTAAGGAGACGAACGCCGTGGCACACACAGGGTGTAAGAGCGAACCCACCATGGTGAAGGCATGGCGAGCCAACTGATCCATGCGTTTCTCCGCAGGGTCTCTTAAGGAACCATTATCAGCAGACGGCATGATAGTGGTGTTGGACAGGCCTGAAACAGGAGGGTTCACCTCAGGAGGAAGAGACCATAATTTAATACCCACGGTGTATGGAGCGGTCTGGGCATTGCAACCCCGCCGCAGAAATGCTGCCCCAACCTCGGCTACAATGCCCCGTGGTAGCGCAAACCACCCCCCCCCCCCCCGAAGTCCGGGGTGCGTCGGCCCGAGAGTGGCCTGCACCTCCGATAACGAGGGACCTTCCCCTGCATGCCCGTGGTGAGGGGACAGTAAAAATGCAGCCTGTGGCAGCGGAGGACAGGCGGCAGAAACCGCATCCCCGCTGTATTACCTGTACCATTACGGTCTCAATTGTGTTTTGTATTACCTGCTTCGGCAGAGAAACTCTCTCTGCTGCTTCTTCCCGCAAGAGAGAAAGTGAAAGAGAAAGCCGGTAAGGCTCCACCCCAGTAATGACATTACAAAACATAGACACACCCCTTAAAGTAAAGGCGCGAAATTTGAAAAATAAAAAACACATGTGGGAAGAAGGGAGGGAATATAAAAAAATATAGTTCCTTGGCAGGTTCACCAGACAAAAACCTGCGGCTGACTTGCTTTTTAAAGAAAGCCTGCAGCCCAGAGTGTATACACTCTGAAAAGCGCACCAGACCCCGGCACTTCACCTTACCTTCATGGACCCCAATTTAACAGCAAAAAGCTGGGGAGGCATAGAGTTGGGTCAGAGGGATCCGTGGGAATAAGGTTGTGTAGAAAGCCGACAGGGTGCATCCCCCGCTTGCTGCCAATACCTAATCCTGAGAGAAAGAATCAAGTAATCTTCACAGTCCTTCCAAACTGCAAGAAATAAACTGGTCTTTGATTAGAGGCAGCTGCTACTTATCGGGCCGGGAGGAGCCACACCTTTAATTCTGCAGTCCACGCCCATCCGGGGACGGCCTGGAATTGTGAAGAATGGGGACGGCCTGGAATTGATTGGAAGAAAAAAATAGATCCTCACACTGAAGAAGCTTTGGCGAAACGTGTCTGTGATGGAATAATTACCTTGCTACAAACCACAGAAGGGTAAAATAATTACCTTGCTACAAACTGAAGAAGGGTAACAACTTGCTACAAACTACAAGTGATAACATCACCGAACCCAAAATTGCTACAAATTGGGGGCAAGTACCCAAAAATGGACTACTGAGTTGGAGGGCCACTCTAGGAGCCTACCCCCAACCAGGAAATCCATCTAAGGACATTTGGCCGCATAGGCCCATGACTGGCCGCACAGGCTTTGTACTGTTTGCATAAATGTATGTACTAAGATATGTAGACTAACCTGACCAAAAAGAAATAACATAAAAGATTAAACAATATCTGTACAGTGAGTGACTTAGAGGCTTTTCAAGGACCCGCTGGTGCCTTCCGGACCGTCGCCTGACACCTTACTGTCACTCGTCTACCTGAGAGGGCGACAGTGGACCCAAGAAAAAAAAGCCTTTTCTCTTACATTTGTGCCCTCAGAGGCCAAATACACCTCTACACCACTGCCAGGCACGACCAACAACCAACCATTAGACTCTCACTTTCCCCCGACTTCTCCCCCCCCTTCACTTGATTCCAGGTTACCTGCAGGGGCTTCCCGCGAACCCTAGTAATAAATTCAACATTGTTGGTTTCTCTTCACAGACAACAAAGTCTTCAGTCACAGCCATTAGTTTGACTGCATGAAAACTTCATGTAGTTATTTAATGTGAGGTGAAAGGTTTAAGGTCAGATAATGGCTTTTCTGAACCATATCCACATTACATTACATTACAAGATCTAGCAAAATCTATATATTTTCACATCAGTAGATTTAAAGAGTGCCAGTACCTGATTAAAAAGGTCACCGGGATGACAGTGGGGAAACCCCGGGCAGTAGCGCAGTGGGGAAACCCCGGGATCGTAGCTGCAGGCTGCTGGCTGGTGACGTCACCATCCAGTGATCCGCAGTTTCAAACAGGTTCATGTAGGGTTATTTACCACACTAAATGAACCCGAGAGCCGCAGGCAAAAGCAGCAGCAGAGCTGGCAGTAGTCGGCTGTGTGCTGTAGGAGCATCTGGACCTACACACGGAAGGTACGTAGGTCCTCTGGGATTTTTTTTTTCATTTTGTGGCTTTTGGTTCGCTTTAAATGTGATGTGTGCATAACACTGTGGGATGAAAGAGACTCTGTAACACTACAAAATTTACTCTGGGCAACCCAGCCCAGAGCACCCTTAGTCTTCAGTTTTTAGCAAGGAGGGGTGTCTAACTCTAAAATGTGAAGTAAATACATGACCGCTTATAATATATACTGAAAGATGATATACTCACTGCCGTTGTTTTAAGAAGCTGGACTTCTTTTCATCTATTTCATCAACTGGAGAGGATGAAGACAGAAGAGAAGTGTCAGATGGATTAAAAGAGGGACTACTACTGTCACCTTGGTCAACTTGAAGAAAACTTGGACGATCTTCTAGAGCCTGCAAAGTCAAAAATAAATGACTACAAACGCCTACAATATCTACAAAATTACCACTCTTTGTGTGGCTGCAAATTTAAAGTGGACCAAAACCCACCCTGGAGACAGACTCCAGAGCAGGCATACTCACCCTGGGGCATCCAGATTCAGGATGCCACGCTGTGTCAAGCCCCTAAGGTCGCTGAAAACTCACCTTCCTTCCAATGGCGCATGCTTGAGCAGCGGCCGCATCCCTGCTATTCCTTTAGCAGGGCGCGTGCCCGCGGCAGGCATAAGTGAATGGCTAGCGCGGGCACACACCTTGTTAAAGGGTAGCGGGGGATGCAGCCGCCAGTGACTTGGATCCGCTTGCTTTAGACAAGCTCCTGGACGAAGGAGCAGGAGCGATCCTAGCACGCTGACTGGACAAGAGGCTACGTATGCGCCGTAGGACCGAGGAAGCATGAGTGAGATGGAGGGTTTAACACAGCGGGGCATCCCCAATTGGAGTGCCCAGGGGGGCAAAGACCAAAACCCAGGATTTTGACTACTTTAAAATGTGGAAACCTATCTTGACCAGGGAATGAGTGAACCTGTGGATGTTCAGGTTCACTAGGTCTGGCTAAACTTTAGTGAAAAGTTTAGTTCAGGGCCCCGACCTTGACCCCAGACACCGAAATCCATAGAAACCGCTGTAAAACGGTTGTTGTAAGGACTAGATGGCTGCTGTCTTTGCCTTTGATGTAGCTTCTTAATTGCTCATTTATGCCTGGACCTTTGCATGTTTGCTGCCTGCCCTTTGACCTTTGCCTGAATATCAGATTACACATCCACCCAAAACCTGTACTATGGAACCACAGGCAAGTCAGCCTGGCAAATTTCCCCAGGGTAAGCTCCCCAAGGAAAACTATGTGGCAAAGTTCTGCAGCTATGCCCCTTACAGACAGTGGAATGACCTGGCTTTCAAGCATCAGCCCCGGAAAGGCCTGACCAAGGCTGTCAAGGATGATCAAGAATCATCTAAATAGACACCATAGCCAGTTGCACCCTAGCAGGTCCATCCTTCATTAAAGAGTATATCCACTTTCAATTTTTTTAAAGTTTCCACTATTGTGAGCCAAGATGATGTACTCAATGTGCTGAACTTATCTGTGATTTTTATGTCTTTGTTTGCAACTTTGTGTTGTAAAAGAAAACAGCTTCCTGCAGCAACAATACATCATAGTACATCATAGACTTCCTGACTCTGGCTTGCAAATCATCTGATTGGCTAAGGCACAGATGACAAGTTTAACCACATCTGCTCTAATTCAAACTCTATAGATAAGGGAATCACAATCTTGGGGGGGGGGGGGGGGGGTTCACACAGTGGGGCTCCCCAGGGGAGTGGACCAAATCCCAGGATAGTCAAAATTCTGGGTTTTGGTCCACTTTAACTCAAGGCCAAGAGAGACACTCCCACTTTAGGATCACAGAAATATAAGAAACTTGGAAACCGGGTGCAGATAAGTAAATCACAGTTATGGAGGCACAATCCTAATACAAATAATTATTTTTCATCCCAGCAGAGGAAAAGAATAAGGCAGAACACCAAAAACAGGACAAAAGAGTTTTCCTTCCAGGTATGTGCTAATTTTCCCCTCTTGTAGAAACAGTGTGTGAAACAGTGTAAAATGAGCCAATTAAAAGTGTCATATCATACATAAATACCTAAAGTAAAACCACTGGCTTTGCTTCCATTTTTGAACCTTGGCTGAGTTAGGGAAAGCGTGCCATGCATGCACTCTGCTATTTTCAGAGACCACTGTGGCTTGCCACGCTCACTTAAATCGGACACAGTTGGAAAACAAAACTCCCCAAAACTTCATTGTCCCATCTGCATGCATGATACTGAAGCAGGCCAATCAGCCAATTAGCACGTTTGCTTTCAGCTGGAGCCTGCACCATCAGAGTGACTGAAGGTGAGTGGATCAGGTGACCTGGGGAGAGAGACACAGCGAGGAATAAAGATTCGGCATGCCCCTGCATTGAAGAACAACACCCCAAAAAGCAAACATTTTTATTTTTGTTTAGCAAAAGCATATCTTTTGATACACTGCAACTCTAAAACAGCTAAAATTTATTGCAAAATATAATTTTTTTAGTGCAACTAAAGGGCAACATATAGGTGCAAACATAGTTTAATTTATATATTTTTTTTTTTTTTTTTAAATTTATTTATTTATATTGTTGTAATCCCACAACCTCACTGTATTATTGCGAAACAATAGTATTTTAATAAATATGCACATAAATATACTAGATGGCAAAAGGATGGTTGCATATGTACCCCACAACAAAATGAACCCAACCAAGTTTGTCTCTTTACCTGGAAGGCAGAAGAAACCGGGCCAGGTTTTGAACATGCCATTCTGCTTTTGTAGGGGAGGACTGTTTAACAATCCTTGGAGGTAGCCTGTGCTGCCATAAGAACTTATTGCTATTGCAGTGCTTCTTATATGTATAGATGTGTTTACCCATTATGCAATGCTCTGCATAGATATTAAATTGTTTGATGCTATTTTTGCCTACAGACTATCTTGGGAGATAGACAGAGTTGAGAAACTCTACCCTGTAAAAGTAAAGTTTTTTTTCTCCACCAGTAGATGAAAGCCACAAGCTTGGTAGAATCAGTTGTAGAGTATAAGTACCCCAATCTCACTATCCAGCATGCTGAGTTTAGTACAACCCAAAGGCTGATACCAAGAATTTGCGTATCACCCCCAAACAAAATGGCCATACGATACATATAACAGTGTGGCCCAGCTGAAAATAGCGGTACATAAAACATTACAAAGATCTTTGCATAGTAAACAGTTAAGCTGTATATAATAAAGGGACAGAAGCTACACCATTAACAAGCAGAAGCTGTAAGTGACATTACAGTAAGAGGCCCAATGCAGTCTGGGTAAACAGAGGTGATAAATATCTCTGCTACTTCCTGGTACAGACAGTAAAGGTTGAGTAGCAGTTCAGAGAGTGTGCACCCTCTAGAGCAGGGGTGGGCAATTATTTTTTCCATGTGGCCACAGATAAGATAATACACAATGCCCAGGTCTGCTCTAGAGTTATGGTTACAGTGCACGTGAGCCAGCCTAAATCAGATGAGTGCAAGTACGTAAGGCTTAGTGGAGCAACCAGAGAGAATTTGGAATCGAGAGCACTGTTGAAATAAGATAATACACAGGCAAGTGAGGATCCTGGCAAGTCAGTAGAACAGGACATCATCACTGTGTGAGAGAATCCACTTGAGCCTAGGAGTTGCTGATCAGAGTTGTGTGGAATAATGTTGCAGAAAGACTATTGAACTGGGTGTGTACGGACTCCGCAGCCCCATACCCAAGTACCCTCAGAATCCTAACGAATCCATATCAACACCCACACGTCACCCAGTCCTGTCAGTGGTGTGTGGGCAACATAATTTAGTGCCATGTACGGGGATGGAATCGGGGTGCAGAACAACTCTTAAAGTGACGGAACGTGGTGGATGGAAAGGGCTGCATTGCTTGGGAGTGTCAGTGCGATGGGGTGACCACCATGAAGTGTGTAGGCCCTAAGCAACCTGAGTCTACAGGGGGCTTTTCTGGAAAACGGCATAAGAGGGGTTAACTATGCACAGCCATTTACGCCATTTTCTGATGTAAATGCACAGCTTTTGTGGTGCCTGCAGTGCTGAGGCCCAGATCCTTGTGAGAGCTGGAATGGGAACCCGAGCACTGCCCATGACATCATGCACACCTTTCGGTGAGCTCCGGAAACCTCAGAAGTAGGGCACACCGCCACAGAGTAGACTGCCTGCCTCCCTCCTCCCACACAGTATTGGTGCAGACACCACACAGTTTTAATAGTTCCCTGTCACAGGACAAAGCAGCTGGTTCTTGCCCCTGGGGCACCCATGACCGTGGATGTCCTGCTGTGTGAAACCCCACAGGTCGCCCAAACAAACTCACCTCTCCTCGGTCCTATGACGCATTTGCCACCTCACGTACAAACAGCGCGCTGGTGGTGCATCCCCCCCCACCCCCACCCTCTTCACAAATGCCTGGTGTGGGCACGGATGGGGATAGAGCAGGAAAGAAGGTGAGTTTCTGAGCAACCTGGGTGGTTTTACACTGCGGGCACCATGATTTTGGATACCACGGGGGAGGGAATCAAGTGGCCCTGGAATCTTATAAATTCCTTGGCCATTCTTCATAGGGTTTCAAAGTCAGAAGCGCCCAGCCGCAGCCAGTGCCTAAAGCAGTCTTAAACTGATTCTATCCAAAAAGTAATCACCAATTTGGGGGCAGGGGACACAGAGATAGTCCCGGTACCTGAACAGGAGATATATTCCCAACAGAAGATGCTGCAAGAGTTAAAAGATCAGTGTCGTGCCTTGCAGCAGACTGTGCAAGAATAAGCTGCAATGCTGGAGGGGGTATTGGGCACTAGCAAGTCTCCAAGCAAGACCGAGCCTGTGACTCTACCAAAGAGATCATCATTAGGGTTCAAAGTAAATGGCCAGATCGGGGAGCGAGAGCAGAGGGAGAGACTGTCTTATACTAATCTTATCCACCAGATAGACTAGGGCCCCGAGATGAGGAAATCATTGAATCCATGGTGAAAGCCATAAGTCCAGACAACAATCACACCTTTCCCCAGCTCAAGGGACAGTACAAGGAGAAAAGCACTTCTGATCTTTACCACAAATTGATCAACATATCTCAGTAGAACAGAAAATCTCCTCAGAACTTCTTGTTAAAGCTATTGTGATTTTGTTTGCATCCCGAGAGGAGGAGGCTGAAGAATGTTTTGATCCAGGGTTAATCCAGAAGGAGTTCCTCATATCAGGATGGACAGGTCTGTTAAGTGAAAAGCTGAAGAGGAATCTAGAAGAACCCCACATCACAGATGAAGAGTTTACAGAGAAAATTAGTGATCCTGCCAGTCTTGAATCAGAAAGAGAACAGAAGTTAAAGAAGAACTCTGCAAGCGAAAGTCAAGGAACACTCATCCAAAGCTGGAATGGTAGATGTACAACACAGACACCAGAGAAGTGGACCCTTCACCTGGTCAGGCGCCAGTCATCACAAGGCAACCACCACTGAAAGAGACAGTAACTCCAACTAACTGGGAATCAGTAGTAAGTGTTCTCCGAGCAGCGTTGGCCAAGGTGAAAAGAGCACGGAGAGCGGAACCAGAACAAAGATTTAGGAGGACATGCCGGGCCTTTCAACACAGACCACCTCCTACTTGTGAGGACTGCCTAAAATACAATCAAGGTCGAGCTTGTTGCCATTGTCTAAAGCAGGAGTGGGCAATTTTTTTTTCCATGAGGCCACATGAGAAACTAAAAATATTGTGGAGGGCCAGGCCAAAAGGCTGAACTCAATTCTGCATAATATTAATCATATTTCTTTATAAAAAGCAGTAAATTCTTTTGGAAAGCCCTGCATTCAACATCTACCTTTCTTTTCTTTTAGTGGACATTTTGAGGGCAAAAGTCCTCTTGTGACAAGGATCATGTGCACTTAAAGTAAAGCCGCACAACCAGAAATATGTAAAAAATCTCTATATACCTTTAATAATGTATTAAAGGTGCGGTGGTTTGCCTCCATGTGGACCTGGACCTCTAAAAACATGGTGATATAAGGCTGTACAAAACCCCCAAAACATTATTATTATCATGTGCACAGCTGAAAACTGGAGGGGAGGGTGATACCGGTTGGTAGGATCCACAGAAAGGGGGGATATCGCCCCACAGATGTCAATGGCTCACTCTTCCACCACACTGGGCAGAGCAAATGCAGCCCCACTTCCCTTACTCTCCTTCCCCTTGAGCTTAGAAGCAGCCCGTCGGGTCTAGGGCGTTCTCGCACCAGGCTCGACGAGCTGAGCAGGCTGGAGGCGCCGACCCGCTATGAAGAGGGACGGGCGGGCGCCTCGCAGGCAGCACTAGCAGAGGGACTCCGCCAGCCAGTTCAGCCTGGGCCGGCCAGAGCCAATCAAAGTATACGGGAGAAGAGAGCCACTTCGACAAAGAATGCAGAGCAGCTTGCTTCAAACAGTTAAAAGGCAGAGGGTTGCTGTTGGGGGACAACCAGTAACTTCAACCCCAAAACAGTCCAACCGAACCCAACTGTGTAATTTGAAGTCACCCAGCTTGAAGAGCAGATGCACCAGCAATACCCACAGGTATGTTGGATGTGAGAGTTCTTCAATCTATGCTCCAGCATAAGACAAGCCCAAGCTGATTGATCTCGTTGGATCTCGTTGATCCAGTGTAAGCTAGATGGACTTCCTTTTAAAGCTCTGTGGGACACAGGAGTTCAAGTTAGTATGCTCAATGAAGGCTGGAGGTGACAACACTTACCTCAAACAAAACTCAGGCAAGTAGATTAACGTGTAGGGCCTGGAGCATTTAGCGGTCAAGCTGCAAACCAAACAGAAATACCCTGGGTGGGATGGGTGGAAGTGACATTCCACCACCATGCTAAGAACAGCAGTCTTTGTGAACTGTTAGTAACATTCCTGGATACCAGCGACCAGTGAGTGGCAGAAGAGCTAATTATTGGTTATACCATGGTTGCTGAGGTGATCCACAAAACAGCGACACTTGCTACTTTAGTGAATTCAGTGTCCACTTCCTTTGCTTTACCTAGCAGAGCAGCAGAGTTAGTTGTTCAGACCCTGAGGAAGGCAGAGACAGCAGTGGCAGTGGAGGTCAAGACAGGCCTGCGCCCAACTACCATCCCTGTCTAAACATATGTGGGAGTGAAGTGTGGTGTGAGAGTAGGACCTAGATGATTAGCTGTTCCTTATAGCGGTTTTGCTAAAGTTACTGTGTTGATGATGAACTCCACGAAGCATGAAGTGAGACGTGCTTCTAGAACTTCATTGGGATAACTTGAAGCTATCAAGAATGTATATCCAGCCACTGTGAGACCAGTCTAAATGTCTCCTGAAAGGACAATATAATCTCCCAATATGAACAGCTGTCAACTGGAGAGGAAGACATCCCCAATCGAGAGAGCAATGGGACCCATTGGGTTTCATTAGAACATCTGGGAATCGAAGAACAACGGATGGTGAGACAGATGCTGAGAGAAGAGTGTCATGCCTTTGCACCAGACCAGTTACCAAGAGGTACCTGTCAGTGCCGAAGCCCCTGAACAAAAAAGTAAAAAAATATTTGCAAGACCTCATCAACAGAGGATTGGTCCAGAAGTTGAAGTCGTCCTACTCATCACTAATTGTCTGGCAGGAAGAAAATGGGACTAAATCAAAATAAAGTGCTATATCAAATATTTATGCCTAATCACCATCCTTGCCCAAGATTCAAGATATGCTTGATAGTATGTCAGGAAATATTTGGTTTTCTGTCCTGGATCAAGGCAAGGCTTACCATTAAGGCTTTGTAGAAGAATCCAGTAGGCAATTAACTGCCTGGGGACTCCCTGGATCCACATTTTCTTTGGACTCAGCAATGCGCCTACAGAATTCCAGAGAAGTATGGAAACATGCCTGGAAGGCCTGAGAGACGATATTTGCCAGCCTTACTTGGAAGATAACCTCGTCCATAACAAGTCACTTGCTGCAACATTGGGTGACATTAACACCAAAGAAATGTGAATTATTCAAGAGACAAGTCAAATACCTCGTAAAATTGTGTATTGAGATGGTTACACTTTGGATCCAAAAGAAATTGCTACAGTGATTGCGTTGAAGAACAAACCTTCATCTACTGTGGGAGAATTGACCAAGATCCTAGGTTTCCTATTCTACTATCTGACTTACATCCAGAACTTTTCCAAGATTGCAGATCCATTTTATGCTCTCTTGACAGGAACCTCAGGCGCTGTGATGCCAGAAAAAAAGAAGGTTAATAAAAGCAGAACCAAACCCAAAGGAAGAATATCTGCTTCTGCTCAACAGCCTATCGCTGGTCTTCTCATCACCAAGAAGTATTGGTAGAGCTAGTTGGCTGTTTAATCCAACCATGAGACTTCAATATTCCATTCATACTACACTGTGATACTTCTCAAAAGGGACTTGAAGCAATCCTGTACCAACGTCAAGAAGGCAAGCTAAGAGTCATCGGCTATGGTTCAAGAACATTGACAGCAGCTGAGAAGAACTACCATCTGCTCTCTGGGAAGCTATACTTCCTAGCCACGAAGTGGGATATATGTGAAAGATTCAGAGACTACCTGTACTACAGTCCAGACACAGTCTACACAGACAACAGTTCACTAACCAACGTCCTTACGACTGCAAAGCTCAATACGACTGGTCAAAGGTGTGTTGCCAAATTTTCTGATATCAACTTTAGCATCAAGTATCGCCCATAAAAGTCCAATGCTGATGCAGACTATCAAGAATGCCTATCAAGAATGCCCAAAGAACCAGATAAATTCATGCAACAATGTTCTGAAGAAGTTGGTATGGAAGCTATTGTAAGCACCGTGCAAGCAGTGCGGGTCCAGAGCGAAGAATATATGCCAACCTGGTGTCCTCTTACAGTGGAGTAAAACAGTGAAGAACCTCGAACTGAACTGTTTCTATTCACCAGCTTCCAAAAGAAATAATCAGGAAATCTCAAAAAGAAGACAAGGTCATTGGAAGAGTACCCCAGTACATCAACCAAGATAGACTTCCCAGCAGGAAAGAAAGAGAGTCAGAATCACCAGCTACCAATACCGAAAGAATGGCCTAGGTTTTACCTGAACTCAGAAGGCATCCTACACTACCAGAGAGGACCATTCTCACAACTAGTGTTGCCAAAGATGTACCATCAAATAGAGAACGTCATGAAGAAATGGGACACTTAGGAATAGAAAGAACAGTGAATTTAATATGTGAACGTTTCTTTGGGCCATACATGCAGAAAGACATTGAACGATATGTGACAAAAGAATGTGGTTGTTCAAAAGACAAATGTCCCAACAACCCAACAATAGCACCCATGAGAAACATCACAACAACATAACCATTTGAGATGGTGTCCACACATTCAACACCTTGACAAGTGTAAGGGAGGATATGAATATATCCTAGTAGTCATGGGTCATTTCACTAGATTTGTTCAAGCCTATGCAACTACAAACGAGTCTGGAAAATTGCAGCAGAGAAGATCTTTAATTACTTTGTTCTGAAATTTGGATTTCCTACCAAGCTCCATCATGATCAAGGATAAGAGTTTGAAAACCATTTATTTGTTAAACAGGGAAAATACTGTATAATTCAGAGATCCAATACAACACCTCACCATCTAGAAGGCAATGGACAAGTGTAATGCTTTAACTGTACCTTACTAACCATGCTGAAGACTTTGACAACAGAAGAGAGGAATTCCTTAAAAACCTTTGTTACTTACCGGTAACATCCTTTTTAGGAATCCTTCAGCTTGACCACGTGGAGAGATTATGCTCCACTCCCTGGGAGGAAACACAAAACAGGAACATAGTTTAAAAGCCCCACCCCTTCCTCCCCACCTCAGTTATAGAACAGTAACCGCTCTCCAACCCTGGGCATCTGGGCGGGTAATAAGTGGTCAAGCTGAAGGATTCCTAAAAAGGACGTTATCTGTAAGTAACTGAGGTTTTTCCAAGTGATCCTTCAGCTTGACCACGTGGAGAGAATTAGGCAAGTAATTATACCTTAGGGGTGGGATGCTGCAAGGAGTACACTTCTTCTGAAGGTCTGATGTTTTGCAGACAGTAGATCAAGTCTATAGTGCTTAAAGCGGACCTTCAGCATCATTTAATGAAAATCTCAAACCCTTAAAAACTATTCCCCAGCATCTAAAATTAATATATTTAATGTTTTTAGCCAGAGCAAAGCAGATCTGGGGTCAGGAAAAGGTCAGCAATCCCAGAGCGGCACAGTGAGAGGACACTTCCTGTTTGCAGGCAGCCTGCACGCCCCTGAGGCGCCATCTTGGGTGTTTAAAGTCTCCTAAAATGCAATAGATGCAGGTAGGTTTTTAACGTGGGCAATCTGTATGTACAGGGTGAGGGAAACATATAAGATATGCTCTTATTTAGGGTGAAGGTCCGATTTAAGGAAGGTGTGGAGCGAAGACCACATGGCAGCTTTACATATTTCATATATAGCCCCAACTTGTGTGTGCACAAGCAATGCAATACATGAATCAGACTGTCTAAAGACATTGCAATAACTTAACTTGCTTGCACACACAAAATGAAAAAAGCTTTACTTGCCTGCACAGTGTTACAGTTCACAAAAATAGCACCTCTTGACTACTATATATTGACTGGATGAGCACATCCTATCTTTCTTTTTGCTGTTGCATTTGCAGGTCAGTGGCCAGATCTGCTGGATTGTAGCTCTCCCAATGTAACAGGGAGTCCAATTGGCCTCTACCTAAAAAAAAACCTTTTTGAACTGTAACACTGTGCAGGCAAGTAAAGCATTTTTCATTGTGTGTGTGCAAGCAAGTTAAGTTATTGCAATGTCTTTAGACAGGCTGATTCATGTATTGCATTGCTTGTGCACACACAAGTAAAGAAGTAGCAATGTCTGCACAAACTTTTAAACTTAGTAATATTAGGGACGGGGTACAAATTTGACGGCCTTGACGCGGCTACCTCGCTTTTACATTCATTGCAATCTATGTTAACTAACAGTCCATGTTCTTAAAAAGTGTTAGCTAGGTTTTTCAATAGTATGAGTGTGCAGAAGGTTAACTTTCTTTTTTGCTTAGTGTGTAGTCACACCCCTCTAGCACCTCTTGACTGCTATATATTGACTGGATGAGCACATCCTATCTTTCATTTTGCTATTGCTGTCTATTAGGAACCACAGAAATTTGCAGTACTGTGAAGGAATTAGACTGGACTTCTCCAGGTTTATTATCCATCCCAGATCCTTTAGAACCTTCATCGTCTTTTCCAAATGTACCAACAGAGTCCCTTTGGAGCTGCTTCGAATTAGAAGATCGTCCAGATACGGTACAACATTGATCCCTAGTTGCCTGAGAAATGCTATTGGCTCTGCTAGTATCTTTGTAAAGATTCTGGGGGGGGGGGGGGGGTGACAGACCGAATGGGAGTGCTCTGTACTGTAGATGACAGATCTCCTGGTCTAGCTGTACTGCAAACCTCAGGTATTTGCGGTGAGCTTCCAGGATTGGAATGTGTGGATAAGCATCCTGAAGGTTCAGATTGCCCATCAAGGCATCTTGGATCAGGGTGCACCGTACAGTAGATTGATTCCATTCTGAACCTTTTGTACCGAATGAACCTGTTTAATCTCTATAGATTCAGAATCATTCTGTACTTCCCCGATGGTTTCATTACTAGAAAAACATGAGCGTAATATCCCTCCTGAATTAAGTTTGGAGGAACTACTTCTATTACCTTTTTCTGTAAGAGTTCCTGTAGCGCTAATGGAAAGGCTACCTGTTTCTTTGGATCTTTTAGTAACTTGGTCAATAAGAAGGAGTATGGGGGGAAGGAAGAAAATTCTAAATGATACCCTTTTTCTAGTGTTTGTATCACAAATTGACCTTGGGTCATTTCTTTCCAAGCGGGTACAAACTTGGAAAGTCTTCCCCCCACCTGTAGAGGATTGTCAGGACTGCTGCCTAGGCCCTTCCGGGGCCTTGTTCACCAAGGAATATTTCCTTTGTGGCCTAGGCTATACCCAGCGGCTCTTTGGGTCCGTCTTTCTGACTTGGGTCAGACTAGTAGTTGCTCTGTTTTTATTAGCTGACTTGATTTGTTTTTAGCAGGAAATTTATTTCTACAAAGAGAAGAATGTGGCTGGCACCAGTAGAATAAAATTATTGGTAATTGTAGTGCAATGCTCTGTTCATGACTCCATACAATCAATAGCTAAAGAATGGGAGGTGCCCCGCTGAAAACCCCCCCAAAGGGTACTTAACAGAGTCTTATAACTGCACAACACCAAGTACAAAGTAAATATGTAATTTTATTGATTTCTATAAATTCTAAAAAATGACTTTTTTACATAAAGGACACACAATTAAAAAACATATAAGACATGCTAAAACCTGATCTGCCAGGAGGGGGCGCTGCTGAACCTTACTGCCATCAAAATAATAATATATAGTGCCGTATATAAAACCCTATTAACAATAATAACTCATCTATCTAATAAAGTGCTAAGTGCTTATCCCAATAGTACATCAATTGATAGTAAAAAAATGGTGCAATGAGAATAACAGTTCTTCATCAAGAAAGAACAAAAACAGAAATCAACAGGAAAAACAGTGCAAAAAAGCAATTCTATTTTTAGAACTACTGTCCCCAGACCAAGTCTTCAGCCAGATTGCTCGACGGGCACAGGCTACTAATGCTGATGTCCTAGCTGAGGCCCTGATGATTTCCTGATAAGCATGTGTTAGAAAAGACATAGCTCTGTATAACGTTGGGAGAGTCTCCATAATCTCTTGAGGAGGAACTCTATTCCCAATATGAGCTTTAAGATTGTGTATCTACTTGGACATACTTCTCAGAACTACATCCGAAGCCATTGCTAGTTTAAATTGAAAAAGAGCTGCATCCCAAGCTCTTCTTAAAATGTGCTCTCCTCTGCGATCCATAGGATCACTCAGTGAACCCATGTCCTCAAAACTCAAATCTGAAGTCTTGGACAGGTGCATCTACTTCAGGGCACTTTATCCAGTGATCCATAATATGATCCTTAACCCTTTAAACGCCAGCCACATATAATTTACGTGGCTGCCTCCCCTGCAGTTAACCGCCAGTCACGTAAATTTCACGTGCCTGACTTTCCCCACTAATAGCATAAAAAGTAAAAAAAAAGTCACTTACCTGACCCCTCATTTGATTCGGCCGGATCTCCTCTTTAAGATGGTGGTCTCCGATCGACTGTCGGACCTCCTCCGGCTGCAGGGGAGGGCCCGGAATAGGGTGCCCCCCCGTTTCAGCTAAAATAAATGAAAATTACATTTACTTACCTGCGTGTGCACTGGCTCCCGCCGACCCTCCTCTTCACCTGGGGGGCCTCCGATCCCCCCCCCCCCCAGGACTTACCGATCTTCAGGAGAGAGCCCGGGAGGCTCTCTCCCCTTTCCTCCTCGATGGCGGCCGCCATCTTGCCGCTAAGCCCCGCCCCCTTGGCTAATGACGTCATCCCGGCCCCGATCTCCGGCTTCAGCCACCAACGCTGGCCCCTGCGCCCTGTTCTACAAGCCCCCATAGCTGACCCGGGTCGGTAACGCTGGGTAGGGGGGACCCTACGTAATTTTTTTTTTTTTTTTTTTTAAGGGTTTTTAACCCTTAAAATTCCAAAAAAAAAAATGGGGTTCCCCTCCCTTTTTTTTTTAATTAACCCCTTATGTCCTGTCACCCAGCTGGTAATAAATGCTTCCAGCATTTTGTGGTGTGGTGTGTTTTTTTTTTTTTTTTACATTTAAAGTGGACCAACACCCAGGATTTTGACTATCCTGGGTATTGGTCCTTTCCCCTGGGGCATCCCGATTGGGGATGCCCTGCTGTGTGAAACTCCCCCCGATCATCCACAATAACTCGCCTCACCCGGGTCCTACGGCGCATGCGCGGCCGCTCGTCCAATCAGCGCGCTCAGAGCGGCTGAGTTATGGACGTCTAAGCTCAGCCGCTCTGAGCGCGCTGGCGGCCGCATCCCCCACTAACAGGGAGCGTACCCGCGCCGGCCATTCATAAATAGCCGGCCTGGGCACGTGTCCTACTAGAGGGATAGTGGGGATGCGGCCCGCGCATGCGCCTTAGGACCGGGATTCAAGTAAGTGGTAGCGGGTGTTCCGGGGGGTTTCACACAGAGTGGCATCCCGATTTCGGATGCCCCGGGGGAGGGAATAGAATGGTCCAGGAATCCGGGGCCGATCAGCCCTGGGTGTTGGCCCACTTTAACCCATTGTGAACTTGTAAGGAGTCCATGAGACCCCTGTACCAGTTCACAAGGCTCGGGGGCTGTCAAGTCACCTGCGGCTAGCGGGTGACTTGCCATTAACCCCGGCCCCCCTATTACCTGTCTCTCCGAAGCCCAGGGGGGGCAGAAGGGCCCGGGCTGATTTAGGCGGTGCGGGCTTGTACTTGGCAGGGCGGGGGGCCACCAAAGCTGGCACCTGCACCCTGTTCTACAAGCCCTGCATAACTGATCCCTGGGCTGGTTATGCTGGAAGGGGGGGGGGGGGGGCATGTCATTTTTTTATGGGAATTTTTAAGGGTTTTTAACCCTTAAAATAAAAAAATGGGGGTTACCTCCCCCCCGGGAAGGGGAACCCCGCACCGATTTTTGTTCTTGATTTAACCCTTTATAGTGTGGATTGTAGTTGTATTTTATTTTTACATGTTATAAAGTGTTTTTTCAGTTTGGGGGGGTCTTCTGAACAGTAACAGGGGGCTACCGATACATATGTGGTACCATTTTAATCGGGAGAAATGGGGCTTTCACATGCAATATTGTTTTCTTTAATAAAACACATTTTTTATTTGAAATAAAGGAGACAATTTTCTAAAAAAATGTTTTTATTTTGTTTTGTTTAATTTACTCAAAAATATTTAAAAAAACTGTAAAAAAATTGCAAACAAGACATTTACTGTTAAAGCCTAAACTGCCGCAAAAATAAAATATATGATTTTCCTGGAAATTCCTGCAAAAATCACAGTTAAGCATAGCGCAAAATGGTGAAAAATGACCTGTCAAGAGAGGGTGACAAAGCCTCAAGTAGGCTGGCAGTTAAAAGGGTTAGTAGTACCTATGCATGTTGGGTATCGTTCTGCTTGGGGGATTTTGCGCTTTCAGATTTAGCTTGTTTTTTCTTGTTTGCATATTTTAGGAAAACTCATTTTTTATTCTGCTTTATTATACATTTTTCAAGGAAACCCTGTGCGGCCAACAAATTCTTTGAGGGATTACTTCCAGAAAGATGAACCCACTACAGGCGATGAAGCGGGGGGCGCTGACCCAGAAGGCTGGGCACCCGACTGCCGCGATATGGCCTTTTGTGCACATGGTATACAAATAAGCACATTCTCACCCGTAAGGGATGCCCCACAACCCACACATGGCCGGGATTGTCCCAGAGGGAGCCCGCGCCTGGTATCCTGCGGAGCCTACATATGATGATTCTTGTGGTCAAGACCGCAGGGAATTTAAGCAATAAGCAACCCGGGATGCCCCTTAAAAGTCCCAGTGGGAGGATTCGTGGTGATCGATTTTAAGACTAGGGACCCCAGGACTAGGAGGATCCCCTTATCATGCACATATACGATGCAATCTGTAACACACAATGAAGGCATCTAAGTCACAATCGTCTCAAAAAATATATATACACAATTACATATATCTATATACACACATGCGAGAAAAAAATGAGGCCCCCCTGCTAAAGAGGGGTCCCCGCATAAGCTAAGGAAGTGGCCAACAGGCCCTTACTGGCCAGGAGCACACAGGATAAGCCACAGCAATACCAAGATGGCCCCCGGAGAAGAGCCTCATGAGAAGAGGAGGAAGAGGAGGAGAGGCGAACCAGCGCAGAACGCGCGCTCGCCAAGCCACACCCCCCTCCCAGCAACGTGGATCCCAGCCATGGGCTGGCCCGCAGCATTGCACCAAACGAGGGGCGGGGCTACCGTGCCAGGCTCTCGGCTCTCCCCGAACAAAGCCTGAGGGGGAGAAGCTCCCCAGGCTGAATGAAGGAGGCCAGTACAGTTATGGCCCCATGTACAAGCAAACACCTGTCAGCACCAACACAAGTGAAAACACACACACACACACAAAGTGTCACACACACATAAGACCAAAAAAACAACCGAGTATAAAGGCCAGCCCCCCCCCCCCCCCATAGAGGGAAGTAAGGGACCCGGAAGGGGGGAATCCCAGCCAGAATCTGGCCATAGGAATGAAAGGGACAGGGCATCCCACACCGGGATCACCAAACTCGGGCAACCGCCTACCCCTTGTAATGGGGTCTCACGGTGGAGCAATGCTCCTTGCACACCCATAAGGTGCTACCTACCCTCACCAGGACCCGCAGCCAAGGCTGGGAGGTTCAAATAGGGATAATCCAGGAAAGGTCCTGGCAGCAATAGGAACAAAAAATGGCCGGGCGCGAGCCCGGCTTACCTGCAAGTAAGAGAAGTCTTCATCTTTTGTCTTGCTCGCCTTCCTGCAGAGAAGAAACTGGGGAATTGATGGGAGGTCCCAGGTATTTATGGACTGGGAGGAGCTCCTTTTTTGCATTCATCTCTGCAGAAGTTCGCCCTCTACTGGAGAATAACCCAAATGTCATGAAGAAGTCTTCATCTTTTGTCTTGCTCGCCTTCCTGCAGAGAAGAAACTGGGGAATTGGTGGGAGGTCCCAGGTATTTATGGACTGGGAGGAGCTCCTTTTTTGCATTCATCTCTGCAGAAGTTCGCCCTCTACTGGAGAATAACCCAAATGTCATGAAGGAGAACGCGCGCTCGCCAAGCCACACCCCCCTCCCAGCAACGTGGATCCCAGCCATGGGCTGGCCCGCAGCATTGCACCAAACGAGGGGCGGGGCTACCGTGCCAGGCTCTCGGCTCTCCCCGAACAAAGCCTGAGGGGGAGAAGCTCCCCAGGCTGAATGAAGGAGGCCAGTACAGTTATGGCCCCATGTACAAGCAAACACCTGTCAGCACCAACACAAGTGAAAACACACACACACACAAAGTGTCACACACACATAAGACCAAAAAAACAACCGAGTATAAAGGCCAGCCCCCCCCCCCCCCCCCCCCCCATAGAGGGAAGTAAGGGACCCGGAAGGGGGGAATCCCAGCCAGAATCTGGCCATAGGAATGAAAGGGACAGGGCATCCCACACCGGGATCACCAAACTCGGGCAACCGCCTACCCCTTGTAATGTGGTCTCACGGTGGAGCAATGCTCCTTGCACTGGAGAATAAAAAATGTCATGAAGAGTTGAAGTGGAGTGTATGTCACACTTGGAATAATAATTTTTTTGCACATATTTCACCCAAATATTGAGAATACACAAAAAAAATTCAAGACATTTTATGTTAAAGCCCAGACAATTCTGTGATTACTCACCTTGTAGAATTGGTAATTTAAGTATGCAACACGTCCTGCTCCAGACAGTATTCATAACAGCTGGGATATAGTCCACAAGAGGGCACTTTACTGCAGAGATGGCAAAAAGAGGCCCCTCCCGGTCCATATATACCCGGGACCTCCCACTAATTCCCCAGTATAGCAAAGCAGTAAGGGAACCAGGAGAAGCCAATAACAAATTTAACCATGCTAACAAGGAACAAATTACCATAAAGAGGATCCAAGAATAAAGTAATCAGGGTGGGATGGAGCAGGACGTGCTGCATACTTATAATACCAATTCTACAAGGTGAGTAATCACAGAATTGTATTATTCTAAGTATGCAGCACGTCCTGCTCCAGATAGTATTCATCAGCTGGGACATCCAATAGAAGTGTCCATAAACGGGTGGGGATCCCAAAAAGGCAACAACGCGCAGTTCAAACCACTGCAGCCTGCAGAACCTTACGGCCAAAAACAGCATCCACTGAGGCCCGATCAACAACCTTGTAGAACTTGGAAAAGGTATGAACAGAAGACCACGTAGCAGCCTTACAAACTTGTTCAACAGAAGCCTGGTGTTGGAAGGCCCAGGAAGCCCCAACATCATGGGTAGAATGAGCAGTAACACGGAAAGGACGATCCTTCCCCCTAGTAGAATAGGCCCTAACAATGGCCTGATGGATCCATTTACTAGTAGTAGACTTAGCAAGAGCCAACCCCTTCTTGGGACCCGATGGAACCACAAACAAGGCGTCCGTTTTCCTGAAAGGAGCAGTAGCCACCAGGTAGTACTTCAAATTCCTGACAACATCCAGAGAGTGCAAGGCCCTCTCCTTGGGATTACCAGGATTAGGGCACAAAGAAGGAAGCACAATGTCCTGATTGAGATGGAAGGCAGAGACAACCTTAGGCAAGAAATCTGGTTTAAATCGGAAAACCACCTTGTCCTGGTGTCTCTAAAAGTAGGGGGCCTGAATCGACAGAGCCGCCTACTCAGAAACACGCCGGACAGAGGTGATAGCCACCAAAAAGGCAACCTTCAGGGTAAGGAGAGACAAGGCAACCTCATGCACAGGTTCAAAAGGAGGACCCTGAACGACAGACAAAACCAAATTCAAATCCCAGACCAGTACCATGGGTTTGCGGGGGGGGGGGGGGGGGGGCACATGAGTGACCCCCTGGAAGAAGGTCTTGACCAGAGGATGTAGGGCGAAAGACCTCTTGAAGAAAACAGCCAAGGCGGACAAATGACCCTTCAAGCTGCTGAGCTGAAAACCCATATCCAAACCATGTTGCAGGAACTCCAGGATCCTAGGAATGGAGAACACACGACAGGGAAAGGCCCTAGACTCACACCAGTCAATGTAGGTCTGCCAGGTTCTATAGTAAATAGTGGTGGACTTCTTCCTAGCGCTGACAAGAGTACGAACCACCAAATCAGACAGACCTTCCTCCTTCAGGATGGCGGTTTCAGCAGCCAGGCCGTCAAAGCCAGCGTTGGTAAATTGGGATAACAGCCGTCCTTGAGTGAGAAGGTCCGGAACCAAGGGAAGAGCGTACTGATCCACTGCCAGCCACACGACGTAGGCGAACCACACCTGTCTTGGCCACCTGGGGGCCACCAGAATGGCTGGCACCCGCTCCTGAGCCAACTTGCGCAGAACCTTGCTCAGAAGAGGAAACAGAGGAAAGAGGTACAGGAGACCGAGACCCTGCCAGGACAGAGACAGAGCATCCACCGCCAGAGCCAGGGGATCCTGAGACAGGGAAACAAATGCTGGCAGCTTGTGATTGTAGCGAGAAGCAAACAGATCCACGTCTGGCCTCCCCTACCAGTGACAAAGGGATAAGAAGACCTCGCTGTTGAGGGACCATTCCCCCCAGCGAGCGGTCCCTCTGCTCAGGGAATCCGCCTCCAGATTCTCCACTCCCGGAATATAAACTGCTGAGATGCACGGGACATTGTTCTCGGCCCAGGAAAGAATCAACGACACCTCCTGGAGGGCACTCTTGCTCCGAGTCCCTCCCTGATGATTGATATAGGCGACCACCGTCTGGTTGTCGGAACGAACCTGTACCGGCAGACCCTGAAGGTGAGGAGTCAACTGTGCCAGTACCAACCGAACCGCCCTCAGCTCCAGGACCTTGATCGGAGCGTGAGTCTCCTGAGGGCCCCACAGCCCCTGGAATTGGAGGGCTCTCCAGTAGCCCCCCCAACCTGACAGACTGGCATCTGTAGTGACCGTCTACCAACATGGAGTCAGAAAGGATCTGCCCCCCAGAAGATTCCTCGAGTCCAGCCACCACAGGAGGGACCGCCGAACCAGAGGCGAGAGAACAAAGGCATGATCCAAAGACAGGGGACTCTTGTCCCAGACTGAAAGGAGATGGAGCTGAAGGGGTCTCGTGTGAAATTGAGCGTAAGGGACTGCTTCGAAGCAGGCCACCATCTGTCCCACCAATTGCATCCCTTGCCTGATGGAAGGACGAGGGCTGGACAGCATGGAATGAACCAGAGCTTGAAGAGAATCCACCTTCTGCTAAGGAAGAAAAATCCGGGCCTGAATGGTATCCAGATTCATGCCCAGGAAGGGGGTCACCCTGGACGGGGAGAGGGAGGACTTGGGATAATTAATCACCCATCCGAACGTTTCCAGGGCCGTTACCACCATCTGGGTATCCAACTCCGCCTGCTGGAGAGAATGAGATGCAATGAGAATGTCGTCCAGATAAGGAAGGATGCGAATGCCCCCAGCTCTGAGGATGGCCATCACTCCCGCCAGTACCTTGGTGAACACTCTGGGGGCTGATGTGAGACCAAAGGGAAGTGCCACAAATTGGTAGTGCTGGTCCTCCAGGGCAAACCTGAGGAACCGCTGATGCCCTGGGAAGACTGGCACATGAAGGTAAGCATCCTTGATGTCCCCTGGGCGCAAGGAGCTTATCGCGGAGCGCAGGGTCTTCATGCGAAAGCGTCTGGTTCTGATGAACCTGTTGAGAAGCTTTAAGTCCAGGATGGGCCTGATGGAGCCATCCCTTTTGGGCACTGTGAAAAGATTGGAATAATAACCTTGACCTCTCTCCCCCGGAGGGACCGGATAGATGACCCCCATACCCAATAAGTTCTGTACAGCTTGAAATAGACCCTGAGCGGCCAGGGGGTCTAGAGGAATCCGAGACCTGAGAAATCTTGGAGGGGGCCGTGCCGCGAACTCTAGCTTGTAGCCGGAGGACACAACCTCCAGAACCCACCTGTCTGAGACCTGTTGTCCCCAGACATGAGCGAAGAGCCGCAGCCGTCCCCTCACCCGTAAGGGTGAGGGCGCATCTTCATGGCTGAGCGGGCTTAATGACAGATTTGGGCTTAGATCCCCAGGAGGATCCGGGACGGGCACGGCCTCTACCCTTTCCCCAGAAGTCCCCCCTGTGCCCCGCAAAGGGTACCCCCCTCCCTGGCCTGGATCCACGAAAGGAGGGGTAAAGGACCCTGAACCCCGAAAGGGCCGCAGCTGTCTCTTGTGTTGGGGCAACCTACCTCCTTTTGCAAAAAGGTCCAATCGGTCACCAAAAAGGCACAGCCCCTTAAAGGGTAGCCCTGTGAGAGCCTTCTTAGCAGCATTGTCAGCTGCCCACTGGCGCAGCCAGACCGAGCGGCGAATAGACACAACCAGAGCCGAGGTCCTGCTGCACATCCTAATGGTGTCATCTAAGGCAGACAGAATATAAGCAATAAACATCTCACATTGTGATAAGGCTCTAAATTCGGTACTGGAAGAATCATCAGGATAGCCTTCTAACAGGCCCTTGACCAGAGTCCTAAGGGCCACAGTAGTAATAGCAGAAGCATAGACCGGGCGCAGGGCCGATCCCGCACAGGCATGGAAGCCAGCTGGTCAATACGTCAGTCCTCACTATCCTTAAAGCTAGTGGAATCAGGGTAATGCACCACAGAAGTATTAGACAACCCCAAGAACGGAGCATCCACCTCTGGTGGCGTTGACCAAAATTTAACCACGTCCGGGGGAAAAGGGTACCTTTTATCCCATCCCTTAGGAATACCAGGGAGCCATCTAGGTCGCTCCCACTTCTTATGAACCAAATTATGGAAATGAGCCTGTTCTGGAAATTCCAAACGTGGCTTTGTAGTACCAAACAATTCCCCCTGCTGCCTGGGTGCCGCAGCAGGGAGAGAAATGGAAAGTACTTCAAAGATTTGAGTCAAAAGACTATGGGTGTCATCAGCATTCCAATGCTCTGAGCCGGCATCAGCGCCAGGGAACTGCTGATCATCAGAGAATTCCGAATCTGAGAATAATGTCGTCTTTTAGCGGGGGCCTTACGGGCCACAGAGCTAGCAATCAACCTCTCAATGTTGGCCAGCCTGGAAGACACACCAGGCTGAGACTCCCCACTAGTGTTGATCCCACTGAAGGTCACGATCAACCGAGGGGGCGTGGGAGAAGACATGGTGGGCGCAGGCCCAGACAAGTGCAGCCCAGAGTGCCGCGCAAGCGCCTGCTGGGCGCAGAGTACACAGACCCGCACATCATCGCTTACAGGGGATGGGCCCCCGAGCACAATATCCTGAGAAGCCTCCATATGGTGATTTCTGGTGTCACAATGACCAATGGGAATTACGCTGTGCAGCTACATGGGATGCCCCCGCAGCCAATCAATTCAGCAGCCATTAACTGTCCGCTAGGATAGTGACAGGATTTTATTGTTTTTTAGGCCTCTAATATAGTAGCTAGACTAATAGAAGGCACAGGACCGGGATAAACCTCTAATTGGTTTTCCCGCCTGAAAGACATAAAAAGACAATACCCGCATTAATTAAACAGGAGTAAAAAGCAATTAAAAATAAAAAGGGGGGCCCGCAAGGGCACTCACAGGCCACCGAAGAGCTTGCAATCTATCCAGCAGGAGAGACAAGATGGCGCTGCACGGCTCTGAAGGGGCTGGCCGCATGAGGGACAGCGCGGAGCGCGCCCAGCGTTCAGCCACGCCCCCTCCAGGAAGTGCGGGGTTACAGGCTGAAGACAGCCACCCCGCAGCCATCAGGTCTCTGAGTGACGTCGCCGCTGACGCTGCAGGGCACGCGAGTCAGCGGCGGGCAATTTAAAAAAATGAAGGGGAGAGGAGCAGAGCCGAGGAGAGTGCCACAAAGACCATGAAAGGCATCACAACACACAACAGTTATGTCAAAGGACAAAAAATACAAATCTGTGAAATACCCACCTGTAGAATTGGTATTGTACGCATACAGTACGTCCTGCTCCAATATAATACTTAGACGTGGGTAATCCTCCGCCAGAGGGCGCTGTTCACTGCAGACATGCAAAAACAGGCTCCTCCCGGCCCTTCATATACCCAGGGACCTCCCACAAATCCCCAGTATTGAAAAGCAGTGAGAAAAGAAGCCGGGAGAAACCAACCACCAAACTGGTAACAATAGCAATGATAACAATCACCATACAGGAGATCCAGAAAAATGTAAAACCAGGGTGGGGTGGAGCAGGACGTACTGTATGCGTACAATACCAATTCTACAGGTGAGTATTTCACAGAATTGTATTATTCTAAGCATACAGTACGTCCTGCTCCAATATAATACTTACACTTGGGACATCCAATAGCAGTGTCCATAAAGTAGGGTGGGATCCCCAACAAAAAAGGCACAGCAGACAGTAAAGGTGCTGTCACCTGCAAAACTTTGCTACCAAGTACGACATGAGCAAAGGCTCTAACGTCAATCCCATAACAAAACCTTTGAAAAGGTATGAACAGAAACAAGCAGCGGTCTAGCAACTTATTCAACAGAAAAACCTGGTGCTGAAGGGCCAAAAGGTACCCAAACACCAATAGAACGGAATAAAAAGAGAGAGGGAGATTCTTCCCCCTTAAAGGAATAGGCCAGTGTAACAGCCTAACCAGCCCAAAGGCAACAGAAGCCTCGGTAAAACTTAGAACTCTCCCCAACGGGGAAATGAAAACTGGTCTCCCGCCAGACAGGCGGGGATACTGACCCCTTCACTAACAAGGATCAGCAAGAAGCCGAAACCTTTACTCAGGACAAGGAAGGCAAACCATCCAAGTAAGTCCAAAGGGCGCATAGGCCCTGGAAGCAAACGAGATCAGGCGCATACATATGGAGGCGCCCGCAGACCCCAAGGGGCATCAGTCCCCCTAAGGGACAAGAAAAAAACAGGAAAACTTCAACACCTGTTGAGGGAATGTAGACCCCTTACTTCAGCATTATGAGGAATAAGGCCCATAGGCCGACTAAAAGGACTTAAATAAGGATCATAAAACACCACCTTGGACAAAAGGGTCCGGCGTAAGGCGGAATACCACCACATCATTATATATATATATATATATATATATATATATATATATATATATAATGAACGAGGGCTAAGTAATCAGAGCCACCGTCTCAGGCACACGTCTGACTGAAGCAACAGCCCCCGGAGGGGCGACTTGAACTACAAAACAGCTCAGACAGCATCCAGAATAAGTCCCAAGGGAACAATCCGCAGGGCAAACAGAATGAAAATTGATCCCAACAGGGACCATAGAACTACTTGAGAGATGCCCCTGAGCAATCCCCAAGAGAACTCCTAACAAGGAAGACAGAACCCGACTTCTACAGGAAGGCAGACAGGACAGAACCTGAACCTCCAGAGTACCTAGATGGGGAGCCAACCCCAACCTATGCTGTAACAACTCTAGAACCCTGGGAACCAAGAACGTCCAACAGGGGAGAGACCAAGACTCATGCCAATCAATATGGGTACAACATAACCCACAATAGACGGAGGAAGAGGAAGCCAAAGAAGCTTGCTCCTAGCCCCCCATATACCAAGTCACCCAGAAGATAAGCCCGTCTCCAAGGGGTGAATGAATCAGCTGTCAAGCCCCAGACTAGAGTCTGTAGATTGGGATGACATAAGAAGGAGTCTGACAAGGGCAGAACCACACTCCTGAGAGAGCGTACAGGTCCGCTGACCTCAGCAGAAGCATCTGCGAACCACAGTTTACTAGGCCACCCAGGGGCCATCAATCTCACGGGTCTCTTTATCAGCACGACCGTGCGCAGAACCCCACATAGCAGGGTGAATGAAGAGAAGACATATAAAATAGAAAGTCTAGACATAAATTTACTAAGCCGGAATATTCTGGGGCAGTAAAAACAAGGACAGAGCCCCTGTGATATAAGCGAGACCCAACAGAGCCACCCTAGTTGGCTCTCAGAGGAACACCAGGATAGCACAACCTGCCACTGAAAGACATCCATTGGAGCGAATAACACTGAGGAGCAGGGGACATAGACCCCCACCAAGATAAGGAACCTTCCAGGAGAATCATCCTGCTTCAAGCTCCAGACCAATAATAAAACAGGCCATTGTCCTCCAACAGGCCAAGAGTCCCCAAATATACAGGTCCTAAAGAGGAGAAGTCCAGCCGTATAGAGTCAACTGAAGGCTCATTGTTTAAACAAAGCCAGTAGGTAAGATGGACCCTCTAAGAGACCCTACCTAGGAACCACGGGGGGTTTTGGAAGAAATTCCCCCCCCCCCCCCGCCAACCTGCGCGACTTGGTACCCAAGGTGACCATTCACAGGAAGATGCAAGCAAAGAAGGGGGTGCCCCCTGACAGGGTCCTTGAATATAACCAGCTCAAGAGGAACCACCGTACCAAAGGGGAATGAGCACAGACCTAGCTCCGGGGGTGCTGGAACCCCATCTAGGATCAATAACCTACTGTGCCGAAGAGCCCAAAGGCTCTGTATATAAGGGACATCATCTGATACGCCACCAACGGGCCCACCAGCTGCAATCCTGCCTGGTGAAAGTAAGATGTCAGCAAAGGGGGACAGAGCCCCCGTAACCAGGAGTCCACTTGTTGCCAAGGAAGAAGGCTCAAGCCTGAACCGAATCCAAGGAATGGAGATAGCAGATAAGGGACCGTTGAGGGATTGAAGTGACTGAGCACCCATCCAGTAACTCCCAGGAGACACCGCCGGCCGACTAACCCACTCGGCCTGACGTAGAGATTGGGGAGTAAAGAAAGACGACCCGGTAGGTCCTAGTGCGGACGCCCCACAGGCATGTCCGAGACATCACCCCCATCCGCGCCATGGCGAGTAGCCTGGGGGCGGAAGAGAGGCCAAAAACAAGGCCCCAATCCGCAGGGTTGGTCCTGCAACACTGACTAGTAACGGTCTTGGTGTCCAGAAGACACAGGGGGAACTAACAGGATCTAGAACGCCACAGGAGGCCAGAACCCCCCTTGCACAGGGCGCCTGTGTCCCAGGACAGAGATATCATACAGGGACTGTGAGTTCATACAGGGACTGTGAGTGTAGAATTGCCAAGCCTACCATAGGCCAGCATGGCCCAGACTGCCTCATCATTTTGAGGGAAAGAGAAAGGTTAACATAAAGGCCATTGCCCCATTCTGTTAAGGGCAACCTGCAAGTAAGCCAGACCCTGCAGGCCGAGTACGGCCTGCACCAACTCCTGAGGGGAAAACAGGGGCTAGAAGCACCCTGACAACCTCCGAGAGGGACCGCCCAGCAAATTCTATCCTGTGTCCAGGGGAACTACCTCCTGGAACCACCAGAAGGAGCAGATACACTCCCAGATAGGAGCCAGGTGCTGTGGCAGTCCCCTCGCCCAGAAGGGTGTTGCCTGCCCACCCCGTGGTGGAAATCCACTCCGAAAAGTTGGAAGCACACCTCAGGTTCGTGTTTGACACTAACGTAGGGAGGTGGAGGGGTGTCCCTGCCCTGAGGAGGCCTTCTGCGTAGGGGTGCCTTACCCTTTTTTCCAAAAAGGTCCAAACGGGCCCCAAACAGACGCAGTCCTCTGAAGGGAAGGCCAGTGAGAGCCTTTTTCGTATCATCGTCAGCACCCCACTGTCGCAGCCAGACCAGGCGGCGAATAGTTACCACAAGGGCAGAGGTTCTAGCACACATCTTAATGGTGTCATCCAGCACTGAGAGGATAAACCTTACAAACACATCACAGTCTGAGAGCGCATTAAATACCTCCCAGGGGAGGTCCTCAGGTTGGTGATCAAGTAGTTTTCTAATGAGAGTCCTGGCGGCCACCGCAGTGATGGCCGCGGCACAGACCGGGCGCAGAGCCATCCATGCACACGAAAAGGCGTGGGAAGCCCCCCATATACCAAGTCACCCAGAAGATGCGCTGCCTCAGCATCCCGAAGGGTACGATAATGAGGGGCAGTCATGAAGTGGGGGTTAGTAACCCCTATAATTGGTGCATCCACCACGGGAGGTGCTGACCAAAAGTTAACCACATCAGGGGGAAAAGGGTACTTCCAATCCCAGACCCCTGGAACCCCTTTAAGTTTACAAGGCGATTCCCATTCTTTGGATATAAGAGCCTGGAAATGCTCCTGTTCCAGAAATTCCAAGCGCGGTGTCGCTGTGTGGAAACTCTCCCTCTTAGGCTTGGGAGCCTCTCCAGGAGGAGAGATTAACAAAACCTCAAAGATCTTGATAAGTAGTTCATCAGTGTCACACAGGCCCCAAGAACCGGGGCCAGAATCATCACGGCTCCAGGGCATCCCATCCGAGGAGCCCGAATCGGAGAATAACTCACCTTCATCAGAAGGATCCAGGTCCTGCATAGCAGCAGATTCATCGGTTTCGTTAGGAACCGGAGAGCCAGGAGGCGTCAGGGGCCGCTTCTTTCCAAGGCCCATACGCTCCGCCAAACTAGATAGCACCTGCTCAGCCGTCGGCAGCCTGCGCGTCACGCCTTGCTGGTCATCCCCTCGAGTGAGACTCATCCGGAGTGAGGTTTAGGTCCGGGGAGAGGGGAGTATTGAAGCGAGGTGCAGCCACTGGCAAACCTGATTGCAGGGTCAGTGCCTGTTCAGCACACGGTCCGCAGACCCGTGCTCTGTCAGCATCAGCATGGGGCTGGCCACACACTTTACACGTCCGGTCTTGTCCCCGAGGGACCCCGGGTACATAATTCTGAGATGCCTCCATATGGTGATTATCTGAGCAGTATTTACGCAATAGGCAACCCTGGATGCCCCAAGACCCGCTAGGAATGTGGGAGAATTTATGTGAACCCGCTATAACATATGTCAGGCCGGGGAAGCCACCGAAATCTTGGCGTCTGAAAGACATAAAGGGGATAAGAGGGGGGTGTCAGTGCCATGCGCAGCTCATAGGAACAAAAAAACGCCCAGGAGGGCACTTACATGACCAAGGGAGGAGGCGGATCGCAACCACACGCGCGCGTGAAGACCGCCAAAATGGCGCCCAGCAAACCTCGAGGGGCGGGCCTGATCTGGCCGTGATGCGGGGCGCGTCATGCCAAGTCCCCGCCTCCCCCAAAGAGCGCGAAGCTCTAACCAGCGCAACGTCCATGACAGTAGTGGATAGGACACACATAGAGAGTGTAAATGAGGAGATTGCTCTCAACACTAGGGAATGATGCCGCCCAGGCTGCACCCTTCATGTAATGAAAGGACACACACGCGCACAACCAGACAAGGTTTATGTGGGGCAAGGAGCGCAGCACTGAAGTTTAAATGAAAAGTCAACGGCCATAACGTGTTAACGCTGGGACCGCCACACACATACCCCCCCCCCCCCCCCTTTCTTTTCCCCCGAGCTAGGGGAGGAAGCGAGGGAGAAGCGGACCTGCACCCAGGGTTCATCGCTATAAGGGGCACGGACAGAAATGCGGGATTGGCATCTAATGGAGGCTCACCATCGGCCTAAACCGCCTACCCTATGGTAGGGGATTGCGGTGGAGCGTAGCTCCGTGAGCACACGAGGTGCTGCCTACCTTTACCCAACCAGCGCAGCCCAGGCTGGGAGGCACATCTTTATCGAAGAGGACGGGTGGTAATAGTCCCGCAGGGCCGCAGGCTGTAATAGCCCCACTCACCTGCGAGAGAGTTGATACTTCATGTCTTCGCAGTCAGCACTACAGAGAAATCTGGGGATTTGTGGGAGGTCCCTGGGTATATGAAGGGCCGAGAGGAGCCTGTTTTTGCATGTCTGCAGTGAACAGCGCCCTCTGGCGGAGGATTACCCACGTGTAAGTATTATATTGGAGCAGGACGTACTGTATGCTTAGAACACACACTTACACTAAAAAGGCACTCACCCCCACCCCGACGAGCAGTATAATGGGAGAAGGGGGAGTCAGGAGCCCATTAAACATTAATAAATGTAAGGCAGGGCAATAGCGGACGGGGCATCCCAAGTCAGGATCACCAGTAACCTGACAACCGCCTACCCTTTGGCGGGGGATTTAGTAATAGGTGCTGCCTACCATCACCCGACCACGCAGCCAAGGCTGGGAGGCATAATAAAGGTGGAACGGGTGGGAATAGTCCTACGGGGCCCAGGGCTGTAAAGCCCAGCTCACCTGCGAGAAGAGAAGCCATCATCTTGTTCTTCGCAGCCCACTGCAGAGAAGAAACTGGGGAATTAGTGGGGGGTCCCGGGTATATATGGACCGGGAGGGGCCTCTTTTTGCCATTTCTGCAGTAAAGCGCCCTCTTGTGGACTATATCCCAGCTGTTATGAATACTATCTGGAGCAGGACGTGCTGCATACTTAGAATATCACAGTTGAACATGTATAGCTCAAAATGGTCTGGCAACAGAGGGTGACAAAATCTCTAGGTAGGCTGGCAGTTAAAGTGGACCAACACCCACATTTTTTAACTAGCATCCCCTGAATTGCTTCCTCCATAAGGATTACCTTTTGCCAATTTTCACTGCTCCAGCTTCACTCCAATTCCAGATAATGACGCCTGTTTTAGCTGTAAAGCTGCTCCATTCATTGCCACTGCTGTGTGTCAATTACTGATGCCTGCCATCTTGCAGGGAGGGACAGCGAAACAAACAGTGTTCCAGGACAATTTGAAAAGTGGAAATATCCATTTTTAGTTCTACACCCTAAGAGGAGAACATGGCCCAAGGGGCTTTGGCCCAAGGAGTTTTGGTCTGCTTTAAAGAGTTAAAATAGATCATTACTAGATGTCTATGAAGATGCCTATGAAGATTTTCTTACCAAAGTCCCCAAGTGCTGTATATGTTTTCTGAAATATTATAAATATTTATATTTTATAAATACACAATGTATTGATACCGATTGGTTCCAAGGCAAGGTCCACATTGGACCGCAGTGTATATTACTATATATTAACGTTCCTATTTTGCTTGTTATATACATGTAGACATGTATGCAATATGTTTTATATAATTTAAGGTTTTTTATATTGCTTGGAATGTAAATGCACAATATAATAATATTAAAATTGAAAGCAGATAGGTATCTGCCCAAATATTGAATTGGCGGGAATTTTTATAATGTGAGGTCATTGAAGAGGTTGTCAGCCGATGCCTTTGTTTTTCTCTCTGATGCTGTCAGTTTAGTGATACACAGCCCAGGCTATTAACAGCGCTGTGGAGCACCTGATGTGCGGCTAAAACTTGAGCTCTATGATGGTTCTCAGGCACCAGGCCATTCCTGTATCACCTGACTGACATCTTATCACCTGACTGGCACCTGTTTCTTCAGTGTCTAGGTTTGCCTGATAACGCTGCCCCGTTGATTGATCGGCACTTGTCCCTTTTGATTATTTCTATCAAGCTTTCCCAGAGAACATATACTGGTGGCATCAGAAGGCAGGATGAGGACAGCAGCAGCTCATTGTTAGAATAATACGATTTTCTAGTCATTCTTTTTAATGACTAAAAACGCAGCAAGGCGCCAGAAATGTGCCACAGGACTGGTCACTCTGTAAGATGCCATCTAAATGATGTCTGCTTTTATGTATGAATGCCATATTGGATGAATGAGTTTAAGGAGGATTTATTAAACTGGATTTTTTTCTTACACCATGAACTTGAGAGCTGGCTACAATTTCCGATAATCTACATTGAACTCGGCAACCAAGCAGTGCTACAGCAGTCTTCTTCCTGAATATCTTGAAGGGACCACTATGATTACGCTAAATGGAGATTGGTTTTATAAAGCTGTATAATAACCCATACTTCAAGTCCATGTTCTGTTACCCAGCTAGCTGCCTCATTTTCCTGTCCCCACATACTTTTCACCACCCTCGCCACTCCGCGGCCCGGAGAGTGAATACTCAATAAGCAGTGCTTATTTAGATCCTGAATCTTCCAAAACTTTTAATTTACACACATCCTGCATAACAGAATGCGCCCTCGAACAGCTGTTCAAGCACCGAAAATATGGCACAAAGTGGACCCTGAATGCCATTGCTTATCATGAAGCAAATTATTCCTAATGAGGTAAACACAACAACTAACCAAACAGTAATATATTCAGTAATGCAAAAATTGATAAATAAGCTACTCCCACTAAAGCCCCTCAATCTAAAGTCAAGTCCCATGGATAAAAAACACTTCAAATCAGAAACACCCATTTTTAAAACAAAACTATTTTAAAGCAGCTTCCTTCCACACAGCTTCAGCACAGACTGGAGCAAAAGGCCAGCAGGCTGCAACCATGTGGAATGTAAGTGCTACTAATTATCACACGCCAATTACTTAAAAGTAAATGTGCAATACACTTGAATACAAAGTAAGCTTTTAAAAAATATTTCACATCTGCCACTTAGAAGAAAAACACTTCAGATCAGAAACAATTGCAAAGTTTGGTACTTGCTTTTAAAACATAGCCTTTTAAGCAGCTTACTTCCACACAGTTTAGCACAGACTGGCTTCATGCGGGACAATCATGTTATTACAGGCAATGGTCACTTTAACTTACCATTTTACTTTTGACAAGTTCTTCAATGGCGCTAACAAGTTCAGCTGCACTTGGAGTTTCAGAACTAGTTGGACGTAACAGCAACCGAGAATTCTAAGAAAGAAAAAACAAAAATTGTAATACCTAAACTTGAAGAACTCTTCTTTCAATAGAAGCAGAGTCAAAGAGTAAGTCCAGGCATTTTTAACACTGCACCCACTCCTCCTCCTAAGCCTGATTTGGAAAATAACATAAAAAGAAACGCACTGGCAGATGGGAAAATACAATTCTGTGAAATACTCACCTATAGAATTGATATTATTTGTATACAGTACGTCCTGCTCCAGATATAGTACTCACACTTGGGTTATCCTCCGCCAGATGGCGCTGCACTGCAGAGACATGTAAAAACAGGCTCCTCCCAGCCCTTCAAATACCCAGGGACCTCCCACAAATCCCCAGCATTGAAAAGCAGTGAACAAGAAGCCGGGATAATTAACCACCACCAAAACTGGTAACTATAACAATGATAACAACCACCATACAGGGGATCCAGAATAATGCAAAAACCAGGGTGGGGTGGAGCAGGATGTACTGTATACAAATAATATCAATTCTACAGGTGAGTATTTCACAGAATTGTATTATTCTTAGTATACAGTACGTCCTGCTCCAGATATAGTACTTACACTTGGGACATCCAATAGCAGTGTCCATAAAGTAGGGTGGGATCCCCAACAAAAAAGGCAACAGCAGACAGTTTAAACCACTGTTGCCTGCAAAACCTTGCGGCCAAGACAGCATGAGCTGAGGCCCTAACATCAACCTTGCAAAACCTTGAAAAGGCATGAATAGAAGACCAAGTAGCGGCCTAGCAAACTAGTTCAACAGAAGCCTGTTGGTGAAAGGCCCAAGAGGCACCAATAGCACGAGGAGAAAGAGCAGTAAAGCGAAAAAGGGAGGATTCTTCCCCTTAGAGGGATAGGCCTGAGTCACAGCCTGACAAATCCATTTGCTAATAGTAGACCAGAGCTAGAGCCAAAAACCTTCCCTAGGACCAGAAGGGACCATCCCTTCCAAGTAATGACCAGGCCCAACGCTACTTAGCCCCCAAGATCAAACGAGATCGGGCGCATTCAGGATGGAGTGGCCGTAGGCCCAAAAAGAGCATTAGTTTTCCTAAAGGACGCAGTGACTACCAAGGAATACTTCCAACACCTGTCCAAGGAATGCAGAACCCTTTCCTCAGCGTTGCTAGGAAAAGGACACAAGTAAGGAAGGACAATATCTTAAGCAAATGAACAGAAGACACCACCTTAGGCAAAGAGTCCGGCATAAAACGGAACACCACCTTATCCTGGTGTCTCTCAAAGAATGGGGGCTAGATAGACAGAGCCGCCAGCTCAGACACACGTCTGACCGAAGTAATAGCCACCAGAAAGACAACCTTGAGGGTAGGTACAACCAGAACAGCATCCTAAATAGGTCCAAAGGGGACACCCTGCAAGGCAGACAAAACCAAGTTCAATCCCAAACAGGGACCATAGTATTACGTGGGGGACGCACATGCGTAACCCCCTGAAAGAAAGTCTTAACCAAGGAAAGCTGAGCAAAAGACTTCTGAAAGAAGACGGACAGGGCAGAACCTGACCCTTCAGAGTACTGAGTTGGAGACCTGACTCCAACCCATGCTGTAATAACTCTAGAACCCTGGGGACAGAGAACACCCTACAGGGAAGAGACCTAGTGGCCGATTTATTAATAGCGCCAGGTAGCGACAGATGAGCGACAGTAGCGTGATTTTCACAGCGCCGGCTAGTATTCGCTGTGCTTGGCCGTTCGGTTGTTGACAGCGACTCAGTCGGTGTGCGGTAATGTTGAATACGGAATTAGGAGTCGCTATTTGACAGGTTCCGCGCTGTATGGGAGCGCATGACAACGAATGGCCATAGCGAACGGCTCCCAGCATATTCATTAACAAATCATGCTCAAAAAATTCTCGCGCTGTAAAATGCATGTTTAAACCCCAGAGCGCTGGCGGCGATGTGTTAAAAGTAGTTTTTTAACCCCCAAACAACCTTATTTTTGGAAAAAAATAATAAACAAGTTTTTTAAAACATTTTGTAATATGAATACATTAATATCAGACCTGTAATATCAATTCTGCACAATTTTTTTTTTTTTTTTTGACCTTAAAAAAAAAGATATAACATTGCAGAAGTGGTCACCGAATTTTTGACATTTAAAAAAAAAAAAAATATCAATTTATTATGAATATTTAAAGATTGCTCCATTGAAATGCATTGGAGAGCGCCGGGTAGCGAGAGGTCATACCTGGCGCTGTGATGGGATTAGCAGCGGCACTGTTCGCTGAAGTCTGCAACATGATGAATCCCGCGCTAGCTGACGCTCTCGCCGGCGCTAGCCTCATTTAGCGTGATAAATGCATGATTGTGTTCGCAGCCTGGCGTTCTGGAGTAGGTAGCCGCCGATAGCTGGCGCTACCTGGCGCTAGTGAGACACTACCTGGCGCTATCCCTTGATAAATAAGGGCCCTAGATTCACACCAACAATATAGGTACGCCATACCCTATAATAGATGGAAGAAGAAGTTTGCTCCTAGTCTTCCCATAGTCTCAATCACCGAGGCAGATAAGCCTGTCTCCATCAAGATGGAGGTTTCAGCAGCCAGGCCATCCAGCCAGAGTCTGTGGAGTGGGATGACGTAAAGGGGCCCTGAGTGAGCAGAACTGGCACTCCTGGCCAAACGTACCGATCTACTGCCCTCTGCACCACGTCTGCGAATCACACTCATCTTGGCCACCCGAGGGCCACCAGAATCACTGGCACCCTTTCCAGAGCAATCTTGCGCAGGACCCTGCCTAGCAGGGGGAATGGAGAAAAAGACATACAGAACAGAATGTCCTGCCATGACATTACTAAAACATCTGTGACCACGGCCAGAGGATCCTGAGACAGGGAAACAAGGCCGAGAACTTGTGAACGTGACGGGACACAAACAGATCCCCAACTGGTTGTTCCCCATAGTGACACAGGGATTGGCACACCCTGTTGCAGAGGGACCCCCACCGGAGCGTATACCGCTGATACGCAGGGAACATTGTCCTCCACCCAGATAAGGATCAGAGACACTTCCTGGAGGACCCTCCTGCTCCGGGTCCCTCCCTGATTATTAATGTAGGCCAATGCCGTCAGACCTAGAGCCCCCGAACAGGCAGGCCCTGAAGAGGAGTAGTCAAGCGAGTTAGAACTAACCTGAACGCTCACAGTTTCAAACATTGATAGGTGTATGGGCCTCCTAAGGGCCCCACCTCCCCTGGAACCGCAGGGACTTCAGAAGAAGACCCCCCCCCCCCACTCTGATAGATTGGCATCCATGGTGACCGTCTCCCGGGAAGGAGCAAGAAGGAAACTGCCCCCAGACAGGTTCCTTGAGTTCATCCACTACAAGAGGGACCTCCTCACCAGGGGGGGAAGGCACAAAGACCCTGCTCCAGGGATGCTGGGTCCTTGTCTAGTACAAACAATAGGAGAAGTTGCAGAAGGCCCCAAGGGGGACTGAGCATAAGGGGCCTCTTCGGAGCACGTCACCAACGGGCCCACCAGCTGCATCCCCTGCCTGGTGGAGGGACGGGGACAGCTATGAGGGACTGAGCCCATGCAACCTGATTGTCTACTTTATTGCTGAGGAAAGAAGATCCTTGCTTGAACTGTATCAGATTCATTCATAGGAATGGAGTTACCAATGAAGGGGACAATGAAGACTTGGGGTGTTTGATCACCCATCCAAATGACTCCCAAATAGACACCACCAGCCGAGTATCCAACTTAGCCTGACGTAGAGACTGGGAAGTGATGATGACGTCCCGGTAGGTCATCACGCAGAAGCCCCATGGTCTCATCAGAGACATCACCCCGGCGAGCACTCTAGGAGCTGAAGAGAGGCCAGATGACAAGGCCACAATTTAGCAGTGTTGGACATCCAACGCGAATCTGATGAACCTTGGTGTCCTGAAGACACAGGGATGTGAAAATAAGCATCTTGGATCGCCACAGACGGCGAGAAGCCCCAGGGGTGCAACGAGCTGATGGCCGAGCGCAGAAATTCCATGCAGAAACCGCCTGTAAAAGACGAATTGCTGAAAATCTGTGAATCCAGAATGGGCCAGACTGACCCATCCTTTTGAGGAACTGTGTAAAGGATGGTGTAACAGCCCCTGCCTCTGCCTGTTAAGGGCAATCTGCAAGAGACCCCCAGACCCCGCAGGCCTTGCATGGCCTGCACCAGCACCTGAACAGAGGCAGGGACCAGGAGTACCCGGGAGCTGATAATCTTGGGGGAGGCCGCACAGCAAACTATCTAGTAGCCGGAGGACACTACCTCCTGAATCCACCAGTCTGAGGCGTGATGCCTCCTGACATGAGCAAGGTGCCGCAGCCGTCCCCTCACCCAGACGGGCGAGGGCGCCCCATCCTGCTTGAGGGGACTTGGGGGAAGATTTGGGCTTAGCCCCCCCGGAGGGGCCAGGACGTTGTCTGCTGCTCCTGGGACAGGAATCTGCACGAGTCCCCGCGAAGGACACCCCTGGTTCCTGTTTAACACCCTGGCAGGGGGTAGAAGGGGTGCCCTGGCCCCGAAGGGGCCGAGACAGCCGCCTGCGTTGGGGTAACTTACCCTTCTTACCAAACAGGTCTAGACGGGCCCCAAACAGGCGTCACCCTTTAAAAGGCCTCCCGGTAAGAGCCTTCTTTGCCGCATCGTCAGCACCCCACTGTCGCAGCCAGAGCAAGCGACGTATAGCCACCACAAGGGCAGAAGTTCTTGCACACATTCTGATGGTGTCATCCAATGCTAATAGGATAATTTTACAAACCCCTCACAACTGGAGAGTGCATTAAACACATCCCAAGGGAGATCATCAGGGGGACGATCAAGCATCTTTCTGATGAGGGTTCTAGCGGCCACGGCCGTAATGGCAGAGGCACAGACTGGGTGCAGCGCCGTCCCTGCACATGCAAAGGCGTGGGAGGCCAGCAGGTCAATGCGCCGGTCCTCAGCATCCAGAAGGATAGTATAAGCTGGGATTGTAATAAAAGGGGGGTTAGGTAGCCCTATGATCGGGGCATCCTCCTCGGGGGGGATGACCAACATTTAACCACCTCAAGGGGGAAAGGATACTTCTCATCCCAAGCCCCTGGGACCCCGGGCCGTTTACTGGGGCACTCCAATTCCTTGAGCACAAGGGTATGGAAATGTGCCTGCTCCAGGAATTCCAAACGTGATGTTGCTGTATGGAAACGCTCCCCTCTTTGCCTGGGAGCCTCACCAGGGGGAGAGATAGACAGAACCTCAAAGATCTGGATCAACAATCTGTCAGTGTCATCCTGGACCCGGGGGTCAGGGCCAGAGACTTCATGACCAGTCGGACTCTCATCAGATGAACCTGAGTCAGAAAAGAGCTCTCCATCGGAAGGGGTATAGCCACACAGAGTCATAAACTCCTCAGATCCCATAGGGAAAACAGTAACATTAGGCGTCAAGTGCCGCTTCTTACCAGGGCCCTTACGCGCTAAAGACCTCGCAAAAATCTGTTCAGCCGTAGGCAGTCTATGAGACAAATCAGGCTTTAAACTTGAAGTCAAAGGCTGCATCTATAGGTAGAGACTAAGGCTTAGTTTAGTGTTCATAATAAAACAGCCTGGTGATTTTTAGGCACAATATGCCAGTAGGGATTGACGCTCGAAAGCAACCCTGAATGCCCCGCTAGTGAAGTGGGAGTAATTATACTAGGCCCAACTGACAATTACACCGGGCCGGGAGAAGCCACTGGATTCAACCGTCTGAAAGACATAATGAGAATAAAGGGTGTCAGAACCATGCACAGTAAGCAAGGAGCATAAGAATCGCCCGCGAGGGCACTTACAGACCGCTGAAGGGGGCCGTTACCGCGCGCGCGAGAGCGGGCCGTGACGCGGAGCACGCCAAGCCAGGTCCCCGCCCCCCCCGAAGAGCGCGAAGCTCTAAGACAGCAGCCAATGCTGTCATGAGGAGTGAAGTGTATGGCACACTTAGAATAGATGAATTGCCAATGAAGACGCCGCAGCGTCTGAGGCGCCGCCACCGCCGCCCGGCGCAGCGCATCCAATGAATGAAAAAGGCGCGCGCGGCGGCGGCCGTTACACTAGTAAAAATGAAATTCAGTGCACGTCTGACACCACATATACAAGTCCAAGGACATTACGAAGGCCGTATGCGTGTAATCACAATACACTGGCACCAAACACACCCCCCCCCCTTTGTTTCCCCCCTACGGGGCTATGGGGGAACGAGGGAGGATGGTGACCCTTTGTACAGGGCCCACCGCTACACGGGGCATGGGGCAATAATGCAGGAGGGGCATCCCCTAGAGGCTCACCATCAGCCTATACCGCCTACCCTTTGGTGGGGGACTGCGGTGGAGCGTGGCTCCATAAGCACGCATGGTGCTGCCTACCTTCACCCGACCCGCGCAGCCCAGGCTGGGAGGCACATCACAAGGAGGACAGGTGGGAATAGTCCAACAGGGCCGCAGGCTTTAATAGCCCCGCTCACCTGCGAGAGAGTGATACTTCATATCTTCGCAGTCAGCACTGCAGAGAAATCTGGGGATTTGTGGGAGGTCCCTGGGTATTTGAAGGGCCGGGAGGAGCCTGTTTTTACATGTCTCTGCAGTGCAGCGCCATCTGGCGGAGGATAACCCAAGTGTAAGTACTATATCTGGAGCAGGACGTACTGTATACTAAGAATATCTGCTCGGAAGTTGAAGCTAAGACCTTGGTTTAAAGCAGAACAAAACTCAGCAGCAGCCAGCCCAGAAATCTAAAAAACTATAGGGCCAGCTGCTTGCTTTTCTCCTAACCCCCCCCCCCCCCCCCCAGGGCTCCCATAAAATATCACCTTTCCCGCTCCAATGGCGCCTGAGCTAGGACTATCTCAATCGGCAGGCAGCTCAACACCAGATTTTGTTCTGCTTTAAACTTGAAGTCAAAGGCTGCATCTATAGGTAGAGACTAAGGCTTAGTTTAGTGTTCATAATAAAACAGCCTCTGGAGGAACTATTAGGATACATTTGGATATATTTCTAATCTGGCCACAGCAATTGCAATAAAAACCTCTGTAATGAGTTGCAAATGGTATCTTTAAAAAACTCCCCTTTTGTCCAGCACAGCTCCTCCACCCAGCCACCCAGTTCCAGCGTTCCAAAACTTACCAATTGCTGAGAAGAAAACCCCCACTTTTCCAGCGCTGGTCTCCAGTGACAAGGAAAACGTTCATCTCTGCAAACACAGACTTTTGCCCATACTCTTTTCACAACAATGAAGGGGTGTTCGGAGGGGCGGGTGGCACTGCTTTGTGAATGGAAACTGGCCCTGGAGAGAGGGATGCTGTCAGATGGCAATTGGCTTCAAAACAGTGGAGCGTAATGCCCCCCGCAAGGGGAGATTACTTTTTTTTTTGTTTATGCATGGAGCCTTTAACTCGTGAGGGAGGAGAACTATTAAGAACGGACATAAGAATTCTCCATGGTTTACAGAAAGGTCAGCCTACTTGCTAGCTCTTCCGATTTGCCACAACAGCTACCTCCCCTGTCTCTGTTGATGAATACAGCCAGTTCATATTTCCTTACAGATGAAACAGCCGCCTCAATGGCCCGACTAACTTCTGCTCTCAATGGATTGGCTGTGTGTGTACGGCTTGTGCTGACGCTGCTGGAGCTGTGTGCAGTGATGTGTGCTAGGGAGATACTAAAATGCTCTTATATTAGGTACTACATAGGTACTGCCTGCATAGGTACTGATTCAATACACAACATGCTCAGACCAATACAGACATTTCAGGGCACTTTGCAACTTTATTGGCGAGTGTCTGTTATAGTGTGTGTGTGTGGGGGGGGGGGGGGGGCATATGAATGGAGATTTTATTTGCATTGTTTCAGAGTGTGAATAGGGGGTAGGGGGATGTGATTCTCTCTCTCGCTATTTCCAATCATGAGTCTCTTTCAGCCATAGGTATTAGTTATCACTAACTGGACGCCCTGGCTGCTATTAACCTTTGTCTTTCCATGGAGTAGTCCCCTTCCACACATGTACACAGCCACACCAGCAAGATGTGTGTTGTCCAAATCTCCTGTCATAGAGGTGCAAGGGGTGTCCCCACATTGCATAGTTGTAGAAATGTGTGAAATCTCCCTTAGAGGCTGCACGCAATGCACACACAACCAGTCTGAACCATACCTTATCTCTCAGCCTGAGCTCATCTTTCAGACTAAAACTCAGTATAGTCAAAATCCCAGGTTTCGATCCAGTTCAAGGAGGCAACCAGACATTCTAGGTAGAGAGATCCAGATCCCTTTGCTGCTTTTCTCATGTAAAGCTTTTTAATAAGAACACCCCTTCTTCCATTACAGTTTAAAGCAGATCTAAAGTAGCATGCCCTGTATTTTCTACCCCCCATAGGCATCCCAATGTGGGGTGTCCATCTGCAAGCCTGTATGGAAAGTCTAAAATACACACTTTCGTCTGCGCCATTACCCTACATGTTGAAAGCAGACCAGTTTTTTTTCCAGTGCCACCCAGGTTTGGTCTTTAACATCAAAATTTGGTTGCCCCTGTGTGTGAAGCCCCAGGGATCATCTTAAACACATAACTTTTTAGTGATCCCATGGCACATGCACAGGCTTCCAGCCTCATCCAGCAATCTGGATGAAATTCCAGGCTCCTCCCACCACCAGCTTCCCTCAAGCTGTGCATGCCCACACCGCCATTCAAATTTGGCCTGGCATGGAAGCATACATCAGCCAGAAGGATGCTGGGGGGGGGGAGGAGGGGCTTTAGCAGACAGTGATGTGCTTCAAGTGATGCTGGTTCAAGGGATTAGATGGCTTTACATCAAAGAGAAGCTACATCACATGGATTTGGATTGAGGTCCTGCACTGTGGCCTTAGCTGGTGCTAAAACTGCTGTGGGAGTGTGCCTGTTGGAGTGCGTGCATGTGCCTGCAAGGGTGTGCGCATGTACCTGCGAGAGTGTCTGTATAGGTGACCAATGTTGTTAGTTATTAGGGAGCGAGGGAAGGAGCATAGCCAGGGTGTCTTACAGACCCTGTCTATTATGAGGATTAATATGTAGCGTTACAGCTTTAAGGGCCCCGCCCACTTGCTTCAAAGGTTAATCATGGGTGAAACTGTAAACCTTGACATCTAATCTATTTCTTCTTCAATTTATAAACGGAAAACTGTTTGAAGCAGTGCCAAATGTAGCCCACCAAAATTTAAGACAAAGGCAATGACATTTCTCATGTCATCATTGGTAACCGATGGGCACACCGTAGAGGCAGTGCAGGCACATGCCCCCGGGACTGTGGAAGAAGGGGGGTCCGTCACAAGCTACCTGAACCACCTCTAGCGAATGTACGCCTGACCAGCGTACATACTTACCTATCCATCCTTCTTGCCTCCATCCTCCTCAGAACATCACTAAAAATAAAGTAGAAAAATCCTAATAATCTGAATCCTTGAACTTAATTGGGAAGCTTGATGTTTCCCTTTAAGAACAAAAGTCACTTTCTGAGGAGAAGTGGCTTTAAACACTCATTTAACAAGTTTTAGCACCAGCCAGGGTGAGGAGACATTGCTGTGCATTCCTGGGAGACCTGTGTGTGATCACCTGACCAGTTACATTATAACAGTTGCATTATAACATTTGCTATGGATGTGCAGGGATAGCAGAACACCCATTATTTTTCTGCCTAGGAAGATCAATATCTAGGCAGCATCTTTGCCCAGTGCAAAATTTCTCTAAGCAGGTACCCACCTCTACATTAGATGCAAAGACGTGCACTTCAGCCAGCCAGCCAGCATAAAAAAAACTCACAGGGTAAAAGATTGTGGACACTTTTGTAAATCAATTGGATTCCAATCTAGGTATACCCTACCCCCCCCCCCCCCAGCAACCTAGCCATTTCTAAAGAGTGTCCTGAGGTGATTGGACATTGGCAGAGATGGCTATACAGGTCCTTCTCAAAAAATTAGCATATAAGCCTCGATTCAGAGACACATTAGTCCGAACTTCCGTAGCTGTCTGTGAAAGTTTTGGTGGTGCTTTTTTTGGTCCATTTTTCATTCGTACGAACGTTCGGGAAAATGGGTATATGCTCTTTCGATGATCCAAAGCAAATCGGAAGTTTTTCGCTATTTCGGGAGCTTTTTTCCACCAAATCTGAAATGTTTCGACTGTTCAGAAAACTTACGTTATTGCAATGGGCTGGCGATTAATTCAGAGAGCTGATTGCCGATGGGCCAACACCCAATAAATCCTTTTCACTGTCGATCCACTTACGGCACCATTCTGAAGTCGGAACTAGCAGGCATGGACGAGTCTACTGCATTTGAGGAGCATGAAGATCTGCAGCTCCTTGACATTGAGATCGTCCGGAGGTCAGAGGCCAGATTGCACCGGCGGCGACGCATGGACATCAATGGCATGCTTGACGTTGAGCTGTTCGAGCTCACCAGTTGTATAGTGAGCTGCGGCCATGGTTAGCCCGCACCACAAGGAAGGGGCAAGCAATTTCAGGTATGACCAAGATGCTTGGCTGCCTGCAATTTTTGGCGAACGGCTCGTTTCAGAGGCTGGGTGCCCTCTCCGTGGGGATCTCACAGCCTACTCTGAGCCGCGCCCTATCCAAGTTTTTGGAAGGCATGGCTACCCTAACTCAGAAATATATTTGTTTTCCTAAGGATAAGCCAGAAACGCGAATAAGCTGGCATTTTATAATATCGCCGACATGCCCAACGTCATGGGTGCCATTGACTGCACCCACGTTGCCCTTGTCCCTCCTGCTTGCGACGAGTACATATACAGGCAAGTTTGTCTTTTTTTATTTTTTTTTATTTTGTTTTTTTGGGTTGTCCCTCCTTTGGTCACTAACTTCATTTGTTTTTGTCCCTCCTTGTAATCAATCCCTCATTGATAATAGTCCCTCCTTGTAAACAATGCATCATTGTTTTTGTCCCTCCTTGTAATCAATCCCTCATTGATAATAGTCCCTCCCTGTAAAAAAGGCATCATTGTTTTGGTCCCTCCTTGAATTAAATCCCTCATTGTTAATAGTCCCTCCTTGGAATTATGCCCTCTATGTTACTAGTCTCTCCTTTTACATATTCCCTCATTGCAATCAGTCCCTCCTTGCTAATCCTCCCTCCTTGCAAAGAGTGTATGTGAAACAATGGACTGTATTTTGCACTTAGAAAAACAGTTTGTTCCAAGTCAAACATTTGAAAGTGTACTTAAAATGGAACAAGTAACTCAACCTTTGAAAGGCTCTAACATACATCTCCTTTTGGTGGGCACTTAAATTTAAGGTAGTTGTTTAGTGTTAGTTCATGATAACGTTTGACTTAGGGTGTTAGAAGTGAGCGTTTGACTAATTTGCAAAGCATTAATGATGTAATTTTGAATTCTTTTTTACCCAGGAACAGAAAAATGGGCCACTCACTGAATGTGCAAGCAGTGGTGGCCCAGGACATGCGCTTTCTTAGCGTCCTCGCAGGCTACCCTGGCTCAGCCCATGACGCCTACATCCTTCGCAGATCAGGATTATTCTGGCGGTTTGAGTCAGGGGAATTTGCGGGTGCATGGCTCCTTGGGAAGTTGAGTCCATTTACATATTTTTAGTTTATATGTATGGCTTGGATTTTGGTTGGATTCACCTTTCTTAAACGATGGCTTGGTCATCACCTTGGGAACATGTGAAACCCCACTGGACCCATTACATTCTCCAAACTACATTGCCTGCCCAAATGTTTGTCCTGCATTGTTTCTACTCCAAAGTGTAATTACAGCAAAAGTCTTAAACAGTCTTCCCAACATTTTTCGGTCAATCTGTTAGTGACTTTAGCCGAGGGTCTGCGCCATCTTTGCTTACATGCATTACACTTACTGAGTAGAGGTGAGCGGGATAAAGTGCAGGGGCCGCCTTACACCTGTTTTGGACTCAGACAAAGCAGAAAATGGGTCATGTAAAGTTAACCCATCCTACATTGTTCTGAAGCACAGACAGGAAACAATAGCTGGTACCAGTCTGCCTGATTGCCCAGCATCCGCAATATTATTTATAAACTTTGGTCCCCCATCTATCATTTATGTTTATTGTTTGCTTTTTCCTGTGCAATATGTATGCTCATGTTTTGGAGACAATGTCACCTACCTTCTTAATCATGTATCTTTGGGATTTTTGCCCTGCAATGTATGCATTAATGTTAATATACTCCGCCCACAGACTCCAGCACAAGAGGCCTATAATCGGGCGCATAGAAAAACCAGGGCAGTGGTGGAGAGGGCATTTGGACTGTTGAAGACCCGATTTCTGTGTTTGGACCACACTGGGGGCTCCCTTCAGTATGACCCCAAAAAGGTCATCGATATAATTATGGCCTGTGCAGCCACACATAGAATGGCCGCTTGAAATCTTGAAGAGGGGAGGTCTGGGGGAGAGGCGCCCCGCGCGCATATCAGGGTTTTAGGGGGGGGGTAGGAGGCCCAGGCTACAACATAGGCTGCGCTGCTAAGGAGAGGAAAAAAGAGCGCACAGCCATCCTTAATGCACACCCGAAGATAAGTGCGAGGGGAGGGGGGCATAGCACAGGTCACAGACGTAGCTTCTTACCTGCTAAACAGAGACAGCACATCCACCTCCTTCCAGCACAAGAGGGAGAGTGAGTGAACAGCCAGGTGGTTCTGGTATACTCCACCTCCACCTGTGTGACCTCAGTCAAGCTCTTAAAGGCATATACCAAAGAAAAAAATCTTTCCTTTTTTCCTAAATAAAGCCTACCTAAACTGGAAGAAGGAAGGGTTGGGTAAAAATAAAAATATCCTCAGCAGGTACACCAGAGAGAAACCTGCGGCTGACTTGCTTTCTGAGAAGCCTGCAACCCAGAGCATATACACTCTGTATGCGCCCCAAGACCCCGGAGCTTCCACCTTACCTTCACGGACCCCAAAACAGCCAATGCTGTGGAGGCATAAACTTGGGTCTTGAGGGATCCATGGGAATAAGGCTCTGCAGAGAGCAGACAGGGTTCAGTCCCTCGCTTGCTGCCAAAACCTTGAGAGCTACCTGAATCTTCAGTCAGTCATCTTGCCACTGCAAGAAAGAAAACTGATCTGATTAGGGGCAGCTGCTACTTATGGGCCGGGAGGGCCGCGCCTGTTTCTTTCTTGCAGTCACGTGGTCAGCAAGGAGGAGGAAACCCAAGAGTAAGGAGTGTATGGAATGGATTGGAAGAAAAACAGGAGGCGTCAAGGGCCACTTCTTACCAGGGCCCCTGCGCCCTGACAACCTCGCCATAATCTGATCAGCCGTAGGCCGGCTGGAAGACACAGCAGGCTGCAAATCCCCACTTGTATGCGACTCAGCAGGAGTGAGAATTAAGCATGGGGAGATAAGTGTATTGAAACGAGGTGCAGCCACTGGCAAGCCTGATTGCAGGGCCAGTGCTTGCTCGGCACATGGTGCGCAGACCCGTGCCCTGTCAGCATCAGCATGGGGTAGACCACACGCTATACACAGCCGGTCTTGTCCCAGAGGGACCCCGGTCACATAATCCTGAGATGCCTCCATATGGTGATTATCTAGGCACAATATGCCAGCAGGGATTTACGCAATAGGCAACCCTGGATGCCCCAAAGACCCGCTAGGAAGGTGGGAGAATTTTACAAGGCCCGCTATAATTTAACCCAGGCCGGGAAGCCACTGGATTCAACTGTCTGAAATACATAATGGGAATAAAGGGTGTCATGAATCATGAAAATCGCCCGTGAGGGCACTTACAGACCAAGGTAGGAGGAGGGCCGTAACCACGCGCGCGCAACTAACATCAAAATGGCGCCAAGCGAACCTCGAAGGGTGGGCCAGAGCGGGCCGTGACGCGGAGCGCGCCAAACCAGGCCCCCGCCCGCCCGAAGCTCTAAGGCAGTAGTCAATATGGTAAAGAGAAGCAGAGTGTATGACACACATAGCATAGATGATTTTTGCCAATGGAGACGCCGCAGCGTCTGGGGTCAATATTGTAAAGAGAAGCAGAGTGTATGACACACATAGCATAGATGATTTTTGCCAATGGAGACGCCGCAGCGTCTGGAGTCAATATTGTAAAGAGAAGCAGAGTGTATGACACACATAGCATAGATGATTTTTGCCAATGGAGACGCCGCAGCGTCTGGGGCGACGCCTCCGCCCGGCGCAGCACAGCCAATAAGGAAAGAGACGAGCGCGGTGGCGGCAGATAACAATAAAAAAGCAAACAGCGCGGCTCTGACACCAAGTTACAAGTCAAGGACAATACTAAGGCCATAATCGTGTAATCGCAGTACACTTGAGACCGCCACACCCACCCCCTTCCTTTCTTTCCCCCTGATCTACGGGGGGAAACGAGGGAGGAGGGCGATCCTTTGGATAGGGCCCACCGCTACACGGGGCAATAATGCGGGAGGGGCATCCACTAGAGGCACATCAAACGAAGGACGGGTGGGAATAGTCCAACAGGGCCGCAGGCTGTAATAGCCCCGCTCACCTGCGAGAGAGTGATACTTCATGTCTTCGCAGTCGGCACTGCAGAGAAATCTGGGGATTTGTGGGAGGTCCCTGGGTATATGAAGGGCAGGGAGGAGCCTGTTTTTGCATGTCTGCAGTGCACAGCGCCATCTGGCGGAGGATTACCCAAGTGTAAGTATTATATCTGGAGCAGGACGTACTGTATACTTATATAAATTCTTATCTGCCTGGGATAAGCACACATCTATCCTAAGATAAAGAGTACATACAGTATACACATAAGGGCAGACTAGATGGAGCGTGAGCTCTCCTTCTGCCGACAACCTTCTATGTTTCTATGTATGTTTCTATCTGGTCTCCACTTTTCAAAAATCGTATCGATGGAGGCGGTTCCTTATGATCAGGTTCCAACAGACCATTACAACTTTTCATTCTGTCAAAATAGGACACATCTCAGGAGTGACTGGGAAATTAGGGTCATGCTAAAAATGTGATGAAGGTTACTTTTGGGTGCACTTTCGAGTGTGAACAGAAGTTTACATCTAAGTGACTTTTTAACTTCAATACATTAACATTTTTTGAAGAATGTTTGTCCTAATGTTTCGCAAAAATGCCTCTAACCCTGTTATTGGGCATTTTTACAGGTGAGGTACATCATGTTTCCAACAGGGTTAGTATTTATAGATAGAATAGCATCCTATGGGCTATGCTAAAGAATTTTCCAAATATCCTGACCTCATTGGAAAAATCCCTTATTGCAGAGGTAGTTGATTATTTGGGAATATAAATAATAGAAATAAAAATTAGAACAGAAATGTGTTATAATTTTTTTTTTTTTTTTTGTGTTTAAGTAAAAAAGCACCCGAAAACACACTCAAAGGTAAATTTTCTTCACCAGATCTTTAGCTTGCCCCCGACAGTTAGTCGGTCACACCTATCTTTGGGGAGATCACTCCTTCCCTTTGAGTGGCGAATCCCCACGGATGCCAGTCTGATGGGATGGTGGGCAATTCTGGAAAACCAGTGCAGGGAAGATGGTCAGTCAGGGAATCAAAGTCCATCAATATTCTGGAGCTGAAAAGCAGTACTTCTATTGCTCCATCATTATACCAAATACCAATACACCTACAGTTGGGAAACGTCACAACGATTGTGTATATAAAAATCTTTAACAGTTCAGTGAATGAAGGTAACCGACATTTCCTCCTCTACTGCTCATTCAATGACCTCTGAGTCGGCTACACCTCAAATGGTTCATGATGAGCCTTATCCCCTCCAGATTAGCGAACAGACTGTTGTATGCAGATCTGGTAAACCTCACAGTGGACACTTCATCCAGAATTATTGTCACAGTGACCAATATAAAAATCCCAATATTAAGTCACTAACTTTGATGACATGGCTATTGAAAGGTCAATCCTAGAGCAAATAGATACTGGAGAACCTTTAGGAGATGGTGTGCTGCTCATAATTGTTCAGCTACTGAATTTTCTATTTCCAGTACATTCAGTTTCTTACAATAGGGATTAGATAAGGTCTTTTTCAAGTAACAGTTTCAGTTTACAGTTTCCTCGCTGTGTTTTTCTCAAAAAAAGAGGCTTTATCAGTGACCATAACTTCTATTAGAAAAACATCTGAGTTAGTGGCTCTTTACAATACATCTCCATTTTTAATTTGTCATAAGGGCACACTGGTCTTTAGATTCCCACCTAGGTTAATACCCAAGGTGGAGCCTCTATTTTACCTGAATTAAGAAATTGTGTTGCCATCTTTCTGTTGTAATCCTTCTCACCCACAAGATAAATTATTTTATTAAGTCTGGACATGGTTCTTGCCCCGAAGGTCTATATACTTAGAACTAAGGATATTAGGAACACTGATAATGATACCCCTATTTATTTCTGAGGATGAGGGGAATCAGACCCTTAAAAAACCATCAGTAAATGGATCAGAATATCTTATGTCAATAAAGGCAAGCAACCCTCCTTTGAAAATCAAAGCTCATTGCAACATATTCGTTGGCTCCTCTTGGGCATTTTGGCATTACTGGCTCTGTGATACAGCTACTTGGTCCTCAGTCTATACTTTTACAAAGTTTTACAAAAATGCTGTTTTGTGAGTACTCACCTTTAAAACGGGTATTAGGAGTGTGCCATACACTCAACTTCGATCATCATGACATCTGGGTTATATCCTCTAGAGGGCGAACTTCTGCAGAGATGAATATGCAAAAAAGAGAGCCCCGCCTGGCCCATATATACCTGGGACCTCCCACCAATTTCCCAGTGTAAAAAAGCAGTAAGGGGACCAGGAAGAACCAATTATAACCTAAACAATCAAAACCAATGGTTCACCATATAAAAGCCACAGAATACCTGAAACAAAGAGGTGGGGCGAAGTGGAGTGTATGGCACCCGTTTTTAAAGGTGAGTACTCACAAAACTGTATTATTCTAAGTGTGCCATACACTCCACTTCGATCATCATGACATCTGGGACATCCAATAGCAGTGTCCTTCATGGGTGGGAACCAGAAACAGTAAAGGATGTACCAACTCAAACCACTGCAGCTTGCAGAACCTTGCAGCCAAAAACAGCATCCGCTGAAGCCCGCACATCAACCTTGTAAAACTTGGAAAAAGTATGAACGGAAGACCAAGTAGCAGCCTTACAAACTTGTTCAACAGAAACCTGGTGCTGAAAAGCCCAGGATGCACCAACAGCACGAGTAGAATGCGCAGTGACCCTAAAAGGGGGAGTCCTCCCCTTAGCAGAATAGACCCAAACAATGGCCTGACGAATCCATTTGCTAATCGTAGACTTAGCCAGCGCCAAACCTTTCCTGGGCCCGCAGGGCACCACGAAAAAAGCGTCCGTCTTGCAGAAGGAAGACGTAGTCACCAAATAATACTTCACACAGCGAACAGCATCCAAATTGTGCAGAACCCTCTCCTTGTCATTGTTAGGCTTAGGACACAAGGAAGGGAGAACAATATCCTGATTGAGGTGGAAAGCAGACACCACCTTAGGAAGGAAATCTGGCTTAAAACGAAAAACCACTTTATCCTGATGTCTCTCAAAATAAGCGGCCTGAATCGACAGAGCCGCCAACTCAGAGACACGCCGAACAGAGGTAATAGCCACCAAAAAGGCAACCTTCTGAGTGAGAATAGAAAGAGCAGTATCCTGTAGTGGCTCAAAAGGAGGACCTTGTAGAGCCGACAGAACCAAATTCAAATCCCAAACAGGAACCACCACCTTCCTAGGAGGTCGCACATGCGCGACTCTTTGGAAAAAGGTCTTAACCAGCGGGTGCAAGGCAAAAGACTTCTGGAAAAAAACCGACAGAGCCGAAACCTGTCCTTTCAAGGTACTAAGCTGGAAACCAAGATCCAGATTATGCTGAAGAAACTCCAGAATCCTAGGAATACAAAACACCCTAAAAGGCAAGGCCCTAGCCTCACACCAAACAATGTAGGACCTCCAAGTCCTATAGTAAATGCCAGAAGAGGACCGCTTCCTAGCTCTAATCAAGGTCTGGACCACGGCATCAGACAAACCTTCCTCCTTCAGAATGAAGGTTTCAGCAGCCAAGCCGTCAAAGCCAACGTTTGTAAATTGGGGTAAAGGAGTTGACCCTGAGACAATAGATCCGGCAACACGGGAATCCGGTAATGATCTACCGCCAGCCTTACCACGTCTGCGTACCAAACCCTTCTTTGCCACCTTGGAGCCACCAGAATTGCTGGTGCCCCTTCCAGAATCAATTTGCGAACTACCTTGCCCAGCATGGCGAAGGGCGGAAACAGGTACAGAAACCCCAGATCCTTCCAGGCAAGGGACAAGGCATCCACTGCCAATGCTAGAGGATCCAGGAAAGAGCCACAAAGGCTGGAAGTTTGTGATTGTGCCTCGAGGCAAAGAGATCCACCTCTGGAGTCCCCCACCTGCGGCAAAGATCCAGAAAAACCTCAGGGTGGAGAGACCACTCTCCTTGGTGAGAGAACCCCCTGCTCAGGGAATCCGCCTCCGTGTTTTCCACTCCCGGAATGTAAACTGCCGAAATGCAAGGAACAATGTTCTCCGCCCAGTGCAGAATCAGAGAGACTTCCTTGAGGGCACCCCTGCTGCTAGTCCCTCCTTGTTGATTGATGTAGGCCACCGCCCTGACCAAACCTGAACCGGTAGATCCCGTAACTGCGACGTCAGCCATTGCAGAACAAGCCGGATGGCCCTGAGCTCCAAGACATAGATGGGGTTGTGAGCCTCCTGAGGGCTCCACACCCCGCTGAACTGATGACTTTTCCAAAAACCTCCCCAGCCCGACAGGCTGGCATCTGTGGTAACCGTCTCCCAACAAGGGACCAGAAAGGACCTGCCCTTCAACAGGTTGCTCGACTCCAGCCACCCCCGAAGGGACTGCCGAACCCTGGGAGACATCCTGAAAGATTGATCCAAAGACTGGGGACACCTGTCCCAATGCGTCAATAGGTGAAGTTGAAGAGATCTCATGTGAAACTGTGCAAACGGTACCGCCTCGAAGGAGGACACCATCAGGCCCACCAGTTTCATCCCCTGTCGGATAGAGGAACAAGGGCTGGCCCGAAGACGACAGATCAGATCCTGAATCCCCAGCACCTTGGTCTGGGGCAGAAACACTCTGACCTGAACGGTATCCAGATTCATGCCCAGAAAGGAAATCACGCGTGATGGAGAAAGAGAGGACTTGGGGCGGTTGATCACCCACCCGAACTTCTCCAAAGTCGACACCACCTGGTGGGTGTCCAGCTCCGCCTGACTGAGGGAAGAAGCTGAGATCAACAGGTCGTCCAGATAAGGCACAATGCGAATTCCCTGAGCTCTGAGCAGGGCCATTATTCCCGCCAAGACCTTGGTGAAGACCTGCGGTGCCGAGGTCAGCCCGAAGGGAAGAGCTATAAACTGAAAATGATCCTCCACCGCAAACCGGAGGATGCAAATATGCATCCTTGATGTCTATGGACGTCATGAAATCCCCCTGGTGAAGGGAATTGATAGCGGAGCGCAGAGTCTCCATACGGAACTTTTTGGCTCTGATAAACCTGTTCAGAACCTTGAGATCTAGAATGTGTCTCATCGAACCCTCCTTTTTGGGTACCGTGAAAAGGTTGGAGTAGTAACCCCTGCCTCTCTCCGACTGAGGCACCGGGCAAATAACTCCCATGTCCAGAAGGTTTCTTACTGCTAACAGGAGCCCCTGCGCAGCCTGAGGATCCGAGGGCACCCGAGAGCTTAAGAACCTTGGAGGCGGCCAGTACTCGAACTCCAGTTTGTACCCGGACGAGACCACTTCCAGGATCCAATTGTCTGATCTCCCGGGCCCAGACCTGGAAGAAGAGCCTCAGCCGTCCCCCCACCCGTGCGGGTGAGGGCGCCCCTTCATTGCTGAGCCGGCTTACCGGCGGGCTTAGGCTTGGAACCCCAGGAAGCCGAAAACCTCTGCCCCTGTTCCAGGATGAGCCCCTGACACCAGAGACAGGCAGACCCCTAGTTGCTCTGGCTCCACGAAAGGACGGGGTGAAAGAACCGCCCCCCCCCGAAAGCGACGGCGCTGTTTCTTCCGCGTAACTTACCTCCCTTAGCAACAGCATGCAATCTATCACCAAACAGCCGCGTACCCATGAAGGGAAGAGCTGTAAGGGACTTCTTAGCCCCAAAATCCGCTGTCCACTGAAGCAGCCAGACCAACCTGCGCATGGCCACCAATAGAGCCGAAGTCCTGCTACACATGACAATGGAATCCTCCATAGCAGACAACACAAAATCCATGAATAGTTCACACCTCTTAAGAGTAGCGAACTCAGCGCTAGCCGTATCAAACTGACCGTCATTAAGCCAGTCCCTAACAAGAGACCTGGTAGCAAGCGACACTAGAGCAAGGGGCCGGGGCCACCGCGGCCGCGCCGAGCGCCCGGCCCCGCCCCCTTCTCCACCCAGACACACAGCCTGAGTGACTTCACTCAGGCTGAAGGAAGCCATATTGCACCAATTCATCGAGGGATCACTTCCAGATGAGCCACATCAACCAACAACAAAGTGTGAAACACCTAAACACACACACACACACACACCCATTAGATTAAAACTAATAAAAAAAAAAAAAAAAGCCAAGAAGAGGCCAGCTTAGGACGTGCCTGAAAACAGGGGTGGACTGGGTGGACTATGAGAATTCCCAGTTGGATACACTGTCCTGGGGTCAGCTAAGCCTGGTCCAGTCCTCAGCATACAGTCCACCTCAAGCTGTGTTAGAATTTTCACTCTCTGTTGGCATGCCCCTGCGTTAACCCCCCTCCATACCTACCCCACTCTACCAGCCCAGCTCAAGTTCTTCCCCTGCAGTGCCAAAAGTTTAGAATCATGGCTGTGAGGGGACATTATCTGCCAGTACAATACCAGAAGATTTGTCCAAATAAATTCTAAGCATAGCCATACATATGTCAGGCTTATTTATAATAAAAATGTATAAGTCTATACATTATCTACATTTTGCTTAGTAGGATTGAACTCTGGAAACCAGAATGTACTGGTTTTCTGTCATTCTTGATTCTTCTGAGGTGAAGACTTTACTATTTGGGATCCTTAAACATCACTTATTTGCTAAGTTTATTGTTCACCATAAAATCCCAGACTGTATGGCTGTGCCCCACGTGAGAAAGCTTACATAAATTGGTTAAGAACCACTGTCAGAATTCTATACAAATCCTGTTTGGCTAAGCTTATTGTGACAATGAAAGCCCCAGGCTAGGTGTTTGCGGGATGAGAAAAAGCTTACAAGGCCCGCTATAAAATAAAACCCCATTGTTGAAAAAAAAAACATGAATGTATCCATTCCCAAGGTCTATTCCTGGTATATGTCTGTCCATTCTGTCCCTGAGGTGTAAGACAAAAGTTAATTACAACCTTAAGAGAATGTGTTTTCCCGTCACTGTCTGAGTCAGCAAAGAACGCTGATACTGGCATATACTTGAGTATAATTGGTATATAGGAATGTACCAAGAATATATATATATATATATATATATATATATATATATATATATTTTATGTTCAATGCCTGATGCATCAATTTAAATAAGATTGGTAGATAATATATATATATATATATATATATATATATATTGCAATTTCTGGGAATATAGTATTATAGTTTTTACAGATGATTAGTAAAATGTAAAGATATATAGAATAATATTTTAACGGTTATTATATGTATTATGGTGTTCAAATTGTTTCAAATATTAGCCATAATAATTGTCCCCAGGATAACAATTATATAATCAATATGATGTGCATTTGTGACAAATAATTATTCACATATTTCCATTTTTCTATATAACATAACTGAGAAATTAATTGTGGATGTCCAAATGATTAATATGAGATATTATTGGGGTATTTGGGTATGCATGTGTGTATGTATGTATATATATATATATATATATATATATATATATATTTTTTTTTTTTAATAATATATATAATATGCCTATGTAGGACGAGGGACTGTGAATGCAATCTAGATACTCCGCACTACACAACAGAATACATGTGTGTGCAAGCTTCCCAATGGACCTTATCCACTAAGGATTAGTGGTACCTAAGAGCAAAACATAAATGGAAGCTGCCAGACTAAGCCCCCTTTGGTCCAGGGAATTAAATGTGCCGCACCACCGCTAGTATAAAGAGAATTCCAACTTTATTGTATTATTTACCAGTCATATACCATAAATAAAGACAGACATACTACATATAATTTAAAAAACACATAGTTAAAAACATAGGTTATTGGGGTAAAAAGGCTGGCTATTCATGCTATAAGGTACAAAAAATAATTATCACAATATAAGGGGTTCCCTAACGCTCGCTATGGTTACAAGACTTGAAGAAAGTGATGTGCTGTGTAGTGCTACAAATTGCTAACAATGTGAGTGAATAAATATATGACATTAAATACAATACATAATAACAAAAAACCACATATTATAAAAGTGTGAGGATTAAATAACTACACTATCAAATTGTGCTACAATATTACAAAAAAGTGCTAAGTGCCATGAATCATTATCTGAGCACATGAAACTTTGTGCCAGACCAATCAAAAAAGTGCAACGTGCTGAGCATATCAATGGGAACTAACCCACAATGAGGAAGAGGGACTGTGGACATGGTTGATCATATAAAAAGTGCAGGATCCATTCTTATCTTATACTGCCCTCTTGTGGTTAGCACAAAAATGGATAGGTAATTAATTCGTTAACCACGCCCCCAGTTACATCATGTTTACCAGGGGAAGGGAAAAAGATAAGAAATTTCCATATAACGTGACACAGGGGCATCTAAAGGGATCTGAAGGCATCTGCTGCTCTCAGATTACCTGACACAGCTCTGCTCATCATATCTGCATTCTGATCGATTTCATATTGAGGACACATCCACCCCCAAATATCTCATAAGCTCTGCACTGCATTAGAAGCCGACATCCCAAAGATATTTGGTAACATATAGTTATTCTTATTTGATAATTAACTGGCTGGATATTATAAAATTCTTTTTGGAATATCCATTTCCACAAGTTAATCTGCAGCTGGGTAATCTGAGCTATATACTATCAAATATTTTTGGTTGATTTTATTATTGTCGGAGCATTGTTCACTGGGGATAATTATTTTTAATCTATAAATTTCGTATTGCAAATAGGTATAACTGTTTATTAGGTTGCCCTTAGTGTTGGTTAGTTAAAGGTTATTTGTGTTATAGAAGTGAGCCATCTTGTGGCCGAATTTAATAAGTGCATGATATATGGTTTTGATCTGATTTTTTTGTTGGTTATTTTTAATTGTATTTATTATAAATAATTGTTATTTATCTCTAACCGGTATTAGTAAGTTTTACTATTGCGCTGCTAAATTACCTCAAGAAATCTCTTTTATAGGTGTTTTATGCCCACCTCAAAGGATCAATCTGAGTTATATTTTTCATTTTTGATACCCGACATATATATATATATACACTAACATATGCAAAAAGTGTAATGTGCTTCAAATATACGTAAAAATTGTATCTTGAGCTTCTTGTCCAACCACATATGGGAGCAGACTTGCTTTTTGATTGGCAGCGGGGGGGTGGAGGGCACTTGTGACTCACAAGCGCACACAGAATAAAATTCAGCAGTGGGTGGTCAGGGCCAAGCAGGGTACACGTGTTTAGCACTGATGTCAATAACTCTGAAACTAGTGCGCTGCAGCCTGCAGGAAAACTGTGGGATCATTTTTTTTTTTTTTTTTATTTAGCATAGACTGTCCCCTTTAAATCTGTCACTGAAAGCTAAGCAAAATGAGGCACACATTGCACATGTCCTGATCTTCCAGCCCTAACTGGGAATAGTTAGAATTTCATAATTCTATTATATTTCTTCTGAGATTATTCCAAAAGTTATACATTTATGGATATACACATGTATAGTAAAATCTTATTACCTTATCATCTTGTGAATCAGAATGGAGAAGGCTGTGCTGCTGAATGGCCATGGGAGGTGGCAGTGGTACAGCATCAGGACCTTCTTCACTTTCTTCTTCTCCACAACTTTGCATCCCAGATGACGAAGATTTGGAAAGAGTACCACTGCTAAGTCCTTCATTTCGTACACGCTTTAACAAAAACAAAATCACCATGCTATGAAAGATTCAAGAATATTTTTTATCACATAGTAAAACAATTACATTTATATCCTAATAATGGTGTATTAAAAGAAACTGGCAATTTGGTGCATTTTCTATAGAACCTTGGATCACCTGGGGGCTACCATAGCAGTTTATTCTTGTTGCAAACAGTACACAGTGCCTAGGCTACCTACATAAACAGAGATGTATTCATACATACATACATAGAAAACTGGCACAAATATATCAAACCCTCACTGCAAAATAATTTTTACTGTGCACCAACAATACCTTCTTATGTACCACCGGCTGCCCTCTGCAATCCAGAAAAGCTGTAGGAACAGATGCCCGGGAGGATGAAGGCATCTTAAGATATCCCAGGTATAGTTGGAGAACAAGGAGACAATTATAACTCATCTCTTTCTTTTCCTACTTTTTTTAAATGCCAACACACAAATTATTATTTACATATACACAAGCCTTCACTAGGACTATGCCATCTAAGGAATAGATATAGTAGCTAGCAGATAGGGTGTGATCCCCTGGAGTGGAAGAGGAGAGAAAGTAATTCTACAGGTGAGAATCACATTTGTATTTTCTCTCATATTCCACTCCAGGGCATCACCAGATCAGATATGAATGAGACTTCCCAAAACAGTGCCCTTCTTCCAGGGTAGGAATCCCAAGTGTTGGCCCTATTCCTCGTGTTAGAGCCATAATGAAAAAAATCAAACCTCAGCTGAAAAGCTCACTAACGCTTGCAATACCTCCCGACTGACAGTGGCGTCCGCTGAGGCTCTAGCATCTACCTTATAAAATTTGATTAAAGTATGAACCGGAGACCAGGTAGCAGCCTTGCAGACCTGCTCCACTAAAGCCTGGTACTGAAAGGCCCAGGATGCCCAACAGCCCAGGTAGAATGGGCCGTAACCTTAAAAGGAGGATGGAAACATAAGCTCTAATCCTTGCCGACTAATCCATCAGCTGATGGTAGACTTAACCGGTGCTAGACCTCTTCATGGTCCCTCAAATACAATACAGATTTGTGGAAAGTCTGAGTAGCAGAGAGATAATATTTAAGAGCTCTCACTACATCCACTCTCTCTTTATGGCTAGCCGGAGCACGACATTAGCAGGGTAAAATCACCTCTTCATTAAAATGGAACTGGGGACAACTTTAAGAAGAAAGTCCTGTTTAAACCGCCTTGACTTTGTGTAAGACTAAATGAAGAGCCCTAATAGATAAAGCTGCTAGTTCAGAAACCCACCGGACAGAAGTAATTTCCACCATGAAGATGACTTTAAAGTGTCATCAAAAATAGTAAACTATCTGCCAGTGGTTCAAATGGAGGACACTGAAGGGCTGATAAGACTAACTTCAGGTCCTAGAAAGCAAGGACATCCTTAAAGGTTTATTTTCTGCAATGGGTTTCAGAACGATGATGAATTAGGCAGAGATCTGTCCCTTGAGGGTACTCAACTGAAGTCCCTCGTCGAGACCCATCTGCAAAAATTCTCTGTTTCTTGAGACAGAAAATGTTCTATGAGCGAAACCCCGGGATTCGCACCAGGCGATAAAAACCTGCTAGACATTATGATAATTTCTTGATGTAGTCTGCTTCCGGGCCTGAATCATCTTCTGATGACCCCGGCAGATAGACCTCCCTCTGCCAGGATAGAGGTTTCTATAGCCAGGCCACAGAGGCCCTTGTGTGAGGAACCAGTATGGTTGGGATCCCTTCACAAGCTACCCTCTTTAGTACTCAACCTACGAGTGGGAATGGAGGGAAAGCATAGAGAAGCCTGAATGCTCACCAAGGAAGGATCAGGGCATCTGCTGCTATAGAGGGTCCTTTGATGATAGACAGATTTCCATAGGGGGAAGTATCTCATATACTCTTTGCTCATTTATTTGACCTAAGTTGTGTTATTTTTCATGTTGCTTCCAAAGTATATTGCACTTTAGTAGTATTATTTATAGTTGGTACAACATATGTGAGAAATATTTGGTATAGGTGAATAGTATTTTACTCAATCATAGTTTTGTAGGATCACAAAGTGGATTTATAATTAGTTTTATTACTTGTATTGCATTACCATTTTAGCATTTGTACTTTATAATAGGAGAGCTCAGCTGCTCTCATCAATTTGTTGGATAGGATTCGTATCTAGGATAGACATAACATTATGCATTTAGATTTGTTTTTGATGTGATATTCCCAGTATGGAGGTGATAAAGCCTCTGATTTATTTTTATGAGAGCAATAGGGCTACCTATTGGTGCAATTGTTTTTAATATTGTCTATATTTGTTTTTATGTAGTAGAGTCACTAAAATAAAGATTTATATTTTTACTATATATTTTGTGCTGTGCCCAATTGTGAAAGGTTTTCTTGTGCCTATGTGGTAGTTTATAGTTATTGGTGTGGCACAGACCATGGAGCATGCACATGATTTCGATTTAGGCTGTGCCTGCTGCTCTCTCTTTTTTGGGTCCTTCGACTTGGAGACAAACCTCAGAACTTTTCGTTTGTGGCGGGACGCAAAGAGGTCGAAGTCTGGGAGCCCCCAGTGGTTGCATAAGACTCAAAAGATCCCCTGACTGAAGGACCATTCTCCCCGATTGGCTCCCGAGAGATGTGCTGTGAGTTCAGGTACCAACTTTCTGCTGATCTCTCACCCCAGACTGTCGCTAGGAGACGGGCTATGAAGCCTCTTTTGGAAGTTCTGCATGTCAACAGGATCCAATACAAGTGGGGTTCCCCCTTCAAGATCATGTATGAGCATTTGGATAAGCACATTATGGCCACTACCCCACAGGAGCTGGAATTCGACCTGGACTCTTTGGGTCTGAAAGCTGCACCCCCGGGGCCGAGTGCACCACCACAAAAAAAGAGAGCGGTTTCTTTGTCACCCGCGGCCAAGGAGAAAAGAGGCTATTGGAGCAGTGCCCCAGCGGGGTTCACAATCTGCCGCTGCGTTAGTCCTCAATTTTTGGGCTACCAGGGGCAAAAGTAGTGAGAGTGTAAAGCCCTCGTTTGAGGGGCAAACATCCCAAGGTTTGGGTGTGAGACCAGTGTTAGTAGGTTTCGCAGTCGTTTATGTCTTGGTGTGCCTACTGGGGCTTTTATTCTCTGGTTGTAGTTTTTGCTTCTCTTATGCTTCTTTTGTTTTTATGCTGGAATCTTTATGCTGTTCTCCTTGTTGCTCCCTTCTTTTCTCTCCCTGGGTTCCTAAACCTCAAGTTAAGCTAGGTATAAGGCAACGATGTGATGGTGGTCAAACTAGTCTCTTTTGAGCTTTAAAGGACTGAATGTCCCCCAGAAACAAGTGAAAGCCCTGATGCAGAGGCGAGCATTGCACGCAGACATCATTTGCTTCCAGGAAACACACTTTACCAAAATATGTACCCCCAAATTCCTAAGTGTGGACTACTCCTTGTTTTACACGGCCTCTGCAGATGTAAAACAACGAGGAGTCTCCATTGCTTTTGAAAAGTCTCTGCCATTCTCTCTGGAGCAGGAAATACGGGATTCTAGTGGGCACCATTCAGGACTCATATTATGCCCCAAATCACAGCCAGAACACTTTTTTTCTAGGAGTTCCTCAGGGCTCTGTCCCAGTGTGTGAAAGGAGCCCTTATAGGCTCCTTATAGCTTGGAGAGAGCTCCACCCAACTCAGCGTGAGTATACCCATTACTCTCACCCACATAGAGTGTATACAAGAATTGACCATATTTTCTTGCATCAGTCCTTCATGCCCCAATTGGTTAAAGCGAATATAATCTTCATTGTATGGTCCGATCATGACCTCGTGGTTGTTGATTTAGCATCCATGAGTCCCCCACATTGGTCATGGAAGCTGAATGATGGATGAGGCGCCCCTTGAGTAATTCTGTTCTGAACGATGATTTTTGTCGTTACTTCGGTGGACTTGGTTGTAGCAGTCTGGGGGTCTCACAAGGCAGTCTTTAGATGACTCTTTATTAAAGACGCATTTCGTAAAAAGAAGATAAATGGGAAAAAAATGCTTGACCTGACAGAGGCTTTCCATGCTGCCTTGGAGGCCTTTAAGATCAAACCATCTAAGTAGAATAAAATTCTATTATCCCGGGCAAGTGCTAATCTGAATCCATGATATCTGCTGAAGCAGAGCTTCAATAACAAGCCCAATACCCCCTAGCAAGGAGACTAAGATGCATAGAACTGAGGCCAAAACCAATGTGGATTAAAACAGCAGATGGTCTTTTATCTAGCAACCCCGCAAAAGTAGTGGTGACTTTCCATAAGCACTTAGAGAAACTTTATAAACACTGTTCGGTGTTAGACGAAAGGGTCGCAGAGAATTGATTCCATCAGCTGGACCTGCCTCTTCTCCCCCCGAAGCAAAAACCTTAATTGATAAGCCAATTGAGCAGGGATAGGTGCAAGAGGCAATAAAAACTTTGAAGGTGGGTAAGCAACCGGGCCCAGATGGTTTTACTGCATTATAAGTAGTAAGATATTGGCTCCTCACCTGGTGCTAGCTTTGAACGCTGTGAGGGTAGGGGCTCCTTGGAGTGGCGACTCCCTCACAGTGGCTGCGAGTATGAAACCAAAACCCAACTCTAATTACACAATTTGGTCCAACTATAGACCAATATCTTTGCTGAATATTGACATCATGATCCTGGCGAAGGTCCTTGCCTCTCACCTGAATAGAGCCGCTCCATACAGACCCATGGTCTTCAAGAGATTCTGTGCAGGGGATCCACTGAGGAAAAGGGCTATCTCGATGGTTTATAAGCAGCTTAGTGCCGCTTCTGGGGTGGAGTCACCAACATACGCTCACAACTGGGAGGCTGATCTTAATGAGCCCCTTGCAGACAGTGATTGGAGAGCTATTCGGAAGCGCTCGTTTACAGGTTGCTTAAACCGGACCAACAGCCTGGCGCAGTTGGAAAAGAAAGGTAGCGACCATTTTGGAGATTCCTCTCCCAGCATCTCAGCCATGCTGCTGCCTCGATTCAACTGACATAACTGACAATGCACAGTAACAGGAAGCCCAGCAGCACTTACTGTTTGCAGGCAGCCTGCAAATGCATGGGCCGCCATTTTGTTTTTAAAATTTCCCACAGCAAGAGATAAAGGGTAAATTAATTTTTATTTGCAGCAATCTAAATTGCCCCAGGGAGAGATGCATATGAGCACTGTTTGTTGTGTTGGTCTGGTTTAAGTCATTTTTGACTGTTGGTCCCCTTTAAAACTCAGTGCCCTGGAGGTCAATATTAAGGTCTTATTGAGGTGGTATTTAGTCCTTGAGAGGGTCCACAAATGTAGTCCCTCCTATTCCTCGGACTGCATAATGTCACCTCTTGGGATCTTATATTCATGTTTGGTGGGAGTGTAAGGCGGTCAGGCAATTGTGGAGAGTATATTATACCGGCCTGCAACTGACCTTATTACCACAGCTTGACCCATTTAATCTGAGACCCCGGGTTGTTGTAAAACTCAATTTTATCTTGCTATCCACGTGTTAACATCCACCAAAACAATAATTGCACAGTTTTGGAAAAAGCCAGATATCCCTCTTGGTAGTCTAGTCCCTCGCATAAACGAGACTATGTTCTTTGAAAAAATGTTGGCATCTATGCAGGTGGACTTCAACCCTTTCTTAGTGACATGGGAGGGCTGAATTTCTCATTTCCACCCGAGAAACTTTGACCAGACGCTTCTGACAATATAATGAGTTTACCACTACATGTGCAGGTTATTGGGAGGCTTGGAGCCCACCTACTTTCTTGCTTTCTTTTCCCCCTTTCTTACTCTTTTCTCTTACTTTATCTCTCCCTTATCTTTCCTTCCAACAATTGTTACGTTATTGGTTATAAATAGCAAGGCCGTCATAATCTGCTAGTTTGTCTCCGGCCATTGCCGGGGATTGTGTCTCTATGCAGAGTGCAGCTATGGCGCTCTAGATTCTAGATTCGGTTTAAGTAATTATACCAATATTTGCACTTGTACTATTCATACCGTGTTTAGTTTCAAGAGCACAAGTTGGATCCCATAGCTAGGGATATCATAATGTACAAAAATTTAGCGCGTTGTATGCTACATTGCTTTTCTCGATAATAAAAACTATTCTGCAAACCAATTTTCGCTAACAACAATAGGTTTACCTCAGCAACGTACACCAACTGGTTTGTGTGGTGTTCAGAAAAGAGATTTCCTGACTCTGGCTTGCTAATCATCTGATTGGCTGAAAACGGCAACTCTCCACACTCCAAGTTTGACCCCTCCTGCTGTCATTCATCTTATTCAGGTGAGGGGATCACAATCTATGGTTACTGGCAACGATCTCACCTAGGGAGGTCATTACCATTGCTTGATATAGCCAAAGCTGCCGATTAGCTCACCTGTTACAATAGGATGATTCTGGGACTTGTAGTCAGTAGTTTTTACTTAAGGCCAGGAACGCTGCTCTCACTTTAGCAAAACAGAACCACAAGAATATACAATACTAGGAAACAACAAGTTGATAAGTAAATCACAGGTCAGGGGGCACAATCCTAACACAAAAATGTATTTTACATTTCAAAAGAAAAAAAACAATAAGGCAGAACACCCAAAAAAATATATAGGGGTTAAGAGTGGATGAAGTCCCCCCACCAGGATGAGAGGACACATGATCACTTCTGGGAATGTCCAGAAGCATGCTCAAGATAAAATCTACCAGCGATTCACTGGCACTCTGTATATTAATGTGTATGTCAGGGGACAGGATCCACTGGCACTCCACTGTCACTCTGTGTACAAATATGTGTCTGGTGACAGGATCCGCTGGGGCTCGTCATCTTAATGTCTATGCCTGGATACAGGATCCACTGGCATCCTGAGAGTCAGAACAGGATCCGCTGGTGCTCTGCATAATACTGCCCATGTCATTCTGTGCCATAATGCCCGCTGGCATTCCACATAACGCTTGTGTCTGGGAAAGGATCTGCTGGAGCTCTGAAATTAAATGTTGGTGTCTGCGGGCAGGATCTCCTGCCACTGCATATTTACATTTATGTCTGGGGACAGGATCTGCTGGTGCTTTTCATCTTAAAGTTTGTGTCAAGGTACAGGATCCGCTGGTGCTCTACATATTAATGTCTGTGTTGGGGGACTGGAGACTGGAGCGGATTTGTTGATGATATGGAGGCTATGGAGCATTAAATATGGCCCTATTAAGGCTCATACAGTAAACTTTTTTGTCTTAACTCAACTCGATGCAACTAGACAACAAAACACTGAAACTGCAGAGTGAAATGGTGCTTCTTTTCTCTAAATGATTCCAAAAGAGCACAAATCTGAAAAATAAGGTGGAGAAGCATTAATGATGTGGGTGTCCCCTGACCTGCTGGGCCCCTGTGCGGTTGCATTCTCTATAGTTATGCCCCTGTGTGTGGTGATTACTGTGTTTTTCAGTGATTGCAGCAGCAGAGGATGCAGGGTATGTCAACAGGTTAGAATCCTTCTAACACAGTACACCAGGAAGTTCAGAGCAGCACTGGTGTCAGTGTATCATGCCAAATGGCATGCCATATGATAAATAATTCAGTTCCAGGGTAAACGGTCACATAATGGCAGTTGAGCTTGTAGTGCTTTCAGATTTATTGCAGTTATTATAACTGACTTACTCCCCAATGTCGGGCTGTATGTTAACTGAATGCATTATCCCTGGAAAGCATCAGGTAACAATATGGCTGACCATTCAAACAGCAGAGTGCATTTGGTTCGGGTTTTTATGGATATTTGGCAAGTAAATCTTAGGTAAATATTAAAATAAAAATATAAGAAACAAAGGCTTTTTGGGGCACTGGCATGGGGATAGAAGGTGAGAACATAAACTTCCTTTCTGGGTATAGGATCGCTTTAAAGTGGACCAAAACCCAGGATTTTGACTATTCTGGGCTTTGGTCCCCTCCCCAAGGGCACCGCAATCGGGGGTGCCCCGCTATGTGAAACCCCCCAGATCGCCCACATCAACTTACCTCATCGCAGTCCTACTGCGCATGCACGGGGGCTCGTCCAGTCAGCGCGTTCGGAGTCGCTGAGCTATGCACATTTGAGTGACGTCTTAGCTCAGTGGCTCCGAGCACGCTGGTGGCCGCATTTCGCGCATCCCTCTATCCCCTTCCCTCTCATTCACAAATAGCCGGCGCGGGCACGCACCCTGCTAGAGGGGTAGCGGAGATGCGTACCGCGCATGCGCCATAGGACCGGGATTAAGGTAAGTGTAGTGGGCGACCTGGGGGGTTTCACACAGCGGGGCATCCCGATTTTGGATGCCCTGCGGGAAGGGAATGGATCGGCCCGGGAATCTTATAGCGATCTTATAACAGAGACTGGAGCCAGGGCATAAATGCACACCGATTCAGTATTAATAACAGACCTTTCAGTAGCTGCTCATTTCTCTACAGTTGAACACTCAGTGGAAGACCTGAAGGTATGGGGCTTTTTCTCACTGAAGAGAAAAGAATGGAACATCATAACATTTTATACCTTACAAAGTAGCCCATTTTTATCACACGTTACCTCAGATAGCAAGATCTAAAACTTCACACCACAAAGGCTTATTGTAAAAACTTGATCAACACTGACCTGTTTTTCTACCCAAATGTCCTGCTTTTTCAAGATGTGTTTTTATATGTGTATGTAAGTTTGTGTTGTTTTGGGTTTCTTGTATGTAACATGATGATGTATATATTCAGGAGGCCTACTCAAGGTTTGGCTTATTTCTTCATATTTATAATATTTTGAATGGCTAATATGGTACAATGGTACAACACAATATTGCTTGCAAACATGGTAAGGTCATGATAGTTGCCATTACTTTGGTGCATATGTTGGAAGCCATGACAGGTCAAAGAGAAATGCTATGAATGATTTGCAGACTCTTGAAATATACGAAGGAAGAAAAAAAAAAAGATTGGGAGTGCATTCCCACACTGCACAAGTCTGAAAAGAAAAGACTCGGTATCCCAAGCCCTTTTTAGTAAAAACCTTATCCTTAAATGAGAGATGCGCTTTCTGAGAAACCGGAGCCATATAAGCATCCACCTTGGGACACTTAGCCCAAACCTCTATCTCAGATTCCTCAAAGGTGAATCTTCTCTTGATTGACTTAGGATGGAAAAAAGAGACTCTAGAGTTTTCCATTCCCGAGCATTAACATCCTTTAGCGACTGGTGAATCAGAAAACAGAGATTCTTTTTCTCCAATAGACATTGGTAAAGGAAATCCTGAACCAAGAGGGCCTCTGAGAGGTTCTTATAACACTCAAAGGAATCAGCCATTCTGGAATCAAAAATCTCTCATCATGCACGGATAGTTCCCCCGGACACCTCCTCCAAGCAATCCCTGCACAGAAGCTTGGAAAAGCCCTCCGGCAAGGTAGCCTGACAACACATGATTTGAATAGGGCTAATTTGGTTTCCCTTGGTTCTTTCTGCTCCCTGGGTTCTCCAAGCTACCCTGGGATCCTTAGAGGGCTTTGGATCCTTGGATCCCAAACCAGGAAGTTGGCCAGCTGCTGTTCCTGCCCTGCCAAAAGACAAGACCCAGCAACCCAGGACTGACCTGGACAGAAGGTAAGTCAGATACTTACCTTCACCTCCTGACTGGACCAAAGCTACCACCAGCCCCGCATTCCCAACTAGCCAGTAGGGGAAATGAATGCGATCCCTAGTCCAGAGGTTTACCTGGGTCCTGCCCCGGAATCTACCGTCTGGAGTAGCTCTGGGACAGGGAATTCCCAGGGGGTGGAAGCAGTAGGGAGGACCCCTATAGACGTGGGCCGCCCGGATCCCTTAGAATCTGCTAGAGAAACAGGGAGGGAATCCTGAAAGGGACAAAAACCAAAAATAGGGTGGCAAAATCCAGCTTGTTTCCTAGGAGGAAATTAATTTTTATTGGAATTACTGAATGAAAAAAGCCACATTACAATAAAAACACAAAGGATAAAAAGACCTACAAAACCTGTCTACTATGGATAAAAATACCATTTTGTGAAATACTCACCTGTAAAATGGGTATTATAAGTATGTCACACACCCCGCTTCAAGATATCCATAACACGTGGGTAATACCGACCTGAAGAGGGTGTTCTGCAAAGATGATAGGGCAAAAGAAAGCCCCTCCCGGTCCACAAATACCTGGGACCTCCCATTCATCACCCAGTATAAAGAAAGCAGTAAGGTAAGGGACCAGGAAGAGGCACATATAACCAAAGCAACGCAAAGTTCACAATATAAAGGATCCAGAATACAAGAAGGGCGGGTGAAGCGGGGTGTGTGACATACTTATAATACCCATTTTACAGGTGAGTATTTCACAAAATGGTATTATTCTAAGTATGTCACACACCCCGCTTCAAGATATCCATAACACATGGGACATCCAATAGCAGTGTCCATAAAAGGGCGGGGATCCAAAACAAGGCAACAAGGCACAACTTAAACCACAACAGCTTGCAGAACTTTGCGGCCAAAAACAGCATCCGCTGAGGCCCGAACATCAACCTTGTAAAACTTGGAAAAAGTGTGAACAGAGGACCAAGTAGCGGCCCTACAAACTTGCTCAACTGAGGCCTGGTGCTGAAAAGCCCAGGACGCTCCAACCGCACGAGTAGAATGAGCAGTAACACGAAAAGGGGGACTCCTCCCCTTAGCAGAATAGGCCCCAATGATGGCCTGACGAATCCATTTACTAATGGAAGATTTGGCAGGAGCCAAACCTTTCCTAGGCCCAGAGGGCACCACAAAAAAAGCATCAGTCTTACGAAAGGAAGACGTAACCACCAGATAGTATTTCACAACGCGAACTACATCCAAGGAATGCAGCGCCCTTTCCTTGTCGTTGCTAGGATTAGGACATAAAGAAGGCAGAACAATGTCCTGATTCAGATGAAAGGCAGAAACCACCTTAGGAAGAAAATCCGGCTTGAAACGAAAGACAACCTTGTCCTGATGCCTTTCGAAGTACGGAGCTTTAATGGATAAAGCTGCCAACTCAGAAACACGCCTAACCGAAGTGATAGCCACCATAAACGCCACCTTTTGAGTAAGTGAAGACAAAGCAATCTCATTCAAGGGCTCAAACGGGGGACCCTGAAGAGCAGAAAGAACCAGGTTCAAGTCCCAAACTGGAATCAAGGGCTTCCTAGGAGGTCGAACATGCGTAACCCCTTGGAAAAAAGTCCTGACCAAGGGATGAAGTGCAAAGGACCTTTGAAAGAACACCGCCAGGGCAGAAACCTGCCCCTTCAAGGTACTAAGCTGGAGCCCCAGGTCCAGACCATGTTGAAGAAACTCCAGAATCCTGGAAATGGAAAACTCCCGACACGGGAAGGACCTACCTTCACAGCAGTCAATATAGGACCTCCAGGTCCTATAGTAAACAGTAGAGGAAGACCGCTTCCTGGCGCTAATAAGAGTCTGAATCACCGCATCAGAAAGACCTTCCTCCTTCAAGATGGAGGTTTCAGCAGCCACGCTGTCAAAGCCAGCAATGGTAAATTGGGATAGCGTAGCCGACCCTGGGTGAGCAGGTCCGGCAGTAGAGGCAGAACGAACTGATCCTCTGCCAGTCTTACCAGGTCTGCGAACCAAACCTGCCTTGGCCACCTTGGTGCCACCAGAATCGCCGACGCGCCCTCCAGGGCCAGCTTGCGCACCACTCTGGCTACCATTGGAAACGGAGGGAACAGGTAAAGAAACCCCAGATCCCTCCAGTTCAGAGACATGGCATCCACTGCCAGAGCCAGTGGATCCTGCGAGAGAGACACAAATACCGGAAGTTTGTGATTGTGACGAGAGGCAAAGAGGTCCACCGCCGGGAACCCCCACCTGAGGCAAATCGAACGAAACACCTGGGGACTGAGAGACCACTCCCCCTGGCGAGAGGAGGACCTGCTCAGAGAGTCCGCCTCCTTGTTTTTCACTCCCGGAATGTAGACCACCGAGATACACGGGACGTGGCTCTCCGCCCAGTCCAGAATCAAAGATACTTCCCTGAGGGCACTCCTGCTGCGAGTCCCTCCCTGGTGATTGATGTAAGCAACCGCCGTCCGGTTGTCCGACCGAACCTGAACTGGCAGGCCCTGCAACTGATGAGTCAAGCGAAACAGAACCAACCTGATGGCTCTCAATTCCAGAACATTGATGGGCTCGTGAGCGTCCTGCGGGCCCCACAGACCCTGAAACTGAAGGTCCTTCCAAACACCCCCCAACCTGACAGACTGGCATCCATGGTGACCGTCTCCCAACACGGCGCCAGAAAAGATCTGCCCTTCAACAGATTGGCAGACCCCAGCCACCATTGCAGGGATCGACGGACTCGGGGGGTCATCTGGAAGGACTGATCCAACGATAGCGGAGACTTGTCCCAAACCTTCAACAGATGAAGCTGGAGCGTCCTTGTGTGAAACTGCGCAAAGGGAACTGCCTCGAATGAGGCCACCATCAACCCCACCAGCCTCATCCCTAGCCGGATGGCCGGACGAGGGGCCGACAAGAGAAGCCGAACCAACTCCTGAATCAAAAGAACCTTGGCCTGGGGCAGAAACACCCTGGCCTGCGAAGTGTCCAGAGACATTCCCAGAAAGGTCACTACCCTGGACGGAGAAAGAGAGGACTTGGGGTAGTTGATCACCCAACCGAACCTCTCCAGAGTGGATACCACCGTTCTGGTGTCCAACTCCGCTTGGTTGAAGGAAGCAGCCATAATCAGAAGATCGTCCAAATAGGGCACAATGCGGATACCCTGAACCCTGAGTAGAGCCATCACCCCCGCCAGCACCTTGGTGAACACCCGAGGAGCCAAGGTAAGACCGAAAGGGAGTGCCACAAACTGAAAATGTCGATCCTCCACCACGAACCTGAGAAACCTCTGGTGTGCTGGAAAAATCGGAACGTGTAGGTAAGCGTCCTTGATGTCTATGGACGTCAGAAAGTCTCCCTGACAAAGAGAGTGGATAGCTGAACGCAGCGTTTCCATGCGGAACTTCCGCAGCCGGATGAACCTGTTGAGAAACTTCAGATCCAAGATGGGTCGGACCGATCCGTCCTTCTTGGGTACCGTGAACAGATTGGAATAAAAACCCCTGCCCTGGACTGAGGAGGGCACTGGGCAAATGACAGCCATGTCCAGAAGACTCTCTACTGCCACCAGGAGCCCCTGCGCGGCCAGAGGTTCCGAAGGCACCCGAGACCTGAAAAATCTGGAAGGGGGGCGGAGCTCGAACTCCAGCTTGTAACCGGAAGACACCACTTCCCGGATCCATCTGTCCGAGACCTCCTAATCCCAGACCTGGGAGAAGTGTCGCAGCCGTCCCCCTACCCGCATGGGTGAGGGCGCCCCCTCATTGCTGAGCTGGCTTAGCAGCCGGTTTGGGCTTAGAGCCCCAACTGTATCCTGGACGGGCACGTCCTCTGCCCCTGTTCCCGGAATCTCCTCTGGAAGAGGGGAAGGCAAAACCCCTGCCAGATCTGGCCCCACGAAAGGAGGGGGTAAAGGAAGGCGCCCCCCGAAAGGGACGGCGTTGTTTCTTGCGTTGAGGTAACCTACCACCCTTGGTGACAGAATCCAATTTCTCTCCAAAAAGCCGTAATCCACCAAAAGGTAGAGTCGTCAGTGACTTTTTGGACATAAAATCGGCCACCCACTGGCGCAACCACACCGACCACCGAATAGTCACCAGCAGAGCCGACGTCCTGCCACACATCATCAAAGTGTCATCCAAGGCGGCTAATACAAAAGACAAAAACAACTCACACCGTTTAAGGGCAAGGAACTCGTCACTACCCGGACGAAGCCCGGAAGACGTCAACAGGTCCCTGACCACGGCAGCCACCACCATCAGCGCCGAAGCGCAAACAGGCCGCATGGCTGACCCGACGCTGGCAAAGCCGTGACAAGCCATCTGGTCAATGCGTTTGTCCTCTCCGTCTTTGAGGGTGGAACAATCGGGATTATTTAACACAGAAGTGTTGGACAACCCCAAAACCGGTGCATCCACCTCGGGGGGGGGGATGCCCAACGCTTAACGGTATCCGAAGGGAAAGGATACTTCTTATCCCACCCCTGAGGAATACCAGGGAGCCGAGCCGGCCTGTCCCATTCCTTAGCAATAATTTTGTCAAAATGCTTTTGATTAGGAAATTCCAAGCGTGGCCTGGATTCCTCAAAAAACTCACCCTTCTGTTGCGGAGCCTCCTCAGGAGGAGAAATAGCCAAAACCTCAAACATTTGACCAGAGCGTTAGAAGTATCCGAAGATCTCCCCAAGTCCCCAAGCTCAGCGTCAGCGCCAACAAACTGCTGATCGTCAGAATTATCAGAATCCTCATAAACCTCCCCTTCCTCTAGCGGGGAATAATCAGAGTAATCTAGATTATTAAAATCATCAAGGTCATCCACCGGCGGAGCCGGCGACAAGTGCTTTCTCTTAGCCGGGGCCCTACGGGCGACCGAACTGGAGATTAATTTTTCAAGGTTGGCCAATCTGGCGCACATCTCAGATTGCAGCTCCCCACCCATGACAACGTCACACGGGGTGCGTATCAAGCTGGGAGGAGGAGATGAAGCGACCGGCGGTGCTGACCCAGAAGCCTGGGATCCGGACTGCCGCGTAATAGTTTGCTGTGCACAGGGTATACACAGAAGTACATCGTCCCCAGTAATGGATACCCCACACAACATACACTTCCGGAATTGCCCCGAGGGGATCCCGAGCCCAGTATCCGGGGATGCCTCCATATGGTGAACTTATGTGCAGTCGCTATGACCGGGGGAATTACGCGAATACGCATGCGGGATGCCCCTTTAATGTCCCAAGTGGGAGGATTTGAATAAGGTAAATTTAACCCAGGGACCCTAGGACCGGGAGAAAACCCCTTAACCCAATGAAGGTCTACCTGCAAGACACAATATGGACAGCAATAAATACATGTACACAAAAAAAGGGAAGAAGCAATAAAAAAAGAATGGGGCCCACAGGGCCACTCACAGTTCCGGCCAGAAAAGATGGCGACCGCACGTCCAGGATCCAGAAGCCGCAGCAAGGGGTCTGAGAGAAGAAGGGGGGCGTGGCCAGAGCGGGAGAGCGCGATCGTGCGTGGCCCCGCCCCCCCTCCATTCACAGCCAGGCTCCGCAGTGGCGCCTGCCTAACGGGGGCGGGCCTCGGCAGCCCGCCGAAAGCCCTGCCCCGCCCCCTATACACATCGTGAGGGGAGAAAGCCCCTCACAGGCTCAGCGATAACCGGCGCCGCAGCGATGACAGAGGCTGCGGCGCCGGTAACACGGCAGACGACAGGCGGGGAGGATGGGCGGCGACGGCGCACAGCGCCCGACCCCGAGCGCCCCCCCCCCCCTGCAGCATGTGAAGGGGCACCGCACCTGCAGGGAACCGGCGCCGCAACGAACCAGAAGGAGGCAGAAGACGGGCGGCCCACGGCGACGTGCCTGCGCCCGGTCCCGCCGCCACCAGCGTCAGCTGAGGAGAGAGATCTCCTCAGCTGTACCTAGCAAAAGAGCCCAGCCCACGGTGGCTGCCCAGCTAACAGTGAAAACACAAAATATCACAAAAACACCTCATACTACTACTGAATAAAAGTGGGCCCTCACATCCCCCCCCCCCCCCCCACGAGGAGAAGGGCATCCGAAGAGGGGAACATACCAGGGGGGAAATGGCCGAGGGACAGGGCATCCCAAACCGGGGTCACCAGCCCGGATCACCGCCTACCCTCTGAAACAGGGTCTCACGGTGGAGCTTAGCTCCTGGGCACCTAATGTGCCATTCTACCGTCGCCCAGACCTCAGCCAAGGCTGGGAGGCATGTAAGGTAAGGATAAGTGGCATCTGGGTGGAAATAGAATAAAACGCGGGCCGGGAATAATCCTGGCTACCTCAAGTCCCCCTGTGCAAGGAGGAGGCATCATCTTCTGACTTGCTCGCCGTCTGCAGAGATGGAAGACTGGGGGATGAGTGGGAGGTCCCAGGTATTTGTGGACCGGGAGGGGCTTTCTTTTTCCCTATCATCTCTGCAGAACGCCCTCTTCAGGTCGGTATTACCCACGTGTTATGGATATCTTGAAGCGGGGTGTGTGACATACTTAGAATATACCTTCGGCGGACAAATACATACCAATAATAAAAAAAAAAAAGATACTTTTCAAAATATATCCCTATATAAATATATTTTGCTAATAAACAAACTTCTCCTAATGTGTGCAATCTACTAATTAGAAAATAAATATCCTCCCACACATAGAAAAGTTAGTAGTGTGCACCGATATATATCAAATTTATATGTTCCAATAATGGTTATAATACATATGTGAGCTATAAAGTGCCCTGTGCAAAAATATGAAAAATAATTTATAATTAATAAAGTGCTACTAAATATATATATATATATATATATATATATATATATATATATATATATATTACTATAGCTGCCTTGTGAAAATAACACACCAATGATTTTATAAACAAAAAATAAGGTATGAACCTGAGGAGGGGGAGGGAAAGCTTATGGAGGGGGAGAAAAAAATGACAAAGGAATCAATAGCAAAAACAATCCATAATCTCAGAATAAAGAGTAAATACCGCCCATTAATGATCTATACGTAGTTCCAGGTTGGGAGGGGTGCTGCCCCGCGCGCTTCACTGCGTGCCCACAGCTTCAGGAGGGGTGAATGTATCTTACCTGTCCCCTCCCTTTTATCCGTGAGCACCATGCAGGTCGTCAGGCATCTCTGCCCCTCAGCTGCACCGGAAATCCGGCCTGTGGAATGCAGCAGGGCCGCAGGAAAACACAAAACAATGAGGTCCAGGAGGAAGAAGCGGGGTATTTAATCATGTCTAGTTTGTGTTTCTGGTTTAGGAGGGAGGAGCTACTCATCCGGGCAGCCCTGGAGGACATTTTGTGAAAACCCAAATGTATAGATTACTTGGTGTAAAATCCTACTTATGAAGAACCTGTCACCTGTTTTGAGGGTCACTTAAGGAACTGGAATGCTCCCCTTTGGCAAGCCTATAGGTCTCAAAAACTATAAATACTCACCTGTAGAATTAATTTCTCTTCCATTATTACTTCAGGACATCAGAAAAATTCAGAGACAAATGGGTTAGCCTCTCCTGAAGGGCGTGTACTGCAAGAACAAAGGCGTGTCACCGCCTCCCGGGCCTATATCCTCCTGGCTGACTTGCTCCACTTCAGTTTCTTTTTTTTTTCCCCAAATATAGTTTTTATTGCAATAAAAACAGAGATAAACAGCATAGGACTACAGTCAGGATATTTTCCATACTGCGCAAGGGGTCATACAAAAGCACCAATAAATGCTAAAATATAAAAGAATACGACCATCATAAACAGGGCACTGACAAAAACTATCCGTGGAGATAGAAAGAACACTTCTCAAGCATCATCAAAAGAAGAGTTTAGAGAAAAAATGGAAAGTGGGAAAGGGGGAGAAAAGGAGAAGGGTGGGTTCCGAACCTCCGTTCGTAACAAGAGGGGAAACAAGGCGGGGTTCTAGATTGTAAGAAGAACACAGTTGAGACCTCCCGGATGAAAGTGAGTAAGCCAGCCTTCCCAGGTGGATAGGAAGGGGGCCAAATCCCCCTTTATGGTGGCCGCCATCTTCTCAAACAGCATGGCCTCATTAACCCAGGTAATAAGGCTTCCCCGGGGAATGATTGGTTTCTTCCACGAGTGAGCAATAATCAATTTGGCTGCCGTGGTAATGTGTCTTATGAGCTCAAACTGGGTTCTTGTGCAATTGGAAGGTTTCAGGTTAAGGAGGGATAACTGGGGGGTTATGTCCAGCTTTAGCCTGGTGACCTTATTAATAACATAGAGGACTTGGATCCAAAATTGCTTCACTACCCTGCACTCACACCAGGTGTGCAAGTACGTACCGGGGAGCTCACAGCCTCTGAAACAATCCCGCGGATAGGAGGGGCAGAATTTGTATATTCTTTCAGGGATGAGGTACCACCGAAGGAGGACCTTGGTGTTGACCTCCTGAGCACCAACATTTAGGTAACCTGAGAAAGTATGCCTCCATACTGCCCTCCAGTCCCCATCAGATAGGGTTAGATTAAGGTCATCGCTCCATTTTGCCACATGTTTCGGGGGTCTCACCCCCTCCGATTCAGAAATCAGTTTATAGGCCAATGCGATCACTCATTTACCCATAGGCTGTTCTAGACAGACTCTTTCAAATGACGTAAGAGGAAGGAGTGGGGTGGCGGCGGCCAACTTAAATTTAGACCGGCCATAGTGGGTGATTTGTAAGAAGCAGAGGAATTCCTTCCCCAGAATGTCATAAGAGGATCTCAATTCGGCAAAGGAGAACGGGCATTGACGCGAAAAGAGACTCTGAATTCTGGTCAGATTGTGAATCTTCCACCACTCAAACGTTGCAGGTTCCGAAAAGCCTGGGGCAAATTCCGAATTGCCCAAAAATGAGAGAAGTGGGCAATACGGAGAGGTAAGGTTCCCCCGCTTCTTATTAGCCCTCCACAATCTAAGAGAGTGATTAAGTACGGGATTGGAGATTTTCCTACAGACCACGGGGGGGAGCCATAGCAAATTAGATATAGAGATTGGGGAACAATACGACTCCTCAATGTCCACCCACAAAGGTCTATCGCTTCCCCTGTGCAGGACTGTCAGTTGGGCAATTTGACAAGCGCTGAAATAGCGTGCGAGAATAGGGACTCCTAAGACCCCTTTCTGCTTAGCTCTGTAGAGTGTTCCACGATCCACACAAGGTCTACTCCCCCAGATGAATTTGTTTAGATCAGATTGAAGGTGTTTCAGAGCAGAGGCCGGGGCAGAAATCAGCAGCACACATAAGAAATAAAGTAATTTGGGTAGCCATGCCATTTTCACTGCAGCAATCCTACCCAGCCAAGAAAGCCCAGTTACCTAACCACGAACTCAAGATCTTGAGCATATTAGGATAACTTGCCCCGTAAAGAGAGTTATAATCAGATGACAGCTGGATCCCTAAATATTTAATATGCCTGGCCTGCCAATGAAAGTCAAAGGAGGCCCTGACAGTCCTCAAAATTCTATCGGGTAGGGAAATATTAAGGGCCTGAGACTTGGCAGAATTAATTTGCAGGCCGAAAGCCTCGAAAAGGAGTCAAGAGTATTGAAAAGGTTCGAGAGGGATATGACCGGGTCCTTGATCACCATAAGGATATCGTCAGCGAACAGTGATATCTTATGTTCATAACCCCCCACCTCGATGCCAGCAATACCACTATTGGCCTGAATCAGTCTGGAGAGAGGCTCAAAGAGGCAAAGAGGAGGGGGGAGAGGGGACAGTCCTGCCTTGTGCCCCTACCCAGAGTGAATCGATCAGAGGAATACCCTGAGTATCTGTCGTACACCCCCGGGTTGGCATAGAGAGAGGAAATCCAGTTCAGGAAGGACGGACCCAAGCCCCATTTATTAAGGGTGAAGTGTAAATAATCCCACACCACGGTGTCAAACGCTTTGCGTACATCAAGCGCCAACAGCATGGTATGATAACCTTCCACCCTGGAGCGATATATAAGGTTGGAGATTTTTCTAATTTTGTCACCAGCTCCGCCGAGGAGGCTCCCCGGGGGGGGGGGGGGGGGCAATGGGGGAGACTGTGGGTAAAGGGGGGAGGTCCCACAAGCTCTGGGTCATCCGCGCCTGATAGCACCCTGTCTGATATTTTGACTCACTTGCGATCTATGCCGACTAAGGAGGATCTCACCACGATCACCCGTTCTATTAGCGAGAAGCTTTCTGAAGAGGTGGGACTCCTATGGGGAGAGCTTAAGCAGCTGGACAATAGGCTTGCAGGGGTCGAGCAGCAGCGGAAGGAAGACAGATCCACCATTCACCAACTCATGCGCCGCTTGCAGGCACAAGAATCAGCGACTGCTGCTCTGGCTTTTTATTTGGAGGACTTAGAGAACCGCAATCGGCGGAACATCATACGCATATGGGGGCTCCCCGAGGCGACGTGAGCAGAGGACATCCTACCTACCTTGCAGGGGATTTTCTCTACGTTGCTGGGGGAACCGTCGAGTGGCGACTCCAAAATCGAGATAGACAGGGTGCACAGAGCAATTGCCCCCGCTCCTCGTCAGCATGAACCCCCAAAAGACGTTATTCATAGCCAGAAGGAAAGGTCCACTGGACTTTGACGGCCCGATCCTGCACTTCTACTACGATCTCTCAAGGTCCACCTTAGTGAGTCGGAGGGTCCTTCGGCCACTGTTGGAGACTCTCAAGCAGAATAATGTCACATACAGATTTGCCCTAATTGCCTCGAAGTAGGGGAAGACCTTCTCTCTCAGCAAGAATGAAGACCTGCCTGGCCTGTTCAACCAGTTTGGCCTGCGCCTCATCCGGGTCCTGTACTGGCTTTCATACTCCACGGACCCTTACCCTTCGCAATCGAGAAGAGGAACGGATCCCCAGCCTGACGTCCCGTAGTAAAGCCTGACCAAGCGTGAAATGGTCCTGTCGTTGGCCTGAGTGTGGGCTTCTCCTAAACCCACATTTTCTGGACATTTATGACCAGGTCATATAATTCTGACACTGCTGTTTACTCTGGTATTTCTGTAATATGCTGTTGATTAGCTTGGCCTATGCCGCCTGGCCGATCATGGCCCTGAGCCACTGGACCCGGCTTATGGTCGGGCCTGGGGTTGGGGGGCCTGGATCTCCTCATAGAGGGGGGATTCTTGGACTCGCTGCCCTTGGTGTTGCCGAGTAGATGCAGACTTCCTGGCTGGACAGGCACCAAGGTGGAGCTTTAGTTTGGTATATGGAGCACTTGGGCTCTCAAGTTTAACAGTTTTAAAAGTTTATACTTTGCATTTCTGATTGGTAGGCTGCCGGGGGCGGACGCTCACCTTGCGCTGGTGGATTTGATGACCGCTACACATGCTGCTGGTGCCGCTGGTGTGTGGCCTCTCTGTCCCCACATTTTAGGTGCACTGGGGTGTCGCGGATAGGGGGTCAGTATCCTGTTGGTGGTTCCGGCTCGCCGGTGGGACCCCCCACACCTACCCTGGTGCAGGTGTTGCCCGCCTCGGTGACTAATAACTAGTTCTAACGGGTTTGGAGTTTAGAGGTAATACGTTTGAAGTTTTGATATACTATCTTTTTTCTCTCTTTCTAGTCTTTCTATCTCTTCTTCCCACTGCCTAGCCCCCCCCCCCCCCCTTCCGTTCTTGTCCTCCGGCCCTTCCCCCTTGGGCCCCCCCCTTTACCACTCCTTGACCGGGCGTGTGAACGGAACCGATTCTTCAGCGTTTATCAGGTACCCTTCCTGAACCAGGGTAGTCCCCAACCTTAAACTAGTAGCAATGTCCAGGATAGGAGATGGCGCGTAGGGCGTTCGTTCGGCCGGCGCCCCTAGTCCTTCTTTCACACATAAGTTCAGGGTGATATCGATAAACGCCAGGGGCACAAGGCAAATATTGCATTCATACAGGAAATGCAAGAATGGGGGGGGGGGGGGCGGGCTGTCCTCCAGATCCTTCTCCCAGTCCTACACAAGCAATGCGCCGGATGTTAAAGTGAGGGGGGTTGCGATTCTAATTGCTAGGAACACCTCCTTACGAGTCTCGGACAGGATAGCGGACGGGCAGAGTAGATACTTAATTCTCAGGGGCTCCCTGTTTAATAAAAGATACACTCTGGCGGTGGCGTACGCTCCCAATTCTGGGCAGGTGACTTTTATTGAGGCCTTTATAAACAAACTCATGGCGGTACAGGAAAGTCCCATCATCCTTGGGGGAGACCTGAATGTGGCAATGTATCCTTTGCTGGACTCATCCACGGGACGGTCGGCTTTGGCATATGTGGCATTGAAAAGAATAAAGAAAACCCTCCAGAAGGCTCAGCTCTGTGATCCTTGGCGTATCAGCCACCCTACCACTAAAGATTATTTCTTGCCACGTATTCCAGAATCGATTATGTCCTAATATCCCATGGCTTACTGCCCCAAGTGGTGGACACTAAAATAGAACCTACGGTCATGTCTGACCATGCCCCGATGGCTCTCACAATAAAACTTGTCGGGGGAATAGGGGCGGGGGGGGGGGGTGGACCTGGAGGCTGAACGAGTCCCTTCTGCAGAATGAGTTGGTCCAGGACCTTCAAAATACAATCAAAAGCTACTTTGAGCTTAACAAAAGCACGGTCACTTCTCCGTTCAATAACTGGCAAGCTCACAAAGCAGTCATCAGGGGCTCCCTCATCAGGCACTCTACCTCGATGAAGAGGGATCGGGAGCAGGAGCTGCAGAAGCGACTCGAGAAGGTTCAGGAGCTGGAAAGAATGCATAAAGCCTCATTGGCCAAAAGTAATCTCTTAGCACTCACTGAGGCCAGAGCAGCTCTGAATTCTTTGCTGTCCTCAAGGCCTGCATACATTATAAAGCGATGTAAAAGATTATACTTTGAATGGGGTATAAGAGTAGTGCACTTTTGGCGAGGGCCCTCGGGAAGCAGCAAACAAACTTTGTGGAAGCAATTGTTGACGGACAACAAAAAATTTATAAGCACTTCGGATATCGCAAGGACCTTCCAGTCCTTCTACCAGAAGCTCTACAACATTCACCCTGAATGGGACGTACCTGGACCAGAGGTGCCTAGAACAGATTAAGTGGTATATAGAGGAGTCAGGAATGCCTGTGCTTCAGGAGGGAGAGAGGGAGGCACTGGAGAGTCCAATTTCCCTAGGGGAGTTGAGCACCGCAGTTAAGGGGTCCCCCAATGGGAAGTCACTGAGGCCAGACGGATTTTCCGTCGCCTATTATAAGCAATTCCTCCCGCTTCTCGCCTCACACTTTCTTTCGGCCTTAAATTCGCTAATTGCAGCCCCAGACCCGGCCGCTGTCCCGAGCAAAGCGTTAGCCGCCTATGTTACGATTATCCAGAAACCTGCGAAGGACCTACTTTCCTGTGGAAGTTATAGGCCCATCTCATTACTGAATGTGGACCTCAAGCTGTTCGCAAAAATCCTGGCGAACAGGCTATCGGGGCTGCTACCGGCCTTTGTGGATGGTGACCAGTTGGGCTTTGTCCAGGGTAGGGAAGCCCGGGACAACAAGACCAGAGTGTTGAACTTTTTGCATAGGGTTAAACAGACTGGAGAGCCGGCTGTCTTGCTGTCCACTGATACCGAGAAGGCCTTTGACCGGGTAAATTGGCAGTTTATCAGAGCAGTCCTGGAACATATTGGTCTGGGCCCTAAAGCCTTGCAGATGATCATGGCCCTATACTCTGATCCATCTGCAAGAATTAAGGTTAATGGCGCTCTCTCGGGACGGGTTGACATTAGGAACGGCACTAGGCAGGGATGCCCACTTTCCCCACTGATTTTTGCCTTATCCATGAAGCCTTTTTTGTGTAGAATCAGGGGACATCAGAGGGATTGTGGTGGGCTTGGCTACACATAAGATCTCAGCACATGCGGACGATCTCTTGTTTTTCCTTACAAGCCTGGCATTGGCCTGCCGGCATTGCTGAGGGAATTGGAGCGGTTCGGTAGGCTGTCCTTCATGAAGATAAACTATGATAAATCGGAGGCCCTGGGTGTGAATCTCCCAAAGGATGTGGAGGCCCACCTGAGGGCATCCTTCCCATTTAGATGGCCGCCCTCAGCCATTACATACTTAGGCACTAAGATCACGAAAACGGTAGGTGGATTTATGTAGCAAATTTTGGCCCTCTCTTATCTAGACTTAAAAATGACCTGGCGAACTGGGACCTCCCCACCTTCTCGTGCTTGGGTAGAATCAGTATTCTTAAAATGATGGTCCTGCCAAAGATCCCTCCCGATTCAAATCCCCAGGGCATACTTCAAATCCCTAAACTTGATTTTGATCAAATTCATTTGGCAGATGCGTAAATCAAGGTTGAAGCTGCAACTGCCCTTTAGGCCAAAACAGTCAGGGGGGCTTGCTTGTCCAGATCTATTGTGGTATTGGCGCTTGGTTCATCTCCAGCATATATTAGACTGGCATTATCAGGGCACAAGGAAGAAATGGGTGAACCTGGAGGCAACATGGCTCCATACTCCGCTGAAGGACACGGCTTGGGTTGCTAGGTCGGGGAAGGCCCTCTGCAGCGATCATCTGCTCATTTCCACTACCCTCAGAGTATTCGATAAGCTCAGGGACAGGCAGGAGATATCCCCGTGGCCGACCCCCCTGGTGCCGCTGGTGCACAACCCATTCCTCCCCATCTTCGTGGGAGCTTTGAGGAAAAGAGGGTTCCGAGAGGGATGGACCTCATCCTACCCACTGGGTGGGCACAATTGGAAGATCTGAGGGAAAAATGGGATACGCACCTGCTCGACCAGTGGCTCTTGTTCACATTACAGAGCTTCCTCCTGAGTTTGGGGCCTAGACAGGAGATGCTTAGGACCCTCACCCCCTTTGAGAAGTTAGCAAGGGAAAGGGACCCCCCTACGAAGCTGATCTCTCAACTGTATGCTCTTTTGGGGAGTGCTGGGGAAGACGAGGTACCTCGTGTTTGCGTGGACTGGGAGAGGGACCTCGAGAGACATCTGACGGAGGAGCAGTGGAAATACATTTTCCCGGCAACGCACAAAACTTCCATTTCCTCCAAGATCCAGGAAGCAAACTATAAGTGTCTCACGAGGTGGTACTACACCCCGGAGAGGCTACATGTTTTTTGAGTGCTGGAAGTGCCGGGGAGCTGTTGGTAGCTTCTTTCCGTTCATAAAAGCACGACACAGATATTGCAGTCGTAGACCCCGTGATTTCTCTTCAGGGAGACGGAAAGGGTTAAGCAGCTTGTGGCCCCTGGTCCTCCTTCCCCCCCTTCCCCAAGACCCTTGGGAATAGCTAGCAATTGGGTTCACCATAGTCTGGTGACAATATCACTGTGAAATGAAGTGGAGAGCTAAAGATGCACTGATGAAGTCTGGAGAAGTGCAATGATGGGCTGACTCCCCCCTGGTCCCTCCCCTCCTATCTCTCCTTCCCTCCCCCCATCTTCCTTCTCTCTTACACTTCAATTTCTATTTACACACAATGCTCTCTCAGACTGAGCCACTCTACTTCAGGGCAAGGAGTTCTACGCGGAGTATGGTGGACATCAAGGCAGAGTCCCTCCGTGGGGGCTGACTGTTGGGCCTCTGTGGGGGGCCACCACCGGAACGGATGGATAAGCAAATACGGATGCGGATTGGCAAGGGCTATCTTTATTATAAGTACACATCTGTCACACCAATAGTCTGTATGTATATGTCCTGCATGTCTGTATATGCGAGATGGCTCTGTAAGTTTGAAAATGTTGTACTTACCTATTTGTCTCTTAATTGAAAATAAAAATAAAGAATTTCCCCCTCCCCCCCCAAAAAAAAAGCAGTAGAACCAGCCGCCCAGGAGGCATACCTATATTTCCTCTCTCCAGTTATATTTTTTCTTCCATGCGGATCATTATTTCCAGCCACTATTTACATATTTACCACTCCACTAAAATGAGTCATCCAAGACATGGACATAGTAACCTAGCAGACAGGGAGGTACTGATGTCCTGAAGTAATAATGGAAGAGAAATTAATTCTACAGGTAAGTACTCACAGAATTTTTTTTTCTCTTTCATTTTACTTCCGGCCATCAGAAGAATTCAGAGACGAATGGGACCTCCAAAAGCAGTACCCTTAATTCGGGTCGGATCCCCAAAAACCTTATTCCTTTCAGGAATAAGACATTCTAAAAACCCTTATTCCTTTCGGGAATAAGACATTCCAAAACCATCTAATTACTACTGTATGTAATTCCTTTCTACCAAAGACTCTACCTTATAGAAACTGAAGATCAAGTAGCGCTTTGCATACTTGTTCTACTGAAGCTTGATGCTAAAAAGCCCAAGATGCTCCAGTAGTTCTTGTTGAATGAACAGTAGTCCTAAAAGGAGGATCCTTCCCCTTAGGAATATAGAAACTTACCACTGCCTGTCTAATCCATCGGCTGATGGTAGACTTAGATGGTGGAAGACCTTTCCGTGGACCATCAGGAATGACAAATAAGGAGTCCGACCTACGGAAAGATTGTGTAAAAGTGAGATAGTGTCTTAGTGCTTTCACTACATCCAGCAATGAAGAATCCTTTTTTTATTGGACACTGGAGTAGGACAAAAGTAAGACAAATTCACCACTTAATTAAGATGAAAACCACTTTAGGAAGAACATCCTGTCTAAAAGCAGAAGATGGCCTTGTCCTTATGTAACACTAAATGAACTTAATAGAGACTTAACTGATAAGCTGCAAATTCAGAAACCCACCTTAATGAGGTTATTGCCACTAAAAAAAGATAAGCTTAAGAGTCAATAAACTTAAACAGGACCTTCAGCATGATTTAATTAAAGGCCCAAACCCTTAAAAAACTATTCCCCAGCATCTAAAATTAAAGTGGACCAACACCCTGCCTGATCGGCCCAATTTTGGATGCCCCGCTGTGTGAAACCCCCTAGGATGCCCCATTCACCTTACCTTACTCCCGGTCCAACAGCGCATGCGCAGGCCGTGGCCGCATCTGACGCTTCTCTCTAGCAGGACCAGCGCGGGCGCGCTCCCTGTTAGAGGGAAGCACCAGCATGCTTGGAGCCGATGTGGTTGTACATCCCTTGTACGCGCATACCACGGCGGCTCCAAGCGCGCTGATTGGACGTGCGGCCAGGCATGCGCCGTAGGAGCGGGATGAGATTTTTTCGGGTGTTCTGGGGGGGTTTCACGCAGCGGGCCACCCCAATCGGAGTGCCCCACGGAAGTGGACCAAAACCCTGGATAGTGACTAAAATACATTTTACGTTTTTAGTCACTTACTTATTATTCTTTCCCCCACTGGGCTGCCACTCTGTTCAGGACTCTAGGATACGGGTGCCACCGCCATCTTGACTCAGAAGCATCACACTTACTGAGGAGAGGAGAGTGGGATAAAGTACAGGGGGTGGGGTATAGCTGTGCTTTGCACAGACAGAGCAGAGCTGGGGTCAGGAGAAGGACATCAATCCCAGAATGCAGAGCAGCACAGTCAGCAGGCAATTCCTGTTTGCAGGCTGCCTGATGCTCCATGAGCTGCCATCTTGGATGTTTAAAGGCTCATAACATGCAGTAGATGCAGGTAGGATTATTTTTAATGTGAGCAATCTGTATGTACAGGGTGTGGGAAACATATAAGATAGACTCTTATTGAGGGTGAAGGTCCGCTTTAATGATCTATCTGCCAATTGTTCAAAAGAAGGACCCTGAAGAACTGATAAAATGATAAGTTCAGGTCCCAAACTGGCAGAAGTGGCTTACGAGGAGACCGCACATGAGCGACTCCCTATACCAAAGTTTTGATACATTTATTCTCAGCAATGGGTTTTCTGAAAAAGATAGATAAAGCCGATATCTGTCCCTAAAGTACTCAATTGAAAAACCTCCATCAAGAACCTTCTGCAAAAAATCCAATATTCTGGGAACAGAAAAAAAACTTAAGTTAGGTACCTGGTAACTTTTTTCTAAACATCCGAAAGGGCAGCATACGCTTGAGACCTCCAGGCTCCTCCCACCAAAGGGGAACACGTGACCACCAGACATAGTCTAACTCCACATAAGCAAAGGGGGGGGGGGGATGGCGTATGCTGCCCTTTCGGATGTATAAAAAAAAAAAAAGTTACCAGGTTACTAACTTAAGTTTTCTCAAAACATCCTTCGGGCAGCATACGGTTGAGGGATAGCCGAGTACTAACTCATTGGTCAGGAAAAACAGCACGAAGGACACTTCTGCCAAAAGACTGATCCCTCTGGGACAGAAGATCCAACCGATGTGTGTCTTGCAAAAGTCTTGGCTGAGGACCAAGTGGCTGCTTTACATATCTGTTCCATAGAGACCCCAGCCTGCTCTGCCCAAGATGTAGAAATACTTCTTGTAGAATAAGCCATGACTCCACCAGGTATATTAACATTCTGATAAGCCATCTTAATCGTATTCTTCATCCATCTTGCCAACGTCGTTTTAGATACCATCCGACCCTTTCTTGGGCCTGAGAAGGACACAAGCAAACTGTCAGATTTTCTTCAATCCTTACTCTGTCGAATAAGTTCTGACATCCAAGGCACTCAACTCAGAATAATACTCATTGTCGATAAACGGAATGATAATCTCTTGAGTTTTGTGAAAATAAGATTACATTTTGGGCAAATAACAAGGATCTACTCTCATAAATATGCGATCCGGGAATACCCGAAGAAACGGATGACGTCAGGACAAGGCCTGAATGTCACTAATTCTGCATGCAGAAGTAATTGCCACCAAGAATAACACTCTCCAGGTAAGATATTTTATGTCCAAATTCTTGACCTGAAAAAATGGAGGGGATTTTAACATTGAAAGAACCTTAGCTAGGTCCCATTGAGGCACGATCTTTGATGGTGCAGAATTAGAGCGCTTGACTGCCAGAAGTAAACGCTTGACAATAGAAAAGGACGACAATCTTTTGTCCAAAAATACAGACAATGCCGCCAGCTGGACCTTCAGGGTATTAACACTTAACCCCATTTCCACTCTGTGCTGCAAAAATTCCAAAATTACCGGAATCTTAAAAGATAATTTCTTGTTTTGAATAATTCTCCAATACTTAACCCTTCTATTGCCAGCCACGTAAAATTTACGTGCCTGACTTTGCCCCCTGCTAGTGCCTGCAAAATTAAGAAAAAAAAAAACTTACCTGACCCCGCATTCGATCAGGCCGGGTCTCCTCTTCACCCTGGGGGGCTCCTCCGGAGGCAGGGGCGAGCCCGGGGTAGGTCCCCCCCCCCCCCCCCCCCGTTTTAGCTGCCGCTGGCTTTTCCTGTAAAATAAAAAAAATAAAAAAATAAAAATGACATTTACTCACCTCCATGTGCGCTCGATCTCGCCGGCCCTCCTCTTCACCCGGGGTGGCCTCCTATCCCCCCCCCAGGGCTCTCTATCTCTATCTTCAGGAGAGAGCCTGTCAGGATCTCTCCTCCTCTTCTTCCCTTTTGGGGGCGGGGCTTATGACATTACTCGACGGCTCCAGGCCTCTCAGCTGTCAGATACCGGTGATCGGTGGCGAGAGAAGGATGGGGCAGGAGATCCTCCTGCCTCACCTCCTTCTCTGGCTGCTGATCACCGGTATCTGTCATCAGATCAGCGAGGGACAGAGGAGGTGACGATCGGAGGTGAGTAAAGAAAAAAATATATATTATTTTTTTAATAAAATAATTTTTACTATGTGATTGTGTGTTTTATTTTACTGTTAACCCTTTGTGAACTGGTAAGGGGTCCACGAGACCCCTATACCAGTTCTCAAGGCTGGGGGCTGGCAAGCCACCTGCGGCTAGCGGATGACTTGCCCTTAACCCCCGCCCCCTCCTAATTACCTGCCTCCCCAAAGGCCAGGGGGGGGCAGAAGAGCCCGGGCCCACAGAGGCTATGTGGGCTTGTAGCCTGCAGGGCCAGGGGCCACGAAAGTTGGCCCCTGTGCCCTGTTCTACAAGCCCTGCATAGCTGGTCCCGGGGTGGTTAAGCTGGGTAGGGGGGACCTCACGCCATTATTTTTTGGGGATTTTAAGGGTTTTTAACCCTTAAAATTCCCCAAAAAATGGGGTCCCCCTCCCGGGAGGGGGGACCCTATGTCATTTTTTTTTTTAAATTAACCCTATGTTACCTGTTACCCAGTAGGTATAAAAAGCTTCCAGCATCAGCAGGAGACCAGAAGCCAAATTGATCACAGTTAAACATGGAACAAAATGGTGAAAAATTACCTGTCAACAGAGGGTGACAAAATTTCAAGTAGGGTGGCAATTAAAAGGGTTAAAATTAGCTATGCATGTTGGATATTGTTCTGCTCGGGGGACCTTGCGCTTTCAGATTTAGCTTGTTTTTCTTGTTGATATTTGATATTTAAGGAAAAGGTGTTTTTTATTCTGCTTTTTTATACATTTTTTAGGGAAACCCTGTGCAACCTAAGAATTCTTCAAGGGATTACTTCCAGAAAGATGAGCGCACTGAAAAAATGCCAGGTATGCCCAGAAAGCTTAACATGTACTTTCGGGGAATATATGATTTGTTGGGTATTCCAAATGTAAAGGGTTGTTTTGGTACAAAAATTGCAAGGTGCACACTTTGTCTGCAAAGCTGATATTGTCAAGTAAAATTACCGTTATGTGCATGCTTTACCTTGGGGCGTTTGGCAACTCTTCCTTTGACAGTACCTATGCATGTTGGGTATTGTTCTGTTCGGCGGGTGTTGCTTTTTCAGATTTAACTGATTTTTTCTTGTTTGCTTACAGTTTGTTTAGGAAAATGTGGCTTTGATTCTGCTTTTCTATTCTTTTCTTAGGGAAACCTTGTGCAACCAAAGAATTCATTGAGGGATTACGTCCAGAAAACTGCACCCATGCAGAAAGCTTGAGGTGTGTACTTCCAGAGAATATATAGTTTGTTGGGGGTGTTTCAAATGTAAAGGGTTGTTTTTATTGAAAAACTGCAAGGTGCGCATAGCACAGTTGTATTTTATCTGAAAATCTCCTAAAGCGCTGTTTCAGTTTGGGGGAGTCTCCTGGGTAGGAAAGGGTGTCTACCAATACACATGTGGTACTATTGTAATCGGGAGAGATTGGGATTTCACACACAATAAGATTTTATTGACAAACTTACAAATTTGTATTACAAAAAAACACTACAAATTGTAAAAATATTTTTTGCGCACATTTCACCCAAACATATTGAGAATATGCCTAAAAAATTACAAACAAGACATGTTCATGTTAAAGCCCAGACTGAAAAAAAACAATATATAATTTCCCTAGGAAATCCCTTCAAAAATCACAGTTGAACACGTGGAGCGCAAAATAGTGCAAAATGGCCTGGAAACACAGTGTGACAAAATCTCCAGATAGGCTGGCAGTTAAAGGGTTAAAGGTCTCAACTCTAAAGAGTCTCAATAACTTTTCTGGAATAACCCTTCTTCAGAAGTAGGGAGACTTCAGGGTCCAAACTGTCAGTCTCCACCACTGTGGGTTTGGACAAAGTACTGGTCCCTGCGACAACAACTGCTGACATACTGGAATCATCCTGAATAGACAGTTCCACCAAAGTCGAGAACCAAGATCTCTTGGGCCACCAAGGATCCACTAGAAGAACCTTAGCTGGTTCCTTGAGGATTTTGTTTAACACCATCGGGATCAACCGGACTGGAGGAAAGCATCCACTCCCAATGCTTGATCCGCTGGATTCAAGAGAAGAAGTACTTTGTTGATCCAGTTTGTGACTCTACGCAGAAGCGAACAGATCCACCTCGGGCATGCCCCTTATATCGCACATCTGACTGAACACTCCTGGATCCAGTGACTATTCTGATTCTCTTATCCGGGACCGAATCAGGAAATCCGCCACCTGATTTAAGGTCCCCTTTAGATGTACAGCTGTCAGAGACTTCAGGTTTTCTTCTGACCACAGTAAGATCTCCGACGCCACCATCATCAATCGAGAGGATTTCGTTCCCCCTTGACGATTTATATACGCCACTGAAGTTGCATTGTCCGATCTGATCTGTACATGCCGATTTTTCAGATTCTGTTTTAGCACCCATAAGGCCTCCTTCACCGCTATCAGTTCTCTCAGACTTGAAGACGACTCAGAGCCTTGGACCATTTTCCCTGCACCGTCCAATCCCTGCAATGGGTTCCCCAGCTCCAAGCCGAAGCATCTGTTGTTACTATCATCTCCTTTGTGTCTAATCAAGGCAGATCGTCGGAGAATCAATCCTTCATTAGCCACCACCCTAGGGAACATTTCACCGTCCATGGAATAGGGACTACTTCCTCTAACACATTCTGGGTCCTGTTTCAATTCTGCAAAATATGCATTTGAAGAGTCCTGGAATGTAACTGGCCCCATCTTATTGCCAGGAATGCCGAAGTCAATATCCCCAGCACCCTCATGGCCTGTCTTATAGAGGATGTTGTGTTTGCACAAAAAATCAAAATTTTCTGATGAGGTAAAATCAAGACTTGGCGGACCAAATTCATCTCGAATCCTAAATATGTCATCACATGCGAGGGGACCAAACTTAACTTCTGGAGGTTCAGGATCCAACCTAGGTGGGTTAACAGATTCAGGGTGTGATTGAGATGCTCCAATAACTTGTCCTTTGATTGGGCAAAAAGTAATAGGTCGTCCAGGTAGGCGACCACGCCTATTCCTCTCTGCCTCAGATATGCCAGAGGTTCTGCCAATACTTTCGTAAAGATCCTCGGAGCTGAGGCCAGTCCGAGAGGAAGGCAGACAAACTGGAAGTGCAAGATCCGATCTCCGTCTTAAATTGCAAATCTCAGAAAAGACTGAGCCTGAGCACTCATTGGTACTTGGCAATATGCGTCCTTCAAATCTATTGAGACCATGAAGGAACCCTGTAGAAGCATGCCCTTGACTGAAAAAAGTTTCCATGCAAAAATGTTTGTACTGGACATAGAAATTGAGCTTTTTTAGGTTCAGAATAAATCTTAATCCTCCTGAGGCCTTCTTTACTAGAAAGATGCTGGAGTAAAACCCTGCCCCCTGTTGAAGATGGGGGACTGGAACAATTACGCCCCTTGACCCCATGTCTAATAAAATTTCCTGAATAGCTTTCCTTTCCTCTAGGCCCTTGGGCAGAGGAGAAAACAAACATTTTGAAGGAGGGTCTTGAGAAAAATCTATGTGAAAGCTCTCTTTTATTCCCTTTACAATAAATGGACAATCCAAAAGGTCCCGCCAGGTCATGTAAAAACCGTTTAGCTTGGCCCCAATTAGAAGGGTGGCATCATTGCTTCTTGGGTTTGACCTGATAGGTCCCAAACAAAGTGGAACCTCTAAAGTTACCTTTTCTTGTTGAGGTTGCGGAATGGGAAGAAACACCTCTGGATCTTTTAGGGGCATCCTTGTTAAGAAAGGAGCGCCTAAAAGAATTCCTGGGAAAAAAAAAAAATCTCTTATTAGCTGAAAGCCTAGGTCGGGCAGGAAAACAATTATTCCTATTTGCGGTCCTATCAAAAACCTTTTCTAATTCTGAACCAAACAGAAACTGCCCCCTGAAGGGCATGGCACAAAGTCTCATCTTTGACCCAATATCCCCAGACCAGGTTCTCAACCAGAGAGTCCTGCGCACAGAATTGGTCACAGCCATACTTTGAGCCAAAGATCTTACTGATTCAGCCATGGCATCTGTCACAAAAGCCGTGGATGAAAAAAGGATAGGTAAGGCTTTTAAAATTTTCTCTAAACTAGTCCTTTCCAACAAGCAATCTTTCAATTGTTGAATCCAGAAGCACACATTTCTGATTACACAATTGGAAGCTAAAATGTGTCTTAATGCATTAGATTCCGCTTGCCAGGCTCTCTTGAGCAGGGAATCCATTTTCTTATCTAGGGGATCCCTAAGTACTGCAAAATCTTCAAAAGTTAAACCCGCTCCCTAAGAGACTTTAGCAAAGGCGGCATCCAACTTAGGACATTTTTCCCAAAACTCAGAATCCTCTTCCGCAAAAGGATATCTGAGCTTTAAACCACCGGGATTTGAAAATGTTCCTAGACTGAATATTTCATTCCTCCATAATCATATCCTTCAAGTAATTATGAAAAAGGAAATGAATAGGATGAATCAGGAGCCAAATCTGGATAAAACCCTGTTTAGATCTCAGACCTGCATCCTTTTCTTCTATCCCCATGGATAAACAAATCATGTGCAACAGGAAAGGTAAGTCTCCCGACAAAAACAAGTACCTCCCTTTAGCCGAGACTGTAGAGCCGGAGACCTGATCTTCCTCCTCCCCAGAAGCTTCCCCTTCCTCTGAGTCATCGTCTGGCATATCTGACTCCTGAGTGGAAAAATAAGAGGATCTACCCATATGACTGGCCAATAAAGAAGAATCAAAGGGACCCGTTGCTGATTGGGTAAAAACAACCTGGTTTCCCAAACCTTCTGGGCCATAGCCGAAGAAGAAATCTGGTTCTTAAGCTCCTTCATCACTCGCATCAAATTAGATTTTTGTTCCTTATTAACCACCTTATCCGTGCAGGATTGACAAAGTGGTTTCTTATAGGAATCCAAAAACTTTGTTTGACACAAGGGACATCTACTCTTCTTCTGTGATTTAGATCCTGAAGAAGAGGATTTGGGTACACTTGGGGTGGCTTTGTTCGGGGTATTAGACTATAAGACATAGCAAGCAGGTGTGTTATAAGGCAGCACACAACTCGTGTGGAGCTTGCTCTTGGATGCTTGGAAGTGGTGAGTTAAAGCAGGATCTCCTGTGGTAAGCTTGGGGAAACTGAGCTCATTTGGTAAGTAAAATATAGCAAACTGTGTTTGTTTTATTTTTGTGAATCAGTGTGTTAATGCTGGCACAAATTTAACCCTTTCAGTGCCAGCCTACCTGCAGCATTTGCCACTCCCTGTTGCCAGACCATGTTTCACTATTTTGCACTACACATGTTCAACTGTCATTTTTGAAAGGATTTCCAGGGATTTCCCAGGAAAATGATATATTGTTTTTTTCAGCAGAGTCTGGGCTTTAACGTGAAATGTCTTGTTTGTAATTTTTAGGTGTATTCTCAATATTTTTGGGTGAAATATGTGAAAAAAAAATAAAAAAAAATATTTTTTTTTACAATTTGTAGTGTTTTTTTGTAATAAAAAATGTAAGTTTGTCAATAAAATCTTATTGCGTGTGAAATCCCAATTTCTCCCGGTTACAGCGATACCACATATGTATAGGTAGACACCCTTTCCTGCCCAGGAGACTCCCCCTGAAATAGCGCTTTAGGGGATTTTCTGAAAAAAATACAACAGTGATATGCGCTATGCGCACCCTGCAGTTTTACCAGAAAAACAAACCCTTTACATTTGAAATACCCCCAACAAACTATATATTCTCTGGAAGTACACACCTCAAGCTTTCTAGGTGTACCAAGCATGTTGATGTGCCCATAGTTTTCTAGAAGTAATTCCTCAATGTATTCTTTGGTTGCAAAGAGTTTCCCAAAAAAAAGGATAAAAAAGCAGAATCAAAGCCACATTTTCCTAAAAAAACTATATACAAACAAGAAAAAACAAGTTTAATCTGAAAAAGCAACATTCCCCGAACAGAACAACACCCAACATGCATAGGTTCTGTCAAGGGAAGAGTTGCCAAACACCCCAAAGTAAAGCATGTGCGTAACGGTAATTTTACTTGAAAATTTCAGTCCTGCAGACAAAGTGCGCACCTTGCGATTTTTCAACCAAAACAACCCTTTACATTTGGAATATTCCCCATAAACCATATATTCCCTGAAAGTACACATGTTAAGCTTACTAAGTGTACCCAGCTTGTTGTAGTGGGCTCATCCTTCTGGAATTAATTCCTCAAAGAATTCTTTGGTTGCGCAGGGTTTCCCTAAAAAATGTATAAAAAAGCTGAATAAAAAACACCTTTTCCTAAAGTATAAATATGCAAACCAGAAAAAACAAGCTAAGTCTGAAAGCACAAGGTCTCCCGAACAGAACAATACCCAACATGCAGAGGTACTATTAACCCTTTTAATTGCCAGCCTACTTGAGATTTTGTCACCCTCTGTTGACAGGTCATTTTTCCCCATTTTGCGCCATGTTTTGCGCCATTTTTGCTGTAATTTTCAGGAAAATTATATTTATATTTTTTTGAAGCAGAGTTTAGGCTTTAACATGAAATGTCTTGTTTGTAAATTTTATTTTGTTTTTACAATATTATTAGTAAAAAATAAATAAATAAAAACATTTTTAGAAAATTGACTCCTTTATTTTAAGTAAAAAATGTATTTTATTAAGGAAAATCATATTGCATGTGAAAGCCCCATTTCTACCGATTAGAACAGTACCACATATTTATCGGTAGCCCCCCGTTCCTGCCCAGGAGACCCCCCTAACTGAAACAAGTAATCTATAACATCTTCAAATAAAATACAACTACCATCCACACTACAAAGGGTTAAATCGAGAAAAAAAAATGACACAGGGTCCCCCCTCCCTGGGGGGGATTTTTAAGGGTTAAAAACCCTTAAAAATCCCCCCAAAAAATTGACATGGGGTCCCCCTTATCCAAAGTAACCAGCTCGGGACCAGCTATGCAGGGCTTGTAGAAACAGGGCACAGGGGCCAGCTTTTGTGGTCCCTGGCCCTGCAGGCTACAAGCCCGCATAGCCCGTGGGCCCGGGCTCTTCTGCCCCCCCCCCCCTGGGCTTTGGGGAGGCAGGTAATGGGGGTGCCGGGGGTTAATGACAAGTCACCCGCTAGTCACAGGTGACTTGCCACCTCCCCCAGCCTTGTGAACTGGTATAGGGGTCATGGACCCCTTACCAGTTCACAAGGGGTTAAATGTAAAAAAAAAAAACACAGACACACACAAAGAGAAAAAAATATTTTTTTTTTTTTTTAATACTTACCTCCCATCCATCCTGGAGCACTGTGTCCCTCGGCGATCACTGGCTTCTGCTCACCTGCTGGAAGCCTTTTATAGCTGCTGGATGACAGAACACAAAGGGTTAATTAAAAAAAAAATGACATTGGGTTCCCCTTCCCCAACCCTTAAAAATCCAAAAAAAAAAAAAAAAAAATGACGTGGGGTCCCCCTTACCCAAAGTAACCAGCCCGGGACCAGCTATGGGGGCTTGTAGGCACAGAGTGGAGGGGCCAGCTTTTGTGGCCCCCTCACCCTGCAGCCTATGAGCTCACATAGCCTATGTGGACCCGGGCTCTTCTGCCCCCCCCCCCCCCAGGCTTTGGGGGGGCAGGTAATGGGGGTGCCGGGGGTTAATGGCAAGTCACCTGCTAGGGTAGGTGACTTGCCACCCCCCCCCCCAGTCTTGTGAACTGGTCACATGGACCCCTTACCAGTTCACAAGGGGTTAAATGTGGAATAAAAAAAACACAGACACATAAAAAAAATGATCTTTATTATTTTATTTTTTTTACTTTACTCACCTCCGATCCTGTGTCCCCCGGCGATCTCCGCTGACAGCCTGCTCGCTGTTTGGAACAGAGAGCCTGGGGAGGAGGGGGGGGGGGCATCACACCCCTCTCCTCCTCCTGTGCTCTGTGCTCCAAGCACCGAGCAGACTGATTCAGTCTCGGGGGCTTGGGCATAAGAAGCCGGCTGCTGGTGACACCCCAATGGGCGGGGCTAGCAGTCGAGATGCAGGAAGTGGGGGGAGAGGGCATTTTCTGCCCTCTCCTCACCACCGAAGAGGCTGGAGGGGCGATCGGAGGCCCCCCCAGTGAAGAGAAGACCCGGAGGGAGGCAGCGCGACCACAGGTAAGCAAATGTCATTTTTATTTTTATTTTTTTTACAGTCAGCAGCTGCTGCTGCCGCAGCGGGGGGGGGGGTATTCCGGGGGCTCTCCTGGAGCCATCCGACCCCCCACGGGGCCTGATCCAATGAGGGGTCAGGTGAGTATTTTTCATTTTTATTTTTTATACTAGCAGCGGGGAAAGTCGAGCACGTAACACCTACGGGCTTGGCACTTAAGGCCCAGCCAAGCCAGCACGTAGGTGTTACATGCTTGGCACTTAAAGGGTTAACCAAAAGAAAAAAAAACGTTTTTTGTTTTTTTTTCTTCACTTTCTCTCTCTTGGATTCCTGCTGAGGCCTAATTGAGGCCTAATTGAAGCAGGTGTGTTCTAAGGCAGTACACAACTCGTGTGGAGCTTGCTCTTGGATGCTGACTCTGTAAGTGGCTGCTTGGAAGTGGTGAGTTAAAGCAGGATCTCCTGTGGTAAGCTTTGGGAAACAGAGCTCATTTGGTAAGTAAAATATAGTAAACTGTGTTTGTTTTATTTTTGTGAATCAGTGTGTTAATGCTGGCACAAATTTAAACCAAAGGAAAAAAAAAGTTTTTTTTTTTTTTTTTTCTTCACTTTCTCTTGGATTCCTGCTGAGGCCTAATTGAAGCAGCTGTGTTATAAGGCGGCACACAACTCGTGTGGAGCTTGTTCCTGGAGGCCAACTCTGTAAGTGGCTGCTTGCAAGTGGTGAGTTAAAGCAGGAGTTAAAAGCAGAAGTGCTGAAGCTGTAAGTATCTGCCTTGATTTCTTATTGTTATTTTAAGTGTTGTAAATTCTACACTTGGTGTTCCCACAAATTGATACAATGGGTTCCATGCCTAACAATGCTGTCCAGTGTACATCTTGTGCTATGTATGCACTTCTTGATCAATCGGTCGATGGTGGATATATATGCCCCGGATGTCTGCGAATCGCTGATTTGGAAGCCGTGATTCACGATCTAAATAAGCAATTGGCAACACTGAGAGACATTGTTATCATGCAAAAGAGTCTGGATCTCACTGATCTGGCACTCCATGGGTCAGGGGAGGGTGGTAGTATGGGGGGAGAGGAAAAGCAGGAAAATGAGGCAGCTAGCTGGATAACAGTTAGAAGGCAGGGTAGGGGTAAAAGTTACAGGGAGGCTAGCCCTGAACAGGCACCTCCAAACAAGTTTGCCCGGTTGGCAGATGAGGAGGATGTTAGCTCAGGGATGGCACAGCTGCAGCAAGACACATCTGTCGGCTCCAGTAAGAAAGGGAGGGGAAATGGGAGAACAGGGCAGGCAAGACAAGTGCTGGTAGTGGGTGACTCTATTATTAGGGGAACAGACAGGGCAATCTGTCACAAAGACCGGGATTGCCAAATAGTGTGTTGCCTTCCTGGGGCAAGAGTACGGCATGTAGCGGAGCGGGCTGACAGATTGTTGGGAGGGGCTGGCGTGAACCTAGCGGTCATGGTGCATATTGGCACAAATGACATAGGAAGAAGTAGGTGGAAGGTCCTTAAAAATGATTTCAGGGACTTAGGCCGTAAGCTTAAGGCAAGGACCTCAACTGTAGTATTCTCAGAAATACTACCAGTACCAAGAGCCACACCAGAGAGGCAGCGGGAGATTAGAGTTGTAAACAGGTGGCTCAAAAATTGGAGTAAAAAGGAGAGGTTTGGGTTCTTAGAGAACTGGGCCGACTTCACAGTGGGCTACAGGTTCTTTGGCAGGGATGGGTTGCACCTCAATGGGGAGGGTGCATCTGTTCTGGGGGAGAGGATGGCTAAAAGATTAGAGGAGTGTTTAAACTGAGCACTGGGGGGGAGGGTAAAAGCAGTTACAAAGGGGAAGTTAGGAAAGAAAGTGACAGTGGGTGTAGAGGGTGTAGTGACAGTGGGGGGAGAGGTTAGCACATCTAACAGGAATAAGGGCAATATACAAAATACATACTGATGGGGGTTTGCTATAAACCTCCAGATATATCCGAATCAATAGAAAATATGATGCTAAGGCTGATAGATATAGCCGCTAAACTAAATGAGGTAGTGATTATGGGGGACTTTAACTACCCAGATATAGACTGGGATGCTGAAACATGTGTTTCGCATAAAAGTAATAGTTTTTTATCTAAAACAAAAGATGGCTACCTTTCCCAACAAGTACAAGCTCCAACAAGGGGGAAAGCCATATTGGACCTAATACTAACCAATGTACCAGACAAAGTAATAAAGGGACAGGTTGGGGGACACCTTGCAAGCAGTGATCATAATATCATTAATTTCCAATTAGCAGTCACTAGGGTGCCTTATCAAGGAGCCACAAAAACGCGGGACTTCAAAAAGGCAAAGTTTGACCAACTTAGAGATGCCCTACACTGCATTGACTGGGAAAATGCCCTTAAAAACAAAAGCATGGACGCTAAATGGGATACTTTCAAAGGAATACTTAATTTTTATTGTGAGGGTGTGGGCCCCCTGAAAATCAAGGAGGGGACCCCTATAGAGGGAAATGAGGAGAAAGCAAATTTGCTTACCAACTTCTTTGCTTCTATATTCACAAAAGAATTTGACATGCCGAGTGAAATGCAGGGGAATAACCAAAACCCTCCATTAAATGTCACTGGTCTAACCAAGGAAGAAGTCCAGCACCGTCTCAAGCAGATAAAAATCGATAAATCACCGGGACCAGATGACATACATCCTCGTGTTTTAAGGGAGTTATGTACAGTAATAGACAAGCCGTTATTGCTAATATTTGTGGATTCCATAACTACAGGGTCTGTTCCGAGGGATTGGCACTTGGCAAATGTGGTGCCAATATTCAAAAAGGGATCTAGGGGGAACCTGGGAACTACAGACCGGTAAGCGTAACATCTGTGGTGGGCAAGCTGTTTGAAGGTTTCTTAAGGGATACTATCCTGGAGCACCTTGGGGAAAATGACCTTATTACACCATATCAGCATGGATTTATGAGGAATCGCTCCTGCCAGACAAACCGAATCAGCTTTTATGAGGAGGTAAGTTCAAGATTGGATCAGGGGGAGTCATTGGATATCATATATCTTGACTTTTCTAAAGCATTTGATACTGTGCCACATAAAAGGCTGGTACAAAAGATGAGAATGCTTGGACTGGGGGAAAACATGTGCAGATGGGTGGGAAATTGGCTTAATGATCGGAAGCAGAGGGTGGTTATCAATGGTACACACTCAAATTGGGTCACTGTTACTAGTGGAGTACCACAAGGGTCAGTTCTGGGACCAATTCTCTTCAATATATATATAAATGACATTGGGTATGGATTAAACAGTAAAGTCTCAATCTTTGCAGATGATACTAAGCTGAGTAAAGTAATTAAAACAAAAGAGGACAGCAGGCAGCTACAAACAGATTTAGATAAATTGGAAGCATGGGCAGTTAAATGGTAAATGAAGTTTAACACAGATAAATGTAAGGTTATGCACATGGGAAGGAGAAATCTGTGTCATGATTACACATTAAATAAAGAAACACTTGGTAAAACAACAATGGAAAAGGACCTAGGGGTTTTAGTTGACAATAAGCTCAACTGTAGTAATCAATGCCAGGCAGCTGCTGCCAAGGCAAATAGGATCATGGGGTGCATCAGGAGGGGCATAGGTGCTCATGACCAGAGCATCATTTTACCCCTGTACAAGTCACTGGTCAGACCCCATATGGAATACTGTGTACAGTTCTGGGCACCTGTGCTTAAGAAGGACATATCAGAACTGGAGCACGTTCAAAGAAGGGCAACAAAGTTAATAAAAGGAGTGCGGGGGCTAGAGTACCCAGAAAGATTGTCCAAGTTAGGTTTATTTAATCTAGAAAAAAGACGATTGAGGGGTGATCTAATAACTATGTATAAATATATTCGGGGCCAATACAAGGATCTGTCCCACAATCTATTTATACCCCGGAGTGTAACCATAACCCGGGGGCATCCACTAAGGTTAGAGGAAAGGTGCTTTCTCCACCGACATAGGAGGGGATTCTTCTCTGTAAGAGCAGTGAGACTATGGAACTCGCTGCCAGAGGAGGTAGTAATGATGGATACAGTAAAAACGTTCAAAAGTGACCTTGATGCCTTCCTGGCATGTAATAACATTTCCATCTATGGCTACTAGACCACTGGAAGGAATTAAACAGGCTGAACTGGATGGACTAAAGTCTTTATTCACCCTTACATACTATGTTACATAAAGAAATAGGAGGAAGGTGAGCTGTATCCTCCCCCAAAATTCACAAAACAATAGTCACCCTATTAAAATAGTAAAGTGACTAACCAGGGCAGAGCTGGGCCTCCTCCTCCTAGAATCGGCATTTGACGGGTTGTTTGATGAATCCTGGTCCGCATTAGGAATATCTGTGGAAGCATTTTTCATTAGATCAAACATAGGCTCCACAATGCAAATGTCCTCCGCCTGATCTGCCATTTTCTGGTATGAGGCACCAAGGATTAGCTTCCTGAGTCTACCTAAATAGGGCAGGAGCAAAATCCCAATAATCATTATTAACCCTTTCAACATAGGATAGAAAAGGGAGGCCAATACTAAAAACTCCAAAACATCTGTGCTGCCCCTTTAAGGCCCTAGCACGTGGTATGGCTCAGCAGGATTAATCCCGGCTCTGCCGTAAGACGTCACAGCTTTCCTGGGAGGAAGAAGCCCATTCCTATTTCCTGTGAGACGCTACAAATCAAAATCAACGCTGCGTGCACGTGTTTTGTGCCTGTTTCTGGCCGTCGAGAGAAGCACTGGAACAATCCTGATCCAGGAAGGCATCGCCCGGGAATGTCCATCAGCGTCCTCCGACTCCCACTTCCGGACTGCCAGCCGCCGCCGGAGGCAAGAGATCAAAACAGCACTTTGCAAGGCCGGGTGGGGAAGAGAGAGCAAAAACGCATCATTTCCTTCTCTTCCCCGCCTCTTAAAGGTACAGCGTCCTAGTAATGTAAAAGTAAGAATTAACCTGGAAAAAAAGTTCCAGTGCAACCAATTCATAGGGAAAACTTTCCTCTAATAAAAAAATAGTTTTCCAGATAAAAATATTTTCCCTAATCTTTCCCCTGGGGTCCGGCCACCCCGGCTTCTTCCAAATTCATCCTCAGTAAGAGGGAAAACATTAGCTTACCCCCCTTTGAACTAGATCAAAGAATGGGATCTGGCCTAGAATCCCTGAGGGTATCCCGGGCCCCTGGCAAAATCAGCCTCCAGGACAGAGAAATGGACCCCCTGCTTAACACAGGCCCATAGCACCGGAATACTTACCTAAACCATCCTGGTTCAGGAGCTAGTGGTCTGGCTCCTACCTCACGGAAACAACTGGAGAATTGGAGGAGGAGCCAAGATTTTATTGCGTCTGGTGGTCACGTGTTCCCCTTTGGTGGGAGGAGCCCAGAGGTCTCAAGCTTATGCTGCCTGTAGGATGTAGATGCTATGGAATAGCTGTGCTCCTGATTTGCATGGGAGTGGTATTCTTACTACACACCTGACAGTCCTGCTTACACGTGATCATAAGGAGGGAGCTGTGACAGCAGCAATTCACATCAAACTGAGAGATGTGCACCTCAGGAACACGAAGCAGCTTTTCTGTCATTCTACACAAACACACTGAATGAACGGCTGTTGAAGGGATTCTGTGTGAGGGGGAAGCTGTTACATTCATGCATTCATGTTCATGTTATGTCAATAGTGTGGCAGCCACGGAGCATTCAGGTGGTGCAATTAATTATCTAAAATGTTTCTAGGAGATCAGGATTCCCCAGGTTTGAGAAAAAACGAACCCTTTGGATTTGCACCAAGCTATAAATGCTCGCCAGACTCTATAGTAGATCACTGATGAAGACTTCTTCCTGGCCTGAATCATAGTCTGGATGACTCTGGCAGAAAACCCCCTTTCTGCCAAGATAAAGGATTCAATAGCCAGGCCATCCAAGCCAGAACTTGTGAATTGGGATGCCTTAGAGGCCCCTGTGTGAGAAGATCTGGATCGTCGGGTAACCTCCACGCCAATGTACACTGACATCCTTACTATGTCTGAGAACCAGCTTCTGGTATGCTGACCACTGAAGAGTCAGGCCAACTGTTGTTATTGTTAGAGGATCCCTGGACCGGGACACAAACTTCGGATCTTCCGACTGTGCCGTGCTGCAAGAGATCTACGTCTAGGATCCCCCAGCACAAGCATAGGGATTGAAGAAAAACCCTCTGACTGAGAGACGATTCCCGCTGGTGCAGGACCGTTGAGATGATCGGCCTGCAAGTTGTCCACTCCAGGTATGTGTACAGCCAAGAAATATGGAACCTGTTTCTCGGCCCAAAGTAAGAACCAGCTCATTTCCATGAGGGCTTTACTGCTTCTGGTGCCCCCATGGTGATATATACCACCACCGTCCGATTGTCTGTTTGAATCCGGACGGGATGCCTCTTCAGATGGTATGTCCAATGTCTGAGACACAATAGAATCGCTCTCAGTTCCAGGATATTTATGGAGAGTCTGCTCTCCCTTGGAATCCACTGTCCCTGGATCGTTTGTGACTTCATGACACTCCCCCAACCAGATAGACTGGCATCCGTGATGATCTTCCACTGTACTGGAAGAAAAGATTTGCCAATCTGATGAGGTTGAGGACTCAACCACCAGGCCAGAGACTGCCTTGTTGACTGTATCATGCAAAAAAGAGTGATCCAGAATCTGTGGGTATCGATCCCAGATTGTGAGCAATTCCATCTGCAGGGGTCTTGTGTGAACAGTGCAAAAGGTACTGCCTTAAAGCAAGTTACCATCAGGCCCAACAGACACATTCCTTGACAAATCATCGAGTGAGGGCAAGACAAGAGACCCTGTACTCTGGCCTGAAGAAAAAACTCTTCTGTTCTGGAAGAGCAGTTTTGCCTGAGACGTTTCTAATGACATTCCCAGAAAATAAATAACTCTTGAAGGTATGATATGATATTTGACTTAAGAAGAATTCGACTGGATAGTCAGTTATCTAGTGTCGATGAGACAGTCTGTGTATACTTCTGGGCCCCCTGACATGATGGGGCCCATATCAACAGATTGTCTAAGTAAGGGATTATACGTACACCCTGACCTCTAAGAGAAAACATGAGACCTGCCACATCTTGTTAAACACCCTTGGTGCTGATGACAGACCGAAGGGTAACACCACAATCTGAAGATGTAGGCCACCTACAGCAATGTAGGTATACATCCTTATATATACACTGTGGTTATAAAAACTCCCGGCTGGAGTAACATCACTGTGGATCAAACGAATCCCATCTCTAAAAAAGGCGAGAAACAGCAGATCTCAATGCTTCTACTTTCTGTGGAATTAGGAATACCCCTGACCAAGAGAATCTCTGAGGAGGTCTAGTTCCTAATTTGATTTTGTAACCTGAGGATACAACTTCCTGTATCCAAATATCTGTTACATGAAGCCTCCAAATATGAGCAAAAATGCACAAGCTTTCCCCCCATCTGCAAGAGCGGGGGCATCCCTTCATGCCTGAGCAGGCTTTGAAGGGGGTCTGGCTTTATTCTGCCAGACACCTGTTGCCTTAATTTGGGACCTTGTCTTATTCCAAAAACCTCCTCGGTATCCCGAAGAGGCCGAAACCCCAAAGGATTAGAGGCCCAGGGGAAAGCTGTATTAGACTTCGGCTTCTGTGGCAGATTAGATGATTCACCACTAATAGCATGCTTTACTATGTCAACCAAGCACTCCCCAAACAGACACCCCCCTTAAAGGGGAGTCCCGTCAGATTCTTTTAAGAGGCTATGTCAGCTGGCCATTGCTTAAAGCACACCTTAAGGCTACCACCAGAGCTAGGCCTCTGGCACTTAACCAGATCGAAAACTCCATAGCCTGGATCACATGCTCCTCAACTGGGAGCATAACTTCTGTGAATGACCCATATGAGTCTTAGAGTACAGTTGTTTTAACAACCTCCCGCTTCCCAAAAATGCTATGAATGTAGCACAGGCCACAACGTCGACCCCATAATAGATGAGCATGACATGCCACCTGATCCACGCACTTATCCGCTGGAACCTTTGGAGAAGCACTATCAGAGGATGGCATAACCAAAATATTAAAAGACCTGGCACCAGAGCGTCCACCACAGAAGGGCAAGACCATAATTCAATCTGAATTGGAGGAAAAGGATACATAATATCTAGTAGTTTAGGAATGGTCGGAAGACAACCTGACTTCTGCCATTCCCTATTGATCAGATTAGAATAATGCGTATGCTCAGCAACATCCTCCAGAATGGAGGAAATAAAACCATCCATCCATCTTCTCCTTAACCGAGCACCCCCTTGTGTAGAGGACTCTGAATCCGAGTCCCTACTGGATGAATTCTCCCCAACGGATAACTTCCTGGGCAGCCACAATATGCTAAAATCTTTTCTTTAAAGCCTTTTTAGTAGCCAATACTTCATAATGACTCTCTAAAGGTTTAGGCCCACTTGATGGCTGCCGACAGAGTTTAAAGACTGAGAAGGAGACTATGGCAGCCGCAATATCCTCTTCAAATACTCAGAGGATATATATATATATATATATATATATATATATATTTTTTTTTTTTTTTTTTTTTTTTTTTCAAAAAACCTTCTTAGTAGCCGGTACGACTCACTAAAGGTTTAGGTCCGCTTGAAGGTTGCCAAGGGGGTTTGAAGCCTCAGAGAGCACCGGCAATAGGGGTCAGGGAGGAGAAAAACTGTCTTCCATATCCACTACTATCATAGCATAACTCTGCACACCGTGCTATTCTCGTCCAGTGCCAACTGCATGCATACTGGACCTGGGGTAAATCTAAAGACCAGATCCAATTACCCCAGATGCCTCCGTCATGGTGATTAATACTAGATCACCCCCCAGGGGGTCCAAGACCTAATATGTGAACAGTTCTCGACAGTCACAAGTGACAAATCGAGTCCTCTGGGGCGTAACCACCATATATATATATATACAAAACATATAAATTAAAAAAAAATACAATCAAGTTAACCTATCTATTGGTTTAGGTCCGTATGGGAGCCGTGCGGTGGCTCGGAGCAGCTCCCTGCCGGCCAGCAACCCCAGCGCCGAGTGTCTGACTGTGCAACGGAGAAGAACCTGCGACCTCGGCGGTGCTCAGCACTTCGCTAAGCCGAAAATCGTTCCATGGCTTTGGCCCGAGTAAGTGCGCTGAACCACTAAGAACCACCGAAGGTGTTAGTGGTTCTCGGCACTTCACTAAGCCGAAAATAGTTCCATAGTTTTGGCCCAAGTAAGAACGCTGAGCCGCTAAGAAGAAGTTCTCAGCACTTTGCTAAGCCGAAAATCGTTCTACAGCAACAGACTGAAAAACTGTGCTGAGCCCCTAAGAAGAACCGGAGGTCTCGGCGTTGCTAGCTACTTCGCTAAACCGAAAATCTTTCCACGGCTGCGACCCAGAAAACATTCCTTCCTCGCTACTGCCTAAGCTCCACCCCCCTAAAGGCATGCAAATTTTGAATTTTACATCCAGTAAAACACAATTAATACATGGGAAAGAGCAATAAAAGAGGGAAAATAATTCCCTTGGTCACCCCCAATCAGGCTCACCAGACAAAAACCTGTGGCTGCTTATTTCTGTGGCGGAATTCTCAGCCAGGAGTGTCACTCTTTTTAAAAAAAAAATACAATTCTGTGAAACGCACCTGTAGAATTGTTTTTGAGTATATCCAGTCCAGGTCGTCCCAGTGATGACATGTGGGTATTCCGCCCCCAGGGGGCGCTCAACTGCAAGATCAAAAGATGTTGCTCCTCCCGGCCCCCCTATAAAGGCAGGTATCCCTCTATGATTCCCCAGTGGTTAAAAAGCAGTAACAAGGACAGGCTGGGAGGCCAAGAAACCATGTTACTTCACATAGCTTCAGCTTGTACTCTTTCTAACAAGACTTAAGGATACAAATCCAATAAATAAAAGATGGTAATCAACATAACAGGCAAACAAGAGATAATGAACAAAAGGGCGGGGTGGGACTACCTGGACTGGATATACTCAAACAATTCTACAGGTGAGTTTCACAGAATTGTATTTTTCCCTATATCCAGTCCAGGTCGTCCCAGTGATGACATGTGGGACATCCAAAAGCAGAGTCCATTTGGGCGGGATCCCCAGTGCAGAACAGCATGTAGTTCATTTCACTACCGCCTGAAGCACCTTTCGTCAAAAGACAGTGTCAGCTGAGGCCCTAACATCAACTTTGTAGAACTTTGTAAAAGTAAGAACTGAAGACCAGGAGGCACCAATAGCTCTGGTAGAATGAGCTGTGATCCGAAAAGGGGGTTCCTTCCCCTTGGCAGAATATGCTTGCACCACCACCAGTCTGATCCACTTACTGAGAGTGGATTTGGCTGGTGGCAAACCCTTCCTAGAGCCCTCTATTAGGACAAAGAGCAAATCCAATTTCCTGAAGGATTCAGTCGCAACCAGGTAATACTTAATGGCTCTGACCACATCCAAGGCATCCTCCTCATTAAGCTGAAAGGGAGAAACGACCTTAGGCAAAAAGTCAGGTTTAAAGCGAAAAACCACCTTATCCCTATGCCGCTCAAAATAGGGCGGCTTCATACAAAGCGTGGCCAACTCTGATATGCGACGCACCGAGGTGATCGCTGCCAAATAGACCACTTTGAGGGTCAAAATAGGCAATGCAGCATCGCCCAAGGGTTCGAAGGGAGGACTCTGAAGAGCAGACAGCACTAAATTCAAGTCCCACACACCGGTAAAACTGACTTACGCAGTGGCCGGACATGGGTGACTCCCTGGAAAAAGGTCTTGATCAACCTATGATTGGCAATGGATCTCTGGAAGAAAATGGCTAAGGCCGAAACCTGGCCCTTGAGAGTGCTCAGCTGAAGACCCAAGTCTAAGCCGTGTTGTAAAAACTCCAGAATCCTAGAAAATACAACTCTGTGAAGTACTCACCTGTAGAGTTGGTATTATATGCAGACAGCACGTCCTGCTCCAGACATAGTCCTTACATGTGGGTATACCTCCGCCATCAGCGCCGTGCACTGCAGAACATGAAGAAAACAAACTCCTCCCGGCCCTACATATACCGGAGGACCTCCCACAAATCCCCAGCATTGAAAAGCAGTGAGAAGAGAGGCCAGGAGAAACAACCACCCAAAACTGGCAAAAAAATATCAAGTATAACAATCACCAAACAGGGGATCCAGAACAAAGTGAAACCAGGGCGGGGTGGAGCAGGACGTGCTGTCTGCATAATACCAACTCTACAGGTGAGTACTTCATAGAGTTGTATTATTCTAAGCAGACAGCACGTCCTGCTCCAGACATAGTCCTTACATGTGGGACATCCAATAGCAGTGTCCGTAAAGAAGGGTGGGATCCCCAACAGAAGGCAACAGCAAGCCGTTTAAACTACTACGGCCTGCAAAACCTTGCGGCCAAACACAGCGTCAGCTGAGGCCTTAACATCAACCTTGTAAAACTTTGTAGGTGTGAACCGAAGACCAAGTAGCGGCCTTGCAAACTTGCTCCACAGAGGCCTGGTGCTGAAAAGCCCAAGAAGCCCCAACAGCTCTAGTAGAATGAGCAGTATGACGAAAGGGGGGGGAGTCTTCCCCTTAGTAGTATCCATTTACTGATGGTAGACTTGGCAGGAGCCAAACCTTTCCTAGGCCCGTGAGGCACAACGAAGAGAGCATCCGTCTTCCTAAAGGCCTGAGTGGTAACCAGGTAAGACTTGACACACCTAACCACATCCAGGGAATGCAAAACTCTCTCCTTAGGGTTACTAGGATTAGGGCACAAGGAAGGAAGTACAATATCTTGATTCAAATGAAATGCAGACACAACCTTAGGCAGAAAGTCTGGCTTGAAGCGAAACACCACCTTATCCCGGTGTCTCTCAAAGTAGGGAGGCTGAATAGACAAGGCAGCCAACTCAGACACATGTCTAACCGAGGTAATGGCTACCAGAAAGACCACCTTGAGTGTGAGAACAGCAAGAGCTGCTTCATGAATAGGTTCAAAAGGAGGACCCTGCAGGGCCGACAAAACCAAATTCAGATCCCAGACAGGAACCATAGGTTTCCGAGGGGGACGCACATGAGTGACCCCCTGAAAGAAAGTCTTGATAAGAGAGTGCTGGGCAAAAGTCTTCTGAAACAAAATAGACAGGGCCGAAACCTGGCCCTTCAAAGTAGTAAGCTTCAGACCTAAGTCTAGACCATGTTGTAAAAACTCCAGCACCCTGGAGACTAAGAATTCCCGGCAGGGAAGAGACCTGGATTCACACCAGTCAATGTAGGCACGCCACACCCTATAATATATAGCAGAAGAGGTCTTCTTCCTGGCTTGGACCATGGTAGCCACTACAGAAGCGGACAAACCCTTTTCCTTTAAAATGGTCTCAATAGCCAAGCCGTCAAAGCCAGCGTTAGTAAATTGGGATGGCGTAGAGACCCCTGAGTTAGGAGGTCTGGAATCCTTGGTAGATCGTACTGATCTACTGCCATTTGAACCACGTCTGCGAACCACACTCTTCTTGGCCACCTTGGGGCCACCAGAATCGTGGGTACCCCTTCCAGAGCGATCTTGCGTAGCACTCTGCCCAGAAGAGGAATTGGTGGAAACGCATACAGGAGCCGAAACTCCCTCCAAGACATTGACAGAGCATCCGAGGCCAGAGGATCCTGAGACAGGGATACAAAGCTCGGGAGCTTGTGATTGTGACGGGACGCAAACAGATCCACGTCTGGGACACCCCAACGGTGACACAGGGACTGAAAAACCGAGTTGGAGAGGGACCACTCCCCCTGACGGGACGACCCCCTGCTCAGGGCATCTGCTAGCAGATTTTCCGCCCCCCCGGAATGTAAACAGCTGAGATGCATTGAACATTGGTCTCTGCCCATGTTAGAACCAGAGACACCTCCTGGAGAGCACCTTTGCTCCGGGTTCCTCCTTGATGATTGATGTAGGCCACCGCCGTCCTGTTGTCTGAGCGTACCTGAATCACCAGACCCTTCAGGTGCTGGGTCAGTTGTTCCAGCACCAACCTGACCGCCCTGAGTTCCAGGACATTGATGGGTAGATGGGCCTCCTGAGGGCCCCACCTCCCCTGGAAACGCAGGGACTTCCAGAATCCCCCCCAGCCCGATAGACTGGCATCCGTTGTGACAGTCTCCCAGGAGGGAGCCAGGAAGGATCTGCCCCTTGTCAAGTTCCCGTGGTCCAGCCACCACGCCAGGGATTGTCTGACCGAGGGGGGAAGCACCCAGATCTGGTCCAAGGACGCTGGGTCCTTGTTCCAAACTGACAGAAGGTGAAGCTGCAGAGTTCTCAAATGGAATTGTGCAAAGGGCACCGCCTTGAAGCTCGCCACCATCGGGCCACCAACTGCATTCCCTGCCTGATGGAGGGATGAGGGCTCGAGAGCAGGGACCTCACCTGCGTTGTCAGAGCTTCCACCTTCTGTGGAGGAAGGAATATCCTTGACTGAACTGAATCCAGAATCATCCCCAAAAACGGGGTTACTGAGGAGGGGGACAGAGAGGACTTTGGGTAATTGATCACCCAGCCGAAGGACTCCAGGGTAGTCACCACCAACTGCGTGTCCAGCTCTGCCTGCTGCAGAGACTGAGATGAGATGAGTATATCGTCCAGGTAGGCCAACACTCGTATGCCTTTTAGTCTCAACAGATAGTCTCTGCCAGCACCTTGGTGAAAACCCTGGGGGCGACGTAAGACCGAATGGCAGAGCCACAAACTGGTAATGCTGACCCAGCAGTGCAAATCTGAGAAACTTTTGATGCCCTGGGAACACCGGAATGTGCAGGTAAGCGTCCTTGATGTCCACAGATGTCATGAAGTCCCCTGGGCGCAACGAGGCAGTGGCCGAGCGCAGAGTTTCCATACGAAAATGTCTGTTTCTCACAAATCTGTTTAAGATTTTTAAATCCAGAATGGGTCTGACTGACCCGTCCTTTTTGGGCACCGTGAACAGGTTGGAATAAAACCCCACGCCCGTCTTTTGAGGGGACCCTGCAAATGACCCCGAGGTCTAGAAGGTCCTGCACCGCTAGCCTCAAGACGTGAGCTGAGGCAGGATCCTGTGGGATTCGGGACCCGATGAACCTGGGAGGGGGCAGTACAGCAAACTCTATCTTGTAACCGGAGGACACTACCTCCTGAATCCACCGGTCTGGAACGTGGCGTCTCCAGACATGCTGAAAATGCTGTAGACGTCCCCCCACCCGGACGGGCGAGGGCGCCCCTTCATGCCTGGGGGGTCTTGGGAGGGGCTTTGGCCCCCAGGAAGAGCTGGGGCGGCGTCCTCTGTTCTTGTTCCAGGAATCTGTGCGAGCTCCGGCGAAGGACACCCCTCTTCCCTGTTTAGCCCCACGATAGGGGGAAGAATGAGAGCTTGGGCCACGAAAGGGCCGAATCTGACGCTTGCGCTGGGGCAGCTTGCCCCCTTTAGCAAAGATATCTAACCTTTCTCCAAACAGGCGCAGTCCTTTGAAAGGAAGCCCCGTAAGAGCCTTCTTGGCGACATTGTCAGCGGCCCACTGGCGTAACCAGACCGCACGGCATATGGCTACCACCAGAGCAGATGATCTAGCACTCAGCTTAATAGCATCGTCTGATGCAGATAATATATAATTGATAAAAGTCTCACAGGTAACCAAGGCATTAGCGGCATCAGATGGCAAGTCGTCCGCCCCTTCAAGAGCAGTCTTAACCATAGTCCTGAGCGCCACCACCGTGATGGCTAAGGCGCAAACCGGGCGGAGCGACGCTCCCCCAAATGCAAATGCATGGCAAGCCAGTTGGTCAACCCGCCGATCCTCCAGATCCCGCAGCGTAGTAGTGTCAGGGGAGTGCATAATAGAGGTATTGGACAGACCAAGGATCGGGGCATCGACTTCGGGGGGAGAAGTCCAACACTTGATCAGGTCGGCAGGGAATGGATACTTCTTATCCACAGCTTTAGGGACTCCCTGGAGTTTGCTGGGATGTTGCCACTCCTTGAGGACGAGATTATTAAAATTAGTTTGTTCCGGAAATTCCAATCCCACCCTAGCGGTATGGAACAGGTCACCTCTTTGCCGAGGAGCCGCAGGCGGGGGAGAAAGGGATAACACATCAAAGATCTGGGCCAGCAATCTGTCAACGTCATCCTGGGACCAAAGATCAGAACCAGATTCATCCTGACTCCTGGACTCATCGTTATAGGACCCTGAGTCAGAAAACAGTTCCCCTTCCTCTGAGGGGGAATGTGCATAAGACAGATGTAAGTCGTCAGATTCTACAGGAAGAATAGTAGCTTCAGGATTCAAATGGCGCTTCTTGGCAGTAGCCTTGCGCGCCAAGGAGCCAGCGATTACATTTTCTACGCTAGCCAGTCTAGTGGCAAAATCAGCATGAGAGTCCCCACTAGTATTGGGGGTTAGGCTCAGGCTTGGGGGAGTAGGAGAAGCAAGGCGAGGTGCGGGCCCAGCCTCGGAAGAGGTGGGAAGGCCAGCTAGCGCCTGCTGGGCACAAAGGACGCAGACCCATGCGTTGTCACCACTGCTAGGTGTGACCCCGCAAGCTACACACAGACGGGCTTGTCCCGAAGGAACCCCGTTCACAATATCCTGAGATGCCTCCATATGGTGATTATTATATTTAATATGCCAGTAGGGATTGACGCTGTAAAGCAACCCTGGATGCCCCAAACACCCGCTGGGAAGTGGGAGTGATTTGATTAAAATAGACTGGACTGGATGCTAAGCTGGGCCGGAAGAAGCCGCCGAAATCCGCGGTCTGAAAGACACAAGGGGAACAGGGATGTCAGAGCCAAGCGCGAAGAAGCCAAAGCTAGAAAAGGAATCGCCCATGAGGGCACTTACAGAACAGCGAGGGGAGGACCGTCTTCACCACGCGCATGTGAGAAGGAAATGGTGCCCAGCGAACCTCGAAGGGTGGGCCAGAGCAGGCGATGACGCGGAGCGCGCCAACCGAACCACGCCCACCCCCTCCTGAGAGCGCGAAGCTCGAAGGCGCGCAGCCAATCAGAAGCGACAAATATTGTCAGGGAAGAAAATCGCCTCAGAAATTCTGACAGGGTGAATACCGTGATAGAACGCCAAGCGTCAATAGAATAGAGCCGAAGTACGCGCCGAGTAAATGCAATGAAAACGCTGCGGAAAGTGAAAAACTGGAAAAGGAGCGCGGCTCTGACTCCGGTACCATTAAGACAATGGGTGACTAGTGTGATTAGGGCAAGGTTTAGCCATCGTACACACGACCCCCCCCTCTTTTTCCCCCCACTAATGGGGGAATCTAGGGAGGAAGGTAATCCAAAATACTGGGTTCACCGCTACACCGGGCGAGGGGCACTAGTGCGGGAGGGGCATCCAATTGAAGGCTCACCATACGCCTTAACCGCCTACCCTATGGAGGGGGATTGCGGTGGAGTCTAGCTCCGTAAGCACACTAGGTGCTGCCTACCTTCACCCGACCAACGCAGCCCAGGCTGGGAGGCATTAATTCACAATGAGGACGGGTGGAAGTAGTTCCGCAGGGCCTCGGGCTGTAAAGCCCCGCTCACCTGCGAGAGCGTGATACTTCATGTCTTCGCAGTCTCAGCACTGCAGAGAAATCTGGGGATTTGTGGGAGGTCCTCCGGTATATGTAGGGCCAGGAGGAGCTTGTTTTCTTCATGTTCTGCAGTGCACGGCGCTGAAGGCGGAGGTATACCCACATGTAAGGACTATGTCTGGAGCAGGACGTGCTGTCTGCTTAGAATATAGAAAATGTGCGGCAGGGGAGACCCTTGGTCTCGCACCTAGCAATATAAGCATGCCAAACTCTGTAGTAGATCATGGTAGAAGACTTCTTCCGAGCCTGAATCATGGTATGTACAACCGTGGCCGACAGCCCCTTCTCCATCAGGATTTAGGTTTCAATAGCCAGGCTAGCCAGCATCCGTAAATTGGGGTGCCGCAGTGACCCCTGTGTGATGTAGCGATCTACTGACATCTGAACTATGTCCGCAAACCAACTCCTCAGGCCAGCGAGGAGCCACCAGGATAGTTGGTAATCCTTCATGGGCTATCTTGCGCAGTACTCTGCCCAGGAGTGGAAACGGAGGGAATGCATAAAGAATCCTGAACTCCATCCAAGGAATCGCCAGAGCGTCTGTGGCAATGGCCAGAGGATCTCTTGAGAGGGAGACGAACCTTGGGAGCTTGTGATTGTGTCTGGACGCAAACAGGTCCACATCCGGCTGACCCAGGGGAGGCACAGAGCGTGAAAGGTCTTGTTGCTGAGGGACCATTCCCCCAGGCGCTCCTGCTCAGGGAGTCTGCCTCCAGGTTTTCTAACCCGGGAATGTAAACCGCCGAGATGCAGGGAACATTCTCCTCTGCCCAAGTCAGAATCTGGGTCACCTCCTTGAGGGCTCTCTTGCTCCGAGTCCCGCCCTGGTGATTCATGTAGGCGACAGCCGTCTGATTGTCCGAGTGAACCTGGGTCGCACGACCCCTTAAATGGGGAGTCAAGCGAAGAAGCACTAACCAAAGTGCTCTCAGCTCCAAGAGATTTATGGGTACGCGGTTCTCCTGCGGACCCCACTGACCCTGGATCTTCTGTGTCTGCCAAACGCCTCCCCAGCCGGTCAGACTGGCATCCGTGGTAACCTCCCATTGGGGAGTCAGAAATTACTTGCCTACCAACAGGTTCCTGGAGTCCAACCACCACAAGAGGGACTGCCTGGCCAGGGGGGGGGGGGACAGTGAAAATTCCTGTTCCAGCAACTCCTGCATCCGGTCCCAGACGGTCAACAGGTTCAATTGAAGAGGTCTCATGTAAAATTGGGCGAAGGGCACTGCCTCAAAGCATGACACCATTAGGCCCACCAGCCTCATCCCCAGACGGATCGATGGCCTTTGACAAGACAGCAAGGCCTGCACCTGCGTCTGGAGACCCAAAACCTTCTGCTGTGGCAGAAAGACCTTGACCTGAGAGGTGTCTATCGTCATGCCCAGGAAAGACCTCACTGTCGAGGGAGTGATAAAAGACTTTGGGTAATTGACTGCCTCGAGAGTTGACAACACTGTCCGGGAATCGCTCTCGGCCTGCTGAAGAGACTGGGCCACAATCAGCAAGTCGTCCAGATAGGGCAGCACACGAATGCCCTGATTCCTCAGGATGGCTATGATGCCCGCCAGCACCTTGGTGAAGACGCGGGGCGCTGAGGAAATTCCGAATGGCAGAGCCACAAACTGGTAATGCTGGTCCTCCAGAGCAAACCTCAGGAACTTCTGATGCTCCAGGAAAATCGGGATGTGCAGGTAAGCATCCCTGATGTCCACCGTGGACGAGCTCACTGCCGACCATAAGGTTTCCATGTGAATATGTCTGACTCTGACAAACCTGTTGAGACCCTTCAGGTCCATGATAGGTCTTAATGCTCTGTCCTTCTTGGGAACTGTGAACAGGTTGGAGTAAAAACCTTTACCCTGGTTCTGATGAGGTACAGGAAAAATACAGGAGGTGTTGCACGGCCATTCTCAACCCCTGGGATATCTGAGACCGAAGAAATTTTGTGGGTGGACCGACTGCCAGCTGTAACCGGCAGAAACCACCTCCTGAATCCACGATCCGAGACGTCCTGAAAATGGAGAGCCTCTTCCTCCTCGAAAGGAGCGGTAGGCAGAGGAGTTCCGAAAGGGCCAAGCAGGCTTCCGTCTCTGAGGGAGTCTACCATCCTTGACCAGGAGGTCCAGACGCTCCCCGAACAACCTGTGCCCCACGAAGGGGATACTAGTAAGCAACTTCTTGGCCGTGGCATCAGCCAACCACTGCCGCAACCAGAGTGAGCAACGAAGTGCAACAAGCAGGGCCGAAATCCTGGCACCAAGCCAGACACCATCGTCCATGGCAGAGACAACAAAGGCAATGAAATCCATGCAGGCCTTGAGGTCTTTATACTCCTCCGCCCACTTGCGAGCCTTTGCACTATCCACAAGGCATCTCACCTTCTTTCTGATGGCCAGGGAGACAATAGCCGCGGCACACACAGGACGAAACAAGGCACCAGCAAAGGTGAAGGCATGAAAGACCAGCTGATCCATGCGCTTGTCAGCCGGGTCACGTAAGGAAGCGGTATCATGTGATGGCATAATAGTAGTGTTGGAAAACCCTGACACAGGGGAATCCACTTCGGGAGGACGAGACCAAAGCCGGACCAGCTCCTCAGGGAAGGGATACCGCCTATCCAGGCCCTTAGGCTCCGACAGTAACTTGTTAGGCCTTTCCCACTCCTTGAAAATCATATTGGAAAAAATGGGCCTGCTCCGGAAATATTCGCCACCGTCTTTCAGGTCTAAACAAATCACCTTGCTTCCTCTTAGCCGCTCTGGGAGGAACAATGTGTAAAGTCTCAAAAACTGAGGCAAGCAACTTCTCCGTATCATCAGGGAGCCATGCATCCTCATCCGAGGAAGAAACAGGCTGTCATCGCCAGCAGAATAATCCACAGTGGAACGGGAATCATCTGGCAACTCACCTTCCTCCACAGAGCCCAGATCATCAAAAAGATCATCATTATCCGAGTAAACGGGCTTGATGTGCCGTCTCTTACTCAAGGCCTTTTTAGGAGCCGTTCGCAAGATCTGTCTCTCGAGACTGGCCACCCTATGCACCAAATCAACATGGGACCCCCTGCTGGCTTCCAGCGGCGGAGGTTCTGGAGACGCCGCAGGCAGTGAAGGGCTAGGGGCAGGGATGCCCGCCCGGTCATGACCCAAAATGATGCTCCTGGCGCAAGTGGTACAAACAGTGCTGAAACCGCCCAGAGGACTTGCACTGCACAAGGGGCAGAGCTTCACCTTCCCAGATGGGGCCCCCAGCTCACTATCCCCAGATGACTCCATTATGGTGGGGACATGTATGAAAAATGGCCGAAAGTCAGGCGGCCCGGCCGCGGGAGCACCGTGGCATCCAACGCCGCGCACCGCTACCTGTCAACACCTGTCTCCCCCCCCCCCCCACAGCGTATGTGATGAGCAAGATGGAGGGGAAGGAGAAGGCAGCCCGAGAGGAACCGCGAGGGGGGTAAGGATGAAGCTGAAAGAGCAGCCCAAGTAAAGTTGCACAGTCAAGGCACAGCACACATAATAAAGCTTGTGGGATGGGAAGGGATATAAGGCAAAATGTAGCCTGTAAATGTGGTTCCCCCATTGAGGCTTACCATCAGCCTATGGCTGGCTACCCATTAAACAGGGTCTGCGGCCCACAGCCTAGCTTTGGCAGAAAACGCCTGCCGCGGCGTTCTCCCTACTGTCACGATCCCGAGTCACTCAGCGACTGGGAGGCAAGAGTGGGTCTCACGGGATCAACGGGACTATGGTCCGCAGTGGCCGACAGGCTAGGAGGCCCCGCTCAGCTGCCAAAATCCAAGAGAAAGTATCCAACTATCTTTAGCAGCCAGACTGCAAGATGAACACAGAGAATCATAGAGGGACACCTGCCTTTATAGGGGGCAGGGAGGAGCAACATCTTTTGATCTTGTAGTTGAGCGCCCCCTGGGGGCGGAATACCCACATGTCATCACTGGGGCGACCTGGACTGGATATAGGGAAAAACAAAAAGGTGACACCCACAGCGCCCCAAGACCCTGGCACTTACCGTACCATCCTGATCCGAATGCAGCTTAGCTGCGGAGGCAAAGTGGGTGCATTCAGATCAGAGGAGTATAGAGGCCCAGGAACAATCAGTTTTCCAATACCATCGCTTCAAAGGCATAATTCCTTTAAAAACAAATTGTAAATGGGAGAGGAGTTCGGATACGCCCTTGCAGTGCAGTTCAGCTGCAAGAAAGAAACTGGAGTGGAGCAAGTGAGCCAGAAGAATATAGGCCCGGGAGGTGGAGACACGCCTTTGTTCTTGCAGTCCACGCCCTTCGGGAGAGGTTAACCCATTCGTCTCTGAATTCTTCTGATGGCCTGAAGTAAAATGGAAGAAAAAACTGTCTTATTCTCAGTAGCTTTTGGGCAGTAAAGCCACCGCAGAGAAGTAATAAAAAGCTGTTTCAACACTCTCCCTTCGTGGCAGGCTAGTGTTAAAATCAAGTGAAAATGAGTTGGCCCTGTAAGTCTATAATTTACTGTTCAAACTTCCTTATTTGTTGTGATGACAATCATTGGATTTTTATTTTTTTGTTAAGAAATCAAAACAAAATATATCATGCCTGTTATAATTTTAGATAAATATCCGAAATAAAAGCCATAACATTTACACAATAAAATCAGTAACCATTCATAGTAAATTACCAACCTCATCAATACTTTCATCTTGTGGTGTTGCAGCATTGTCATCTGAGTCCTTGTGATAGCTAGAATCTGTATTTTTGCGTACATCTCTGCTTTTCTTGTGTTTATGAGCCAGCTTTTTCACATGTCCATCTGCTTTTCCACTGCTGAGCCGCCTTACTGGACTTGTAAGCCATTTCCTCAATGTATTGCCAGGACGCTTAGGGCCTGGAGAGCTCTGTGTACCTATTACATGAGGTTGTAGATAGTTTACTGAAGATGGTGGGTCAGTATCATTTCCAGAACTGCAATATAAATCTGTGGGAAAAAAAACATGTTGACAAGGTCATATAAGCAAGATAAAAATCACATCTGTCAAAAGATTTTCTCAAGTCAATAACTTTCATAACAAGGCCTAAATAGTTCTATGAGAGGGAAAATGCAGTTAAAGTGGACCAAAACCAACATTTTTAACTAGCATCCCCTTGAATTGCTCCCCCTATGACAATTATCATTTGCCAGTTTTCTCTGCTCCTGCTTCATTCTAATCCCATATAATTCTGCCTGTTTTAGCTGTAAAGCTCCACCTCCTCCATTTATTGACACTGTTGTGTGGCAATGATGTCAATGCCACACATTACTACAGAGAGGGACAGCAAAAAAAATAGTTCCAGGGCGATTCAAAAAGCAAAAATATCCATTTCTAATTACAGTTACTTGTGGGATGTCCCAAAACAGTATATTAAAAAAAGGATGGGCAATGCAGAGGCAAATGACAAAAACAATAGCTTGGAAAACACAATCTTCTAACTATGGAAGGCCAGGGAACCTTGGGAAAAAAGAATTAGAAAACTATGAATGCAGTCCTTAACACAAAAAAAGTTTTTGTTGCAAAAAATATAAATTGTATTGAAAGATTCCTGAAAAGCAGTACAAAAGGTATCATGGACAGTAAATATACAATATGTCCATGTCACGGAAAGAACAAATGTGAAGACACCAAATCACAATTACACCACCGTATTATCCAATGCTATATACTATTTACAAAATATACAAAGCTTGCAATATTACAGCTTTGTACCAACCCATCGGGGTAACCCACTTGAGTTAGATATTGATTTATATCGTTTTTTTCACTCCATCAGGTTACACTCACACTTTGATACCTCAGACATGTCTTACCCTACCCCCTCATCTGAGCTTACGCGGATGGGAGTAGACCTAAGCGCATGCCGCCCTCCGAGTAAATGGCTTCCACCGACTATGCCTCATAGTGTTGAAACGTATATCAAAATGGTCCAAAGAGATATCGCCAATCTGAAGTTTTGCTTTATAAGCAACATGACAAAATAAGAAAGAGAAGCATTAGCCAACTTAAACAATGACAAATCCATCATAATTAAAGCCGCTGACAAGGGGGTGCCACTGTCATATTGGATTCCTCATATTACAATGAAACAGTACTGCAACAACTATCTGATTCACAGGTGTTCGAACCATTGCCAGGTGACCCTTTACCCGAAATCCAAACCACCATAAATCAAGTAGTAGAAAAAGCTTTTAATGAGGCCCTGATAGATCGTAAAGTAAAAACATTTTTGCAACCCACCCACCCTATGATGCCACTATTTTATATCTTACCCAAGATTCACAAGCACCCCACCAGAACACCAGGACGGCCCATAGTGGCCGGAACTAATTCAGTATTTCAACCCATAGCCATCTTTCTTGACAAAATCTTGCAAACCAAGGTGCTTAAAATCCCCTTATTCCTTCTCGATACAGGAGACTTTCTGAATAAACTTGCAGCCCTAGGCCTCATTCCACCACAAACCATTCTCTGCAGTATGGACGTGAACAGCCTGTACACCTCCAAACCCCACACACTTGGAATCTCTATAGTAAAGAAGAATTTAGATCAGATGCAACTCACCCCTGCATACAAGTCCTTCTGCATGACCCTACTTGAAATAATACTCACTAAGAACTACTTCTGGTACAATGACAGATTTTTCCTACAAAAACAAGGTACTGCTATGGGCTCCAATGTTGCACGCAACATACGCAAATCTCTTAATGGCCGAGTTTGAAGAATCCGTAATATACTCTAACCCATTGTTTCAGGACCATGTTCTCATGTGGTATAGATACATTGATGGCGTGTTTTTGATTTGGACAGGAGACCCAGATAATCTACAAATTTTCAAAAATGACTCGGACAGAGCCTGGCCCACGATCTCCTTTATTCTGGAAGTCAACCCAGAGAAGGTACATTTTTTTAGACGTCTGGGTTAGTAGCTCTAACAACATCCTACACGCCGACCTCTATTCCAAGCCCACAGACCACAACACATATCTACATTCTAAAAGCTTCCATCCCAAAAGACTCATAACGGCTTACCCTATAGCCAATTTATTCGCCTCAGCCGCATCATAGATAATGACGATACCTTTCAAACCTGGGCAACCAAAATGGCAGATGACTTTGAAGAACAAGGATATTCCCCAATAATTATTAATAAAGCTCTGAAAAAAGCCTCAACTATACAGAAATCATCCCTCTTACAATATCGACCAAAACAACCCCATAAACGTATCCCTTGTATTCTTACTTACAACATCCATAGTAGATTGGTACAATCAATAAACACTGGCACATACTCACGTGTGATGACAGACTAAAAGAAGCCTTTTCCCAACCACCCATGTTTACCTACAAAAGGTCTAAAAACCTTAAAGCGGTCCTTCACTCTGAATAAGAGTCTATCTTATATGTTTCCCACACCCTGTACATACAGATTGCCCACATTAAAAATCATCCTACCTGCATCTACTGCATGTTATGAACCTTTAAACATCCAAGATGGCGGCTCATGGGACATCAGGCAGCCTGCAAACAGGAAGTGCCCTCTGACTGTGCTGCTCTGCATTCTGGGATTGCTGACCTTTTCCTGACCCTAGCTCTGCTCAGTCTGAGCAAAGCACAGCTATAACCCGTCCCCCTGTACTTTATCCCCCTCTTCTCTCCTCAATAAGTGTGATGCTTCTGAGTCAAGATGGCGACACCCATATCCTAAAGTCCTGAACAGAGTTGCAGCCCATTGGGGGAAAGAATAATAAGTGACTAAAAACTTAAAATATATTAATTTTATATGCTGGGGAATCATTTTTTAAGGGTTTGGGCTTTTCAATAAATCATGGTGAAGGTCCGGTTTAAGGATACTCCAATACATGCCGACACTTCTCAGAAATTCCGGGAAGAAGTGAATAGGGACTGGCTGAGCACACTACCAAAACCCATGGGCATGCACGCATGTGGAAATTGCGCGCAATATAATTCGGTCATCAAATGCAACTCCTTTAATCACCCCACCACAGGGAAGTCATACCAATTGAGTGGATTCTTTCATTGTAACACCACGGAAGCAATTTACCTATTGAAATGCCCCTGTGGTATGGCCTATGTAGGATAAACACAGCGGGCTGTCAAGAATCGTATCAGTGAACACAGTAGTGCCATTCGTCGTTTTGACTTTAATTCCCTCATTGCTCGGCACTTCGCAGAGGCCAATCACCAAGTGTCACACCTTAGGTATTGTGGAGATTAGCTCTGGTAGGCGACCGGGTGTCAGCAGTATAGAGGCGGAGGCAAACAGTTCAAAGTAAAGTCTGTGTTTATTTCACACAAAAATCCACAAAAGCATATGTCCATACAGGTTACATCACCTTTTCAGGAAACCGCAGCAAAAATGATACAGTTAGGCAAACAGCTTTTAGTCCTTGAGCAAAGGTCCTGTTTACAGTCAAATAGGCCTCAGGTCCGCATGAACAGCCTCCACAGGAGATTTCAGCCAGGCTCACAGAGTCTCACTCCCATGTGAGCTCTAGACAAAGGACCGGCCACAGCTGATTCCCCAGGCTATTTAAACAGCCCGCAAAACCCGGACCCGGGTAGTGGGATGGAGTCCCACCCTGCTCTACTCCATCCCAGTAAAGCCGTCCCAGGTTAGCCTTTCGGCTATTCTAAAGCAACAGCAGCAAACTGCCACCAGCAGCTGATGCTGGAAATCAGACTACACGACTTTACTGCACCAATGCCAGGTACATTGGTGCTACATACCTGCCGTCAATGACGGCCCCTTGCACCACCTTACCACATACCCCCCCCCCTTTGTTCAACCCTGAGGGGGTGGACACATGCCAAACAATGTGCTCGGGACAGGGCATCCGCATTACCCAATAATCGTCCCGCTCTGTGCTCTACTGTAAACTTGTTTTAAAAGTTTTGTAATGACAAGAACCATCGGGTGACCCTGGCATTCCTGTCCTTAGCCTGGCACATCCACTTGAGGGGAGAGTGGTCCGTAATCAGCCGGAACCTTCTCCCCAGCAAGTAGTGGCGAAGAGACTCCAGGGCCCATTTAATGGCCAAACACTCCCTCTCCACTATACTATACCGGGTCTCCGCGGGTGTTAATTTGCGACTCATGTAGACAACGGGGTGCTCCTCCCCGTTGACTTCCTGAGACAGTACAGCACCGAGACCTACCTCGGAGGCATCGGTCTGCACTATGAACTCCCTCTTAAAGTCGGGTGTCACCAACACCGGAGACCCACACAGGGCAGACTTCAAAGCGGAGAACGCTTTTTCGGCCTGTTCATTCCACTTCACCATGACAGACTTGCGTCCTTTTAACAGGTCTGTCAATGGTGCCGCTAGGGTGGCAAAATTGGGAATGAACCGCATATAATATCCCACCAACCCCAGAGATGACTTTACCTGGCGGGTGGTGTTAGGCCGGGGCCAGTTACGGATGGCTTCTAGTTTGTTCACCTGGGGCTTGACCACTCCTCGTCCAATCACATAGCCCAGGTATTTTGTTTCTTCTAGGCCTAAAGCACATTTTTTCGGGTTTGCCGTCAACCCAGCCTTCCTGAGGGAATCCACTACGGCCTGGACTTTGGGTAGGTGACTTTCCCAATCCGTGCTATGGATAATTATATCGTCCAGATATGCCGAAGCATACCGACGATGTGGCCTGAGGACAATATCCATTAACCTTTGGAACGTAGCAGGAGCGCCGTGTAACCCAAAGGGTAATACCTTGTATTGGAACAGTCCCTCTGGTGTAATAAAGGCTGTTTTCTCCTTGGCAGCCTCAGTCAAGGGCACCTGCCAGTACCCTTTTGTGAGGTCCAAAACCGAAAAGTACCTGGCTTGGCCTAGCTTCTCAATGAGTTCATCTACCCGGGGCATAGGGTAGGCATCAAACTTGGAAACTTCATTAAGTTTGCGGAAATCGTTACAGAACCACAACGTACCATCGGGCTTGGGAATCAAGACTATGGGGCTGGCCCACTCACTCTTTCATTCTTCAATCACGTCTAACCGGAGCATTTGCTGCACTTCCTCCGCGATAGCTTGTCGCCGGGACTCAGGTACCCGGTAAGGCCTCAACCGGACCTTGACCTGAGGTTCCGTGACAACATCATGTTGGATGACCGAAGTGCGCCCAGGGAGTTCTGAAAACACATCCGTGTTTCTGCTAATAAACTCCCTGGCTTCCTGAGTCTGTTTAGAGGAGAGGTTGTCGCCAGTTTTCACCTCGACTACTGCTTCTCTAGTAACAGACCGAGGAATGGGAAGCTCCACCCCCACCATACCTGGTCGGGGACTGTCACCCCCAGGGGTCTCCCTGTCTTTCCACAGTTTCAACAGGTTTACATGGTACACCTGCTCTGGCTTCCTCCGCCCAGGCTGATGTACCTTGTAAGTCACTTCCCCAACTTTTTCAATGACCTCATAGGGACCCTGCCACCTAGCTAGAAATTTACTGTCCACCATGGGTACCAGAACCACAACTCTGTCACCTGGGTTAAAGTTCCGTACCCTGGCTTGCCGATTATAAATCCTGCTTTGGGCCCGCTGCGCTGCCTCCATGTGTTCTCTGACAAGCGGCAAGACGGTCTCTATCCGTTCCTGTAGGTGAGTAACGTACTCTACCACACTTTTGTGGGGTGTGGGTTGCTGTTCCCAGGCCTCCTTGGCTATATTCAACAGGCCCCGTGGATGTCGACCGTATAAGAGTTCGAAGGGCGAGAACCCCGTAGAGGCCTGGGGCACCTCTCGCACTGCGAACATCAGATAGGGCAGCAGCAAGTCCCAATTCTTCCCATCCTTGGCGACCACCCTTTTTAACATTTAAAGTTTGATTAAACCGTTCTACTAGGCCGTCTGTTTGCGGGTGGTAAACAGATGTCCGCAACTGTTTCACCTGCAGCAGTTTACAGAGCTCTTTCATTACTTTCGACATAAACGGGGTACCTTGATCGGTCAGGACCTCTTTAGGCAGACCTACTCTGGAAAACATTTCCATAAGCTCCTTAGCAATGAGCTTGGCAGAGGTGTGATGCAGGGGCACTGCCTCAGGGTACCGCGTGGCATAGTCCAAGATCACCAGAATATGTTGGTGCCCTCTAGCGGATTTTGGCACTGGACCCACTAGATCCATGGCAATCCGCTCAAAGGGTACCTCAATAACTGGGAGAGGAACTAAGGGACCACGGTAATGAGGCTGAGGGCTGGTCCTCTGACATGTTGGGCAGGACTCACAATATCTCTCCACCTCCTTGTACACACTGGGCCAGTAGAATCGTTGTAAAACGCGGTCCAGAGTTTTCTGCTGGCCTAGGTGTCCACCCAGAACATGTTGGTGGGCCAAATCCAACACCAACTTGCGATATGGATTGGGTACTACCAATTGTTCCACCACCTCTTCACGTACCTTGTTTACTCGGTACAACATTTCCTGGTGAACCACAAAGAGAGGAAACTGTAACTCCGCTCCTGGCTGTTGTGGTTGACCTTCCACCTCAAGAACATTCTCCCAGGCCCGAGACAGTGTCGGGTCCTGGTGTTGAGCGGTACCAAAGTTAATTGTGGGGACATGGAGGTCTGCCAACTCTGGACCTGTTGCCAACTCTTCCACATCTCCAACCATAACATTTAGTGGGGTTGACTCCCCCTCTTCCATTTTAGGGGCGGGCACCTCTTCCATGGTGCCTCCTGATTTCGGTTCCCAGGGTACCGGGGTCTCCCCTGAGTAGGGCCAGTCTATTGGGGACACACCCGCCTCGCGGGTTTCCGGAACTGCCAACTTGGCCCACAGGGACCTGAACCCTGGAAAATCTCTCCCAATAATCAGTTCATACGGGAGTTTAGTGGTGACAGCGACTTCATGTTTCCAGCTGCCGGAGACGGTGGTGAGAGACACTTGTGCTGTGGCATAGTCTCTCAAGTCCCCATGAATGCACAAAACCCCGGTTTTCCGCCCAGTGTACTCATCGGGCAGTACTAAGGAGGGTCTTGCCAGGGTAACCATACTCCCCGAGTCCAAAAGGGCCACAGCCAGGGTGTCTCCCACTTTCACCTGACAGAGGTGACTTTGCCCCACAAGCTCAGGGACACCGGCAGCACACAGCCTCCTGGCATACATGGAAGGGCGGTAACCAAAGTTCACGTCCATGGGCTCCCCCTGGTGGGGACAATTGGCTCTGATATGTCCCGGCTCCTTACATCCCCAACACAACACTTGGGCAGGGACTTTGGGGGGTAGGTCCTGAGGGGGTTTAGGGGACGCCACTCGCCTGAGCTGGGGCGGGGACCTCCGGGGTTTCCCCGAATCCCTCCTTATGGAGCCGCCTTGCACGTTCCTGGTGGCCTCATATCGCTCCACTAGGTCCACCATCCCTAGTGTGTTGTCAGGGGATACCTGGCCAACCCAGTGCTGAAGAGGGTGCGGTAAAGCCCTCCAGAAAATGTCCGCCAGCAAGCGGTCCAACATGGCAGTGGGGCTTAACAACTCCGGCTGCAGCCATTTTTGCAGCAGGTGCAGCAGTTTATAATACTGGGGTCGGGCGGGCTCTGCCGACTGGTAGCTCCACTGATGCACCCGCTGAGCCCGAACCCACACATTCACCCCCAGTCTGGCCAGTATCTCACCCTTCAAAGTCGGGTAGTCAGCGGCTTGGTCCTCTGGGAGATCAAACAACACCTGCTGGGGTCCAGACGCCAGAAATGGAGCGATGACATCAGCCCACTGGTCATGCGGCAACTTCTCCCTTGCAGCCACCTTTTCAAACACCGCCAGGTAAGTCTCAACGTCATCTGAAGGGGTCATTTTTGTGAGCGCCGAGCGGACAGCTTTCCGGGCATCAGGAATACTTTTGGGCGCACCTGCAAAAACAGCTGGTTGGTCTCCTGCTGCTGCTTGTTGGCCTCCTGCTGCTGCAGATTCGCCTCCAAGAGCGTTTTCACGACCGCCTCCATTTTGTCTGCAGTCCCAGGTAGCAGCCTGGCAGGTTTAATATAGGACATGCACAAAACAAAAACTTTTTCGTCGGTTGCTCCTAGCAACGGCCTCACTGCTGTGCCCGCATCCGACACCAAATGTGGAGATTAGCTCTGGTAGGCGACCGGGTGCCAGCAGTATAGAGGCGGAGGCAAACAGTTCAAAGTAAAGTCTGTGTTTATTTCACACAAAAATCCACAAAAGCATATGTCCATACAGGTTACATCACCTTTTCAGGAAACCGCAGCATAAATGATACAGTCAGGCAAACAGCTTTTAGTCCTTGAGCAAAGGTCCTGTTTACAGTCAAATAGGCCTCAGGTCCGCATGAACAGCCTCCACAGGAGATTTCAGCCAGGCTCACAGAGTCTCACTCCCATGTGAGCTCTAGACAAAGGACCGGCCACAGCTGATTCCCCGGGCTACTTAAACAGCCCGCAAAACCCGGACCTGGGTAGTGGGATGGAGTCCCACCCTGCTCTACTCCATCCCAGTAAAGCCGTCCCAGGTTAGCCTTTCGGCTATTCTAAAGCAACAGCAGCAAACTGCCACCAGCAGCTGATGCTGGGAATCAGACTACACAACTTTACTGCACCAATGCCAGGTACATTGGTGCTACATACCTGCCGTCAATGACGGCCCCTTGCACCACCTTACCACAGTATCTAGTAATTGAAAAGGTCACCCCACAAAAAGAGGTGGTGACCTTGTCAATAGACTTCTGAAACGAGAGCTCTTTTGGATTTATGAACTGAGAGCAAAAATTCCTATGGGCATGAATGAGGATTGCGACTTGTCCCCCTTTTTTTGACTAGGGCTAGTGACCGATTGATAACACTCTGACTACACATACTCGCCAAATCCCATTTATGCATCCTGATCATAACAATGGAATCCACCATCCCCATCATACTCCTTTTTTGTCTCCAGTTTGCCCTTTTTTGACTTCACCTTGTACCCTTTATCTAGAAACCTTGTCCTCACCAGAAAAAAAAACAAGACTCCCCTTCATTTAACCTTTTAAGTGCCAGCCTTCCTAAAATTTTTGTCACCCTTTGTTGCCAGACCACGTTTCACTATTTTGCGCTACATATGTTCAACATTGATTTTTGAAGGGATTTCCAGGAAAATTATATATTGTTTTTTTGTAGCAGAGTCTGAGCTTCAACATACAAAGTCTTGTTTGGCCTTTTTTTTGTGTATTCTCAATACTTTTGGGTGAAATATGTGCAAAAAAATAAAAAAAAATATATATTTTTTGCAATTTGTAGTGTTTTTTGTAATAAAAAATGTATGTTTGTCAATAAAATATCCAGAAAAAAACAGCCCTTTACATTTGAAATACCCCACACAAACTATATATTCTCTGGAAGTACACACCTCAAGCTTTCTAGGCGTACCAGGCTTGTCGATATGGGCGCAGTTTTCTGGAAGTAATCCCTCAATCAATTCTTTGGTTGCACAGAGTTTCCCAAAGTCAAAGTCACATTTTCCTAAAAAAAACTATATGCAAACAAGAAAAAACAAGTAAAATTTGAAAAAGCAACATCCCTCAAACAGAACGGTACCCAACATGCATAGGTAGTGTCAAGGGAAGAGTTGCCAAACACTCCAAAGTAAAGCATGCGCATAATGGTAATTTTACTTGAAATTTTCAGCTCTTCTGACAAAGTGCGCACCTTGTAATTTTTCAACCAAAACAACCCTTTACATTTGGAATATCCCCCATAAACCATATATTTCCTGAAAGTACTCGTGAAGCTTTGGAAGCATACTGAGCTTGTTGTAGTGGGCTCATCTTTCTGGAAGTAATCCCTTGAAGAATTCTTAGGTTGCACAGGCTTTCCCTAAAAAAATTATACAAAAGCAGAATAAAAACCATGTTTTCCTAAAATATCAATATGCAAACAAGAAAAAACAAGCTAAATCCAAAAAGGTCCCCCGAGGAGAATATCAAACATGCATAGGTACTATTAACCTTTTTAATTGCCAGCCTACTTGAAGTTTTGTCACCCTCTGTTGACAGGTCATTTTTCCCCATTTTGCGTCATGTTTGACCGTGATTTTTGCTGGAATTTCCAGAAAAATTATATACATATTTTTTGCAGCTTTAACATGAAATGTCTTGTTTGTAATTTTTCTACAGTTTTTTGAATATTTTTGCGTAAAAAAAAACAACAAAATAAATAAAATAATATTTTTTAGACAAGTGTCTCCTTTATTTTAAATACAACATTTGTTTTATTAATAAAAAACCATATTGCATGTGATAGCCCCATTTCTCCCGATTACAACGGTACCACATATGTATCGGTAGCCCCCCCATTCTTGCCCTGGAGACCCCCCCAAACTGAAAAGAGCACTTTATAACATTTACAAATAAAATACAACTACTACCCACACTATAAACATAAGGGCTTAATTAAAAAAAAAAAAAAAAAATGACATAGGGTCATAGGGGGGGCATTTTTGGGGGGAATTTTAAGGGTTAGGCTAACCCTAACTCTTAAAAATCCAAAAACAAAATGACGTAGGGTCCCCCTACCTGTCATAACCAGCCCGGGACCAGCTATGGGGGCTTGTAGGAACAGAGTGGAGGGGCCAGCTTTTGTGGCCCCCCACCCTGCAGCCTACAAGCCCACATACCCTGTATGGGCCCGGGCTCTTCTGCCCCCCCTGGTCTTTGGGGAGGCAGGTAATGGGGGTGCGGGGTGTTAATGGCAAGTCACCCGCTAGCCGCAGGTGACTTGCCAGTCCACAGCCTTGTGAACTGGTATAGGGGTCTCATGGACCCCTTACCAGTTCACGAGCCTCATGGGGGGGGGGCATTTTTTGTGGAATTTGTTGGGTCATTTTTGGGGGGATTTTTTAAGGGTTAGACTAACCCTTAAAAACCCCCCAAAAAATTATGTAGGGTCCCCCCTACCCGTCATAAGCAGCCCGGGACCAGCTATGGGGGCTTGTAGGAACAGAGTGGAGGGGCCAGCTTTTGTGGCCCCCCACCCTGCAGCCTACAAGCCCACATACCCTATGTGGGCCCGGGCTCTTCTGCCCCCCCGTGCGGGGTGCGGGGGTTAATGGCAAGTCACCTGCTAGCATAGGGGTCTCATGGACCCCTTACCAGTTCACAAAGGGTTAACAGTAAAAAAAAAAAAAAAAAAAAAATAACACCACACAGAAATGTCATTTAAAAAAAAAAAAAAAAAATGTTTTCTTTACTCACCTCACCCGATTGTCAGCTCCTGTGTTGATCAGCTGTCAGATGCCCTGGTGATTGCTGGCCAGAGGAGGGGGGGGCAGGGGATCAGATCATCACCTGCCCCTCCACTGCTCTGCTCTGCGATCACCAGGGCATTTGACACCTGAGCCGGGACGACACCCAGGAGTGACGTCATAAGCCCCACCCCCAAGGGTCGTCAAGATGGCGGTGCCCAACGGAAGGCAGGGGGAGAGGGCATGTTGAGCCCTCTCCTGAAGACTAAGCAGCCTGGGGGGGGCGCGATCGGAGGTGGGACAGCGCGACCACAGGTAAGTAAATGTCATTTTTATTTTTTTATTTTTTTTTTACAGTTAGTGCCTGCTGCCGAAGCGCAGGGGGGGGGGGGGGGGGCTATTCCAGGGGCTCTCCTGGAGCCATCCAAGCCCCCACGGGGGATCATCCCTAATGACTGCCTTTTTTTTTCCATTGCTGCTCCAGCAGCAGGGCCCTGCTGATGCTTGGTAGTGCATCACCCTGTCTGTTTCAGATTTTTTGGGGGTTCGCGCTAGCATACCCTCCCATGCCTGCAGGCAGCAGTAGTCCTACTCTTTAGGGCCCCATTTAATGTTTGCACCAAGGCCTGTCACATCATTTTACATTACAACACTGGGGGAGGCGGGGGCAGCCAGGTATTTTAGAGTCATTTATTTTTTTTTTTTTGCAGAACTGCAATTGGGACCAAGAATGGCCCCAGCCATCACAAAGGTTATTGGGGACCAAGCCAGACACTACAGATGTATGGTTAGGGCCCCCATGACCATTGTGGCCTGGGCCCAATTTTTGGGTCTCAAGGCAGCTGTGCCTAAGAATCCCAAAAACCATGGAACCAGCCATCACATATAGGTTATGCAAGGGGGAAAACTATATAGTCAGTAGGGCCCCTCAGTAACCTATGTGTAGTGGCTGGGCCCCAAGCTTTGAGCAGGAATGGGTGTGGCTGCTGTGGGGCCCATATATCACATAGGTTAAGGGGGCCCAGGCACTACAGATTGTCTTTGATTTTCCCTCTAACCTTTTTGTGAGGGTTGGGCCCAGTTTTTGGGCCCAACGGCAGCCGTGCACAAACATCCCACAAACATGGGCCCAGATACAACATAAGCGCATCCGGCCTTGGATTCCAGGGACGGCCGCTGGCCTTTTCCTGTTTCTTCTTGGCTCCCTAGCCGATGTAATCATCAGGTGGCCACATCCCTGCATCTTTGAGATATGCGCACATAGACCATTCACATAGACTGGGGCCACGAGCACAGCCACTCGAGATCCCTATTGACAACAAACGGAGCCATTAGTCAAACATTTAATTTGTACGACAAGAGGCTCTGATTGGACGTGCATGAGCCATAGGGCTGGGAAGAGGTGAGTCTTATTGGCCAATCTTGGAGGTTTCACACAGGGGGGCATCCCAAATTGGGGCAAGGAATGAAACCCGGGATAGTCAAAAATTACTTTTGTTACTTATATTTTTAGTATGGCGTGCAAGTGCATATAAAGGTTTGGGATACCCTGCTCTGATAAACATGACTAGAATTATAATGCTGGGATTCTAGATCTATCCCAAGAGAAATACCCCCTTAAGTAAGTCACACTCAAATGTAAAATCCAATATTTTATTGAAAATAAGTAGACAAATACAGCATATGGTGGAGACATACACATTTAAAAACATATACACTAGCACAAAGGTTGGAAGGGGGGCCATGGAATATTTACAAATAAATATTACATATAATCAATTGCAATATTATGACGCATGTTCATGGAACAAATAACTATATATGTTTAATTTTATAAATGATTTTTAGTGTATAATAAAATTAATTATTGTATGACAATAATGTGATAATTATTATATCCTCATGCAAAACGAATAATATATGTACAAAATGTATAGCTAACAATTATTAAGACAAAGTGCTAAGTGCTTTGAAACAGTGTGCTAACTGTGCAAAAGACAAATGTTCAAGGATTAAGCACTTATTATAAAGTGCTGTATGTGCAGAAACAGGTTTTAAACAATGCTAGTTCATGAAACTAATAGGGCAAAAATACAATTTTGAGATTACTCACCTGTAAAATGGTTATTACAAGTATGTCACACACCCCACTTCCGAATATTCATGACACTTGGGTAACTGTCCTGTAGAGGGCGATCTTGCAGAGATGACATGAAAAAAAGGAACCCCTCTCAGTCAGTAAATACCTGGGACCTCCCACCATTCCCCAGTATAAGACAGCAGTAAAGGGACCAGGAAGAGCCAAATGTAAACAGCAAAGAAAAAGGTTCACCATATAAAGGATCCCAGAAAACCAAAAAAGAGCGGGATGAAGCGGGGTGTGTGACATACTTGTAATAACCATTTTACAGGTGAGTAATCACAAAATGGTATTATTCCCAGTATGTCACACACCCCGCTTCCGAACATTCATGACACTTGGGACATCCAATAGCAGTTCCCATAATGGGTGGGGATCCCAAAAAGGCAATAATGCAAACAAACTACTGCAGCTTGCAGAACTTTGTGGCCAAAAACAGCATCCGCTGAGGCCCGCACATCAACCTTATAAAACTTAGAAAAAGTATGAACAGAAGACCAAGTAGCAGCCTTGCAAACTTGTTCAACAGAAGCCTGATGCTGAAAAGCCAAAGATGCTCCAACAGCACGAGTAGAATGAGCAGTAACACGAAAAGGGGGAACCTTCCCCTTGGAAGAATAGGCCCCAACAATGGCTTGTCGAATCCATTTACTAATGGAAGACTTAGCGGGCGCCAGACCTTTCCTGGGCCTGGAGGGCACCACGAAATGGCGTCCGTCTTATGAAAAGGAGAAGTAGCCACCAAATAATATTTCACACATCGAACCACATCCAAAGAATGTAAGGTCCTCTTCTTGTCATTACTAGGCTTAGGACACAAGGAAAGGAGAACTACATCCTGATTGAGGTGGAAGGGCGAAACAATCTTAGGAAGGAAATCCGGCTTAAAGCGGAAAACTACCTTGTCCAGGTGCCTCTCAAAGTAAGGAGCTTGAATAGACAAGGCCGCCAACTCAGAGACACGCCGGACAGAGGTAATAGCCACCAAAAAGGCAACTTTCTGAGTGAGCAGAGAAAGAGCAATATAATGCACCGGCTCAAAAGGAGGCCCCTGGAGAGCCGACAGAACCAAGTTTTAATCCCAAACCGGCAGCAAGGGCTTTCTAGGAGGCCACACATGAGTAACCCCCTGGAAAAATGTCTTAACAAGGGGATGAAGGGCAAAAGACCTTTGAAAGAAAACCGCCAGGGCAGAAACTTTCAAAGTACTAAGCTGGAACCCCGAGTCCAGACCATGTTGAAGAAACTCCAAGTCCTCAGCCATGTCCAGCAGATAACTTACTGCCGCCTGGAGCCCCTGTGCGGCCAGTGGATCCGAAGGCACTCGAGACCTGAAGAATCTGGGAGGAGGCCGGATCTCGAATTCCAGCTTGTAACCGGAAGACACCACTTCCAGAATCCATTTATCTGAGACCTCCTGGTCCCAGACCTGAAAGAAGTGCCACATCCGTCCCCCCACCCGCAAGGGTGAGGGCACCCCCTCATTGCTGAGCTGGCTTAGGTTTGGAACTCCAATTGTGACCTGGACGGGCATAACCTCTGCCTCTACTCCAGGAATCACCTCTGAGGGTAGAGAAGGCCAAAACTCTGCCAGTTCTGGCACCACGAAAGGAAGGGTTAAAGGAGGCCACCCCCCCGAAAGGGACGACGTTGCCTCTTACACTGAGGTAACTCCCTTCCTTTCGTGACAGAATCTAATCTTTCTCCAAAGAGCCGCAATCCCACAAAGGGAAGTGCTGTAAGCGACTTTTTGGCCACAAAATCAGCCGCCCACTGGCGCAACCATACCGACGGCCGAATAGCTACAAACAAGGCCGAGGTTCTACTACACATGACCATGGTGTCATCCAAGGCAGCAAGCACAAAGGGCATGAACAATTCACACTGCTTAAGGGCGGCGAACTCATCACTAGCCGGGTCAAGCCTGGAGGTACTCAACAGGTCTCCAACCACAGACCTGGTAGCCACTGCCAAAAGCGCCGAAGCACAAACAGGCCGCAAGGCTGAACCGACACTAGCAAACGCGTGGCAAGCCATCTGAACAATGCATTTATCCTCACCATCTTTGAGAGTGGTGGAGTCAGGAGAATGCAAAATAGAAGTAGTGGATAACCCGAGCACCGGGGCATCCACCTCGAGGGGACAACCATCGTTTTACCACGTCCACCGGAAAGGGATACTTTTTATCCCAACCTTGAGGAATACCTGGAAGCTGAGTAGGCTTCTCCCATTCCCCCCCTCCCAAGGGGCACAGAGGGACACGGTAGGGGGGAGAACCCACACCAATAGGTCTAAGGGTAAGAGGGACGGGGCATCCCAAGCCGGGATCACCAACCCGGACACCGCCTACCCCTTTGTATGGGGTCTCACGGGGGAGCTAGCTCCCATATACACCACATGGTGCAGCCTACCATTGCCTGGACCTTCAGCCTAGGCTGGGAGGCATACTGCTATAGTTTAAATAAAAAAGGTTCAGGCAGCAATAGAAACAAAAGGCCGGGGGGGTTATCCCGGCTACCTGCAAGGAGGAGACAACCATCTTCTGACTTGCTCGCCGACTGCAGAGACGAAAGACTGGGGAATGGTGGGAGGTCCCAGGTATTTACGGACCGGGAGGGGTTCCTTTTTTCATGTCATCTCTGCAAAATCACCCTCTACAGGAGTTACCCAAGTGTCATGAATATTCGGAAGCGTGGTGTGTGACACACTGGGAATACAGGATATTCAATGAGAGATAAATTATGCTACATCACCAGTCAAGTCAGGTCCGGGTCCCCCACAGCAGCTGGGTGCACAGAGACCGGGGCAAGCTGGGGATGCTACTCGATCTAGATTCCGCATGTGATTCTGCCATGAGATTCCAGCAGTGGGATAAGAATGTAGCCTAAAAATTAACTGTTAGGTTTATCAGAGGTTCACACGCCACACTATAAATATAACTGCTCCAAAAGGCATTCTACTTAGGATCTCGGAAATGGTGAGTATACCAATTGGTGTTGCTATTGCAAGTTACACATTCAGGATGTGCCATAGGATCTCCTCTGCATTGCCTTCTATAGTTGTCAGTTGCATTCTGCTATCCCATGTAACTGCTAGAAACAACAAATTGCATTCCCTAAATGGGCTTTTAAGTGTGGGGCATCCCTTGTATGCATGGCAGACCTGGCTGATAGGCAGCAGAATGACAAACATATAAAAGAGGAGGAACACCCCCCTTGAGACTATAAGACTTCTGAATTGGTTGCTCTCTCTCTTTTATGGGGTATCCAAATTGGGATGCCCCGCTGTGTTAAACCCCCGATCAACTGCTGATCCCTGGCCTTCTGCGCGGTGAGTGCACCGTTAGCATACCTCTATCTGTGGGCACGCAGATAGCAGGCCTTTATGACAGGGAGGCCTGTGCGAGCTAGAGGCAGGGTTTGGGGGTAAGGTCAGCGGTGCTCACGACTGTTAGATTCCCTTTGCCACACTGAACACTGTAAAAAAAGGAGGTCTTAACAGGAACGAGCACCAATGATATGCTGAGCAGCCCACGTGGAACACCACCCAAAATAATAATGTTTTGGGGGGTGTTCCTCTTTAAGAAATACGCTAGGAGTGAGGGGGCCAGCACTTGTGGGATTCCAATCTAAGGGGTAAGGTGGAGATTGGGTCAAGAGTAGTATATATCGAGCATGGGTCACATGATTCTGGTTTATAGATAAAATTGTGAGATTGCAGCACATACATACCCTTATTTTAATGTTGACATTTGCAATAGACAAAGAAGGCAGTGGGAGAGGCTCAGCTGTAGTGCAGCATTATTATGCACATGATGCTTGATGCCCCCTACTGAACAGAAGCCGCAGCAGCAGGTAAGTATAACCTGATAGACTTTGTTTTCTTGACCCTGGAGGCTAAGTGCCCCTGAGGCATCCGGATTCAGGTTGCCCCACTGTGTGAACCCCAAAGGCAGGCCCATAGTCACTCACATTTTTGGAAGTATCACGTTATGATCACATCCCTGAGTGTTTCTGCCAGTTTTGATCCACATTAAAGGGGCATGCTGATTTAGCATGCCTCTGTTTGTGAAACATCTAGGATTGCCAAATCTCTTACCTTACTCCATGCTCCCAAAGTACATGCATGGCCTGCCAGCCAATTGGAATAGATTACAGTATATATTAATGCCTGACAATCTATTCTGCATGCATGTAGTGAACCCTCCCAGCTGCTCCTTCACACAGAGCATGCCATGGGAGGCCTACAGATGCACCATAGGAGTAGGTATCAAGTTGAGTTTCTGAACGATCCAAGGGGTTTCACAAAGCGAAGGTTTTGGTCTGCACTAAAGAAACACCCCAGCAACTGAGTTAGGAGGAGCAGTCACTCCCCCAGCAGTCACTCCGCCAGCTCTGAGGCATAATGGGGTCTAAAATTAAAAAAAAAAAAAAAAAAAAGATCTCCCCTGCTTTCAGAATCCCTTTCTCTAGTGCTTCCCCTGACAATTAAATTCATAGTTTAAGAAAAATGTTTAGATACAATAAAATCATAATTTTGTATACAAAGTAGGCACATCTTCACCATTAAGGGTTTTTATTTGGAAGGGGGGGTTAGGGCTGGCCAAAATGTGTTTTGGTCTACTTTAACGGTCAAGTATCGCCTGAAAAACGTTATGATATTATAGACCTGCCTGACAGAAACAGTGTGGACAGTACGTGTCCGCTCACAAAGATTTCAAGTGCCGTGCTGTATATTCAAACACCAATATCACAATTTCTCACCCATCAGAAGTGCCAGTTCCATGCACATCATTTATAGTTATTTCTGTTGACTTGGCAATTTCTGTGACTTTCAAGTGGGGGAAAAAACTACAGAATATTTTTTTTTTTTCAACTAACCCTTTGTCACCCTCTGTTGCAAGACTATTTTTCAATATTTTGCACCATACATGTTTAACTGATTTTTGAAGGGATTGCCAGAGATACCCAAGCAAATAAAATATTGTTTTTTTCAGGGCTTTAACCCTTTAAGTGCCAGCCTACCTGGAGTTTTTGTCACCCTTTGTTGCCAGACCATTTTGCACTATTTTGCACTCCCCATGTTCAAATGTGATTTTTGAAGGGTGTATTCTCATTTTTAGGTGTATTCTCAATATTTTTGGCGAAATACGTGCAAAAAAATAAAAAAAAAATCTATTTTTTACAATTTGTAGTTTTTTTTTTTTGTAATAAAAAATTTAAGTTTGTCAATAAAATCTTACTGCGTGTGAAATCCCAATTTCTCCCGGTTACAGCAGTACCACATATGTATAGGTAGACACCCTTTCCAGCCCAGGAGACTCTCCCAAACTGAAACAGAGCTTTAGGGGATTTTCAGAAAAAATACAACTGTGATATGCGCTATGCGCACCTTGCAGTTTTTCCAGAAAAACAACCCTTTACATTTGAAATATCCCCCACAAACTATATATTCTCTGGAAGTACACACCTCAAGCTTTCTAGGTGTACCAGGCTTGTTGATGTGGCCACAGTTTTCTGGAAGTAATCCCTCAATGTATTCTTTGGTTGCAAAGAGTTTCCCTAAAAAAAGGATATTCAGAATTGGGAGAAATGCACTCCAGACCAAGTCTTTTAGTAATGCAGAAAAAGCTGTATTTAGAAAATACAGGACTATCCTGACGACAGTTGCATGATCATTCAGGGATTCTCCCTTATATATATCCTTTTCTATGGGTTGTATATCCCAGTACCACATTTCATAGTGATAAGTGTTGTACTTATTTACCATATTGCACTATTTTTGTACAGCACTGATTGATGTTATTATGTATATTTTCTAAATACAGCTTTTTCTGCATTACTAAAAGACTTGGTCTGGAGTGCATTTTTCCCAATTCTGAATATTACTGATATTATTGAGGTACATTGTGGTGGGGTACCTCGGGATATTTTGCACCCATAGCTGATAACTCTTGTTTATCCTGTATATATATATGTTGTTTGGTGTGCTTGTGATCCAATTATTTCCTAAAAAAAGGATAAAAAAGCAGAATCAAAGCCACATTTTCCTAAAAAAACTATATTGTTAGGCACTTACCTCACCGCCGTTCCGGGTCCCGCGGCGCGTTGCCGGCTGCCTCCCACCAAGCCGCGGCCCGGCGGTCCCCGGGTCTGCCGGCTCCTCGGCGCCGTCGTGGGGATCTGGGGCGGGCGGCGCAGGACGCCATGGGTGGCCGCGTCGCAGCCCGCTCCGCGCGGCTGCGCGGCCTTGCGGCTCTCCCCTCCAGCTCTGCGCTTCCCCTTCCTGGCGGGGGCGCGCCCGATCGTCAACGTGCTCGCGCGCGCGCGCGAGCACGTCTGCTTTATGCCTCCCGGCGGCGCTTCCCCCAGCGCGCCCGCCGGGGGCGAGTTTGAATTACCCAGTCAGTGGCCGGTTCTTTGGATCGGACCCAGGGACTGGTCGGCCTGTCTGGCCTGGGCCGTCCAGCTCCTGGGACCGATCCCACTTCATTGTTTGCACCAAGCACCTTCCTTCCCTCCTTTTTCCCTGTTTCCCATTGGCCAGACTTCCCTATATATTGGTACTGTTCCAGGTTCCCAGTGCCCGTTATAGCTTCTGGGTTCTGGATGTGTGCTGCTGTGTTTGTGAAGATATTGGATTGGATTTGGATTTGGACCCTGACTATTCTTGCTAGCTGCCTGCCCCGACCTTCTGCTTTGCCTGACCATTCTATTGCCTGACCCTCCTGTACTTCGCCTGTGACCCCCTGGAATTGACCCCGGCTACCCTCGACCATCCTCTGTCTTCTCCCCTGGATACCTCGCCTGAGACTACCTGGTTTGACCTCGGCTTGAATTACGGACTTTCCGCACCCGGCATCCTCACTCGGGATTCCCTGCTTAACACCAAACTGCACCTTAAGCTACTATCCCTTGCGCCTGTTAAGTCCTGGGGGCAACCGACTGGGAGAGGCATTACTCGCGTCTCCTACAAGCGGGGGCTTGTCTATAGGCAGAAGTGGCGGTGGAGATTGGGGGATACTGGCTTAAGACAGACGGGTGTTAGGTACAATCCTGACATTATAACGGGCCAGAACAAGAATGGACCAAATTCTGGAGCAGGTGCAGGCCCTGACGGCGGCGGTGGAGCACCTGGCTCATCGAGTTGCGGCCCAGGAGAACCGTCCTACTCCCATGGTCCCCACTTCCCAGGGGGCTCCGGCCGCAATGACGGTGGAACCCAAGATCCCGCTCCCTGAAAAATTTTTTGGTGACAGGGCAAAGTTTGCCAATTTCCGGGACTCTTGTAAACTTTACTTTCAGCTTCGCCCGGTGTCCTCGGGCTCACAGGAACAAAAAGTGGGCTTGATTATATCCCTATTACATGGAGACCCTCAGTCCTGGGCTTTTAGTCTATCTACTCAGGACCCCATCCGCCAGTCAGTGGACAGTTTCTTCACTGCTATGGAGGTCCTTTATGACGATCCTGACAAGGGAGCCTCAGCTGACGCAAAGTTACGCACCCTCCGCCAGGGACGCCGTCCAGCCGAGGACTATTGTTCCGAATTCCGGCGTTGGGCAGTTGACTCACGCTGGAACAATCCTGCCCTCTGTGGTCAATTCCGGTTAGGTCTGGCTGACGCTATCAAAGATACCCTGGTGAACTATCCGGAACCCCAAACACTGGATGACTTAATGCACTTGGCCATCCGCGTTGACCGCAGACTCCGGGAACGGCGCCTGGAGAAAGGATCACATTTTGAACCCGCGGCAAAATCTGAGGTTCCCGTCGCTCAACCTTCTGAAGAGCCTATGCAGCTAGGTGCCACCAGGCTCACCGAAGGCGAGCGACGACGACGTCTATCCGAGGGGCTCTGTCTATACTGTGGTGGGACCGGCCACATGGTTAGACTTTGCCCAAAGAAACCGTCGGGAAACTTCAGAGCCTAGGGGGTATCGAGGGGGCCCTCCTAGGCTGTAAGGTATCTCCTCAAGTATCGTCTCCAGTTTTTGTCCCAGTTCAGGTTATGTTTGGTGCCAAATATATTAACTTAAAGGCTCTTCTCGATTCTGGAGCAGCTGGGAACTTCCTAGACTCTGATCTAGCTCAGACTCTAGGAATCATGGCACAAACCCTGCCAACTCCTATCCGGGTGTCAGCCATTGATGGCACTCCAGTGGCCGGGGGGTTAGTTCAGTTTCAATCACCTCCCATGCAAATCAAAATTGGAGCCAGTCATTCTGAGGTTATCAGGTTCCTGATTTTGAGCATGCCTGGGACCCCCTTGATTCTGGGGTTGCCATGGCTGCAGACGCATAATCCTCAAATTGATTGGGTTTCAGGGCAAATTACCAAGTGGGGACACCAGTGTTTCCGGAGCTGCCTTGAATTTCCCCTCAGGGTCACACACTTACTCCCTAGTGGGATTCCTACTCCATATTTGGAGTTTGCTGATGTTTTTTCAGAAAAGGCAGCAGACAAACTTCCTCCCCATAGACCTTGGGACTGCCCAATAGAACTGCTCCCTGGTGCGATGCCTCCCAGAGGGAGAATATTTAATTTGACCCGAACAGAAACCCTTGCCATGCGGGAATACATCGCTGAGAACTTAGAGAAAGGGTTTATTCGGCCTTCATCTTCCCCAGCGGGGGCAGGGTTTTTTTTTGTGGAGAAAAAGGATGGGGGACTTCGCCCCTGTATCGATTACCGGGGCTTAAATAATATCACGGTGAAAAACAAGTATCCCCTACCGCTTATAGAGGGGCTCTTTACACAGGTGGTCGGGGCGCAGGTCTTCTCCAAACTAGATCTCAGAGGGGCCTATAACCTCATAAGAATTAGGCATGGGGATGAGTGGAAAACGGCCTTTAATACCCTTGAGGGGCATTATGAATATTTGGTTATGCCCTTCGGCCTGTGTAATGCCCCTGCGGTTTTTCAAAGTTTTGTTAATGAAATTTTCCGAGATTATCTGGGCCGATTTATGGTTGTCTACTTAGATGACATTTTAATTTTTTCTTCTTCCCTTGATGAGCATCGAAAACATGTGCGCCTAGTTTTACAGAAACTTAGAGAGAATTGTTTATATGTCAAATTAAAGAAATGCCAATTTGAGGTTTCTGAGGTTCCGTTCCTCGGTTACATTATCTCTAAGTCTGGTCTGTCTATGGACCAATCTAAGGTGAGGGCTGTTTTGGAATGGGAGCAACCCAGAGATTTGAAGGGCCTGCAGAGGTTTTTGGGTTTTGCCAATTTTTACAGAAGGTTCATTAAGAATTTTTCGGCCCTGGTTACACCACTAACCAATTTGACAAAGAAAAGCGGGTATCCCCCGGTTTGGCCGGCTCAAGCTGTCCAGGCCTTCGAGAATCTTAAGAGGGTATTTAGCAGAGCTCCCGTCCTAGTCCATCCCGATGAACAACGACCCTTCCTTGTAGAGGTGGATGCCTCAGAGATAGCGGTCGGAGCGGTCTTGTCCCAATACTACGGCTCACCTGCTCGCCTCCATCCATGTGCCTTCTTTTCCAAGAAATTCTCAGCAGCCGAAAAGAATTATGATATCGGTAACAGAGAATTACTGGCCATCAAACTTGCCTTCCAGGAATGGAGGCACTGGCTGGAGGGGGCTCAATATCCAGTAACGGTCTTTACTGACCATAAAAATCTGGAATACATTCAGTCCGCCAAGAGGTTAACTCCTAGACAGGCTCGCTGGTCCTTATTCTTTTCTCGGTTTAACTTTTCTATAACATATAAGCCCGGGTCTAAGAATGTAAAGGCGGACGCCCTGTCTCGGAGTTTCTCTCCCCCTGACTTACCGGAGAGGGTGGTTTCTCCCATCGTACCTCACTCCCTAGTGGTGGCCGCCATTCAACCCCAACTTCCTGATCTTACTCAATTCCAGGCCCAAGCTCCTCCTGGGAAACCCACGTCAGCCCTGTTTGTGCCTTCTGCTTACCGGTCTGAGTTTTTGTCCCATTTTCATGATACTAAAACAACCGGGCATCCAGGGATTAAAAAAACCATAGCTTTATTGTTACGCCAAGTTTGGTGGCCTTCTCTCAGGAAGGACGCTCAAAAGTTTGTCTCCGCTTGCAAAGTCTGTGCCCAAAGTAAGTCCTTGAGGAGCTCACCGGAAGGCCCACTCCTTCCGTTATCCATTCCTGCCTCCCCGTGGACACATTTGGCCATGGATTTTGTTACTGACCTCCCTCCGTCTCAGGGTCATACGGTTATCTGGGTAATTGTGGACCGTTTTAGCAAGATGGCCCATTTCGTCCCCTTAAAGAAACTCCCCTCAGCTCAAACTCTTGCTCAACTTTTCATTACTCATGTCTTTAGGATTCATGGTATTCCCATGGATGTTGTTTCGGATAGAGGGGTCCAGTTTGTCTCCCGGTTTTGGAGGGCCTTCGGTGCCAAGTTGGGGTTCTCAGTCTCCCTTTCCTCGGCCTTTCATCCGCAATCGAATGGTCAAACCGAGAGGACGAACCAGTCCCTGGAACAATACTTGCGCTGTTTTACGGCGGGTTCTCAGACTGATTGGGCCTTCTTCTTACCTTTTGCTGAGTTTGCTTTTAACAACGCCACGCATTCGTCCACAGGGGTTTCTCCTTTCCACTGTGTTTATGGCAAGGATCTGAAGTTTTCTGCTCTTTCGGACCAACCCTCTAGAGTTCCCTCTGTGGATGAAAGGGGTTTCTAAATGGCCAGGAGAGTGGAATAAAATTCAACAACACCTAACTAGGGCCGCTCGTTTACAGAAAAGATTTTCTGATCGCAAGCGATCGTCTAATTCTAACTTTAAAGTGGGTGACTGGGTTTGGCTCTCAACCAAGAACTTGGCGTTACGCCAACCCTCCGCTAAATTAGGACCCAAGTTTATTGGCCCATTCCCCATAACACACAAAGTCAACCAGGTGACGTACCGGTTGGCCCTCCCCTCTTCCATGAAAATCTGTAAATCTTTTCATGTTTCACTTCTTAAGTCCGCAAGAAACCATGAACTTAATAGTCCCCCTAGTCCTGTGGTAGTTGAGGGGCATCAGGAGTTTGAGGTTGCCCGGGTCCTTGATTCTCGTTTCTTTCGGAACTCTCTTCAATATCTTATTGACTGGAAGGGGTACGGTCCGGAAGAAAGATCTTGGGTTCCTGCCAGAGAAGTTCATGCACAGAGTTTAGTAAGGAAGTTCCATAGAGAAAATCCGTTAAAACCCAGCTTGGAGGGTCCAGTGGCCCCTCCTCAGGGGGGGGGTAATGTTAGGCACTTACCTCACCGCCGTTCCGGGTCCCGCGGCGCGTTGCCGGCTGCCTCCCACCAAGCCGCGGCCCGGCGGTCCCCGGGTCTGCCGGCTCCTCGGCGCCGTCGTGGGGATCTGGGGCGGGCGGCGCAGGACGCCATGGGTGGCCGCGTCGCAGCCCGCTCCGCGCGGCTGCGCGGCCTTGCGGCTCTCCCCTCCAGCTCTGCGCTTCCCCTTCCTGGCGGGGGCGCGCCCGATCGTCAACGTGCTCGCGCGCGCGCGCGAGCACGTCTGCTTTATGCCTCCCGGCGGCGCTTCCCCCAGCGCGCCCGCCGGGGGCGAGTTTGAATTACCCAGTCAGTGGCCGGTTCTTTGGATCGGACCCAGGGACTGGTCGGCCTGTCTGGCCTGGGCCGTCCAGCTCCTGGGACCGATCCCACTTCATTGTTTGCACCAAGCACCTTCCTTCCCTCCTTTTTCCCTGTTTCCCATTGGCCAGACTTCCCTATATATTGGTACTGTTCCAGGTTCCCAGTGCCCGTTATAGCTTCTGGGTTCTGGATGTGTGCTGCTGTGTTTGTGAAGATATTGGATTGGATTTGGATTTGGACCCTGACTATTCTTGCTAGCTGCCTGCCCCGACCTTCTGCTTTGCCTGACCATTCTATTGCCTGACCCTCCTGTACTTCGCCTGTGACCCCCTGGAATTGACCCCGGCTACCCTCGACCATCCTCTGTCTTCTCCCCTGGATACCTCGCCTGAGACTACCTGGTTTGACCTCGGCTTGAATTACGGACTTTCCGCACCCGGCATCCTCACTCGGGATTCCCTGCTTAACACCAAACTGCACCTTAAGCTACTATCCCTTGCGCCTGTTAAGTCCTGGGGGCAACCGACTGGGAGAGGCATTACTCGCGTCTCCTACAAGCGGGGGCTTGTCTATAGGCAGAAGTGGCGGTGGAGATTGGGGGATACTGGCTTAAGACAGACGGGTGTTAGGTACAATCCTGACATATATACAAACAAGAAAAAACAAGTATAATCTGAAAAAGCAACATCCCCCGAACAGAACGATACCCAACATGCATAGCTACTGTCAAGGGAAGAGTTGCCAAACACCCCAAAGTAAAGCATGAGCATAACGGTAATTTTCCTTGAAAATTTCAGCTCTGCAGACAAAGTGCGCACCTTGCGATTTTTCAACCAAAACAACCCTTTACATTTGGAATATCCCCCATAAACCATATATTCCCTGAAAGTACACATGTTAAGCTTTCTAAGCGTACCCAGCTTGTTGTAGTGGGCTCATCTTTCTGGAATTGATCCCTCAAAGAATTCTTTGGTTGCGCAGGGTTTCCCTAAAAAATGTATAAAAAAGCTGAATAAAAAACACCTTTTCCTAAAATATAAATATGCAAACAAGAAAAAGCAAGCTAAGTCTGAAAGCGCAGGGTCCCCCGAACAGAACAATACCCAACATGCAGAGCTACTTTTAACCCTTTTAATTGCCAGCCTACTTGAGATTTTGTCACCCTCTGTTGACAGGTCATTTTTCCCCATTTTGCGCCATGTTTTGCGCCATTTTTGCTGGAATTTTCAGGAAAATTATATATATATTTTTTTTTTTGCAGCAGAGTTTAGGCTTTAACATGAAATGTCTTGTTTGTAAATTTTATTATTAATTTTATTTATTATTAAGTAAAAAAAATAAATAAATAAAACATTTTTTTAGAAAATTGCCTCCTTTATTTTAAATAAAAAATGTATTTTATTATGGAAAACCATATTGCATGTGAAAGCCCCATTTCTACCGATTAGAACGGTACCACATATTTATCGGTAGCCCCCTGTTCCTGCCCAGGAGACCCCCCTAACTGAAACAAGTAATTTTTAACATTTACAAATAAAATACAACTACCATCCACACTACAAAGGGTTAAATCGAGAGAAAAAAAATGACATAGGGTCCCCCCTCCCGGGGGGTGACAGGTGACTTGCCATCCCCCCAGCCTTGTGAACTGGTATAGGGGTCCTGGACCCCTTACCAGTTCACAAGGGGTTAAATGTAAAAAACAAACACACACACACACTGATTTGAAAAAATGACACTTATTTATTTATTTATTTTTACTATACTCACCTCCGATCCTGGGTCCCACGTCGCTGTCCCGCGCCGCTAGTGATCGGCGCAGGGCGGATGAGAGGAGGCTCCGATCGGCCTGTTTCAGCCCCCCCCCCCCCCCCGAAGACGGAGGACGATGGGGACCCCCAGCTTCAAAACCATATCAAAGGTAAGTGCTTCTTTTGTTTTACTTTTTAACTAGTTGTGGGAAATGCCAGGCACATAGTTTCTACGTGCTTGGCACTTAAGGGTAGGAGAAGCAACCACATAGAAACTACGTGCTTGCCATTTAAAGGGTTAAAGTGAAATGCCTGGTCTGTCATTTTTAGTGTTCCTATTTTTATGTGAAATAGGAGCAAAAAATATTTTTTACAATTTGTTGGGTTATTTCTGTAATAAATATAAAACATGTAAGTCATATTGCGTGCAAAAGCTCAATTTTTCCTGGTTACAACAGTACCACATATGTATTGTAGACATCCTTTCCTGCCCAGGAGACTCCCCCAAACTGAAACAAAGCTTTAGGAGATTTTCAAATAAAATACAACTGCTCCCTGTATCCTATTGTGCATCCACGATTACACTACTTCCGGACTTGGCCAGACGTACTCTCCAGATGAGGAAGACACTCAAACCACTATTAGAAAAAATCAAATCAGTCGGAGCCTCATACAGGTGAGGTCACTCGTTCCACTTAGTGGTCACAAAGCAGGATCGCTCCTTTGCCTTGCAGTCCCCATCCCAGCTACCGGACCTCTTTGGTTTCCTGGAGCTTCCGGCTCTTCCTATTGAAGATTGGCTCTCCCCAGACCTCGGGATCAATGAGCCTCCCCCCCCCCCCACTCCCACAACGCGGCGCTAGGCGCATCCGGAATCCTAGGGGTCCTGGGGGAGGCGGAATCAGTTAGCCTAATAGAGCCGAGCGGGTGCCTGTCAGATTGTCCACAGGCAGATGTTCTTACCGCGGCGATACCTGTGACTTTTACCACTGAGGTTTACCATCCTATCTTTTTTGCCTTTTTTTGAACTGCCTGGTGCCGGGGCCCTCGAACTTCAGACTATGGACTCACCTGGCCTCCCACCTAGGCGCCCGTAACCTGGCTGACCAGCTTCCCGGTGTCGATCCCCGGACATAGCGAACGCCATTGTCCTCCCTCGTCTGGCGCCGGCATGTCTACACTGTTGCCCGGCTTGGGAGACGTGACCCGGGTGTCCCGAAGCGCCAGGCACAGAATGTTGTTCCAGGGATAGTTAATTGACATCTGTTAATTGTTTTTGCTGGTGTTTGGGAGCTGCTCCCAGTGGGATGGTGCCCTCCTGAGCTTAGTCTAGACTGGGGGCTTTGGGGGAGGTTCCCCAAACTAAAGTGCGGCACCTCCCCCGGGGCTGTCTGGCTGGGCGGGTCTGGGTGCAGGGAACAGGTGCAAATGCTTGTGGCGCCCAAATGGGCTCTCGTGTGGGCTATAAGTGTATAGTTTGAGTTGACAAGTTTTAGACAATATTTTTGTTCATTAGTTAATGTTGCGGCCTCACGGTCGACCTGAGAGGCTCCTTTCATGCCGCAGGTTGCCGAAGATGCCGGTGCAGTACTGTTCTTCCCACAGCCCTGTCCCCCTGCCGGTGACCAGACTTCGGGAACAGGGTTGGGACTGGGCCCCCATTAACATTGTTTAATACTATTTAACACTGTTGGTCAAAACTTTTACCTTAAGGAAGGCACAACTTTTACCCTGTGGTCACAGCTTTTCACTCCCCCGACATAGGCCTTCTTCCCCCCTCTTTGGTAGGTAGAGGGAAGAACATAACATTATACTTCTTAGTGATTCGCCCTTCCCTAGTTTGTCCCTCTCCCCTCGTTGACCCTAATACTTTATTTCCCCCTTCATACTACTTGTGTTCCCCCCCTTTCTCACCTATCCTCCACCCAACCCCCCTCGCCTCTTCTCGAGGAGTGTGAGTGGATCTACACCAGCATCAATCTCCCAAAACGATAGATCTCTCAGTTTGCTCATTTAATGTAAGGGGTTTCAACATACCAGAGAAGCGCTCCAAGGTCCTCTACGACCTCCATAAACAAAAAATAAATATTGCTCTCCTCCAGCAGACACATTTTTAGACAGATCACATCCCCAACATTTCAGACAAGCACTTTGTCTCCTGGCATCACTGTTCTAATCCAGATGCTAAAACTAAGGGAGTCTCCATAGCATTCCATAGATAGCTCCCTGTTGAGGTCCTCGACAAAAGGGCCAATCCTCAAGGCAGGTTTCTGTTCGTCAAAATCATCCTATTTAATAAGAAATACACTATAGCGAACATTTACGCTCCCAACAGTGATCAGGTTGGCTTCTGCGTCAGGGTCCTCAAGCTACTGGAGGAATTTGAGGAGGGAGTGATCATCTTGGGAGGGGATTTTAATGTGCCGCTTAACCCTGCCGTTGACGCGTCCTCTGGGAGGGCAGCCGTCTCGATGAGCAAGATTAATAAATTGAAAAAATCTCTAGCAAACCTTCAAGTGGTGGACACATGGAGAATACTTAATGGTTCGAAAAGAGATTACTCCTTCTCCCACGCGGCTAACTCCTATAGTAGGATAGATTACCTACTACTTAGCCACCACGCACTTGATTGGGACCCCAAAGCATGGATTGGACCTATTTTATGGTCCGACCATGCCCCGATTTTCATCTCTGTTCGGCTCCCGGACCTAGCACTACCAGGCTGGTCTTGCAGGCTCAATGACAGCTTGCTCGACGATCCGGTCTGCTCCTCCGCGGTGGAGCGCGTCATCGACCACTTCCTTGAAGACCACAAAGGGGACTCCACTCCTTTGCCATTCCAGTGGGAGGCCCTGAAATGTGTCATTAGAGGGGAACTAATAAAACATGGGTCGAGACTTAAAGTGGACCAACACCCAGGATTTTCACTATCCCGGGTGTTGGTTCACTTCAGCGGGGCTTTCGATATCAGGATGCCCCGCTGTGTGAAACCCCCACAAAAGCCCCAAAAAACTTACCTTTTCGGCTACGGACAAGCCGCCGCCTCTTCTTACAGGGCGCGCGCCCGCGCCGGCGTTCGCAAACGTACGGCGCGGGCGCGCGCACTGCTAGAGGGGCACGCGGGAGGCGGCGGCGGCGGCGGCTGATCCGTCGCCGATAAGGTAAGGTTTTTGGGGGCTTTTGGAGGGGGTTTCACCCCGCGGGACATCCCGATCTCGGGTGCCCCGCAGTGAGGGAGGTGATAAGATTCCCGGGCCGATCACCCCGGGTGTTGGTCCACTTTAAGAGGGAGCGGGCTTCTCTCATAACCCAATCTCTGAAGAAAATTCATTCACTAGAAAGGGAGCATAAAAACAGACCCACTAACGTTAGACTTTTAGAGCTGCAAAACTTCAAAACCTATATAGCCAGTCTTACCTTAGCTACAGAGATAGGGGCAAGGCTCGGTTCTATGAGATGGCGAACAAGTGTGGACGCATGTTAGCCAGGTAGGGTACCCACGCTGGAGGACCTAAAAGGAAGTGTGGGAGGTAAACAGGTTTCCTGGCTACTACACAGACAGCTCCAAGCGTTTGTCACTGCTAACAACATACAGGAGGCAACTCAAAGTCCTCCGACAGGGAAAGGTGAGTGAATATCAGCGACCTAAGGGATTTCACGCAGGGGGAAGGCCAGTGGCATATTTTAGATTCCAAGGCGCCCTGGATTTTGTTCCCCTTTAAGAATCATAAAAAGCCCCATTAAAAAGACACGTTTACAGATTAAATATATAAAGGTAAAATAATACCAAAAACCTGAGAATAAATTCAGCATTCCTTGTATCCCTCAAACTGTGAAAGTTTTTTGTATTCCTTGTAAGCCACATTTTGCATCCTTTGGATTCATCATAACTGCAATGCTCTTTACTAGTCAAAATGCAATAAAACAGCATGGAGAGATTGCAGCTGGAAAACAATAAGCAGGATGAAATATAAAAGACATAACGTAATCTATCTTTTTTTCCCGCCTTTTTGTTCTGCTTAAATAATCCCATGACATATTCTACTTCATCAATGTGGGACATCACAAAGGAATATGAAAGGTAAATGGGATCATAATCATCAGAACAAGCACCCTCAAAATGGTAAATAACCAATGTTTTACTGACTGGGCAAGAATTAAACTTGCCACCTGCAATGCCACCCAAAACTCACATCAGTCAAAGCGAAGACCATCAAAAACCCACTGAACAGCGATCACAGACAAGCAGATTGAAGAGACGACATTGAAAGACCAAAACAACTACATCTAGGTTTCAAATGTGTTCCTAAACAAGATTCCTAAACAAGGAACTGTAAGTCCAGTGACACAAAATATACTGGATGTGACCATAAGCATGTTAAGGTTCTCCCACCAGCTCGCCCAAATATCAGGTGGCCTAACATATAGTAGGAACCTTCATCAGCAGTTAGACCAGGCAAAGAAACCACACATATCATGTAACGTCTCAGGATTACAACCTACTCCTACTGTGAATTAAAGAAATCAGTGACCTACTGGGAACATTGATATATGTATATACATTTATTTAATGTCCAACCTCATTTATAAAATGAGGGCAGAAACAACCCCAAGTATTCTGTCCTTAAATGCTGGGTTTGTACGAATAGTTTTTGAAATCCAGGATCTGCAGAAAAGATCCCTCTGTGGCATGACAAAATAACCTGAGCAGAATCCAAAATAGGGAACAGCACTAGCGACCCAAATTTAAACATGTGATAGTTGTGAAGAGGGACTCCGCTCACACAGGACTCCATGGGAGGTTAAAAGTAGTAAAAGAAACAAGTAAAAAGGAAACCACCTTTTGACACACACATCAAAGGTTTTTTTCCCTCAACTCACAGAACCCACCACATTTCTACACACATAATCAAGTTTGAAGGAGTGCTCAGATCAGTGGTTCTCAACCTTTAAACACCAAGTAACCAGTCCTAGTAGCAGGATGATCCAACTGAGTAACCCCATGGGGGGAATCAAGGAAGGAATAATACCATTTTGTGAATACTCACCTGTAAAATGGGTATTATAAGTATGTCACACACCCCACTTCAGACTTAATAATTACACTAGGGTTAACGCACCTCTAGGTGGCAGCATTGCAGAGGACTTCTCCAAAAAACTTCAACAGGCCCCTCCCGGTCTATACATACCTGGTACCTCCCAAGAACCTCCCAGTGTTAGAACAGCAGTAAGACAAGGTACCAGAACCAAACAATGTAACCCTCAACGTAAAGAACCAAACTTCACCAAATAGAGAGCCAGGATACCAAAAAGGGCGGGTGAAGTGGGGTGTGTGACATACTTATAATACCCATTTTACAGGTGAGTATTCACAAAATGGTATTATTCTAAGTATGTCACACACCCCACTTCAGACTTAATAATTACACTAGGGACATCCAACAGCAGTGTCCAGAAAAGGGTGGGTATCCGAACAGGCAATAACGCAGAAAAAATTCAAACCACTGCAGCCTGCAAAACCTTGCGGCCAAAAACAGCATCCGCTGAAGCCCGCACATCAACCTTATAGAACTTAGAAAAGGTATGAACAGAAGACCAAGTTGCAGCCTTACACACTTGTTCAACAGAAGCCTGGTGCTGAAAAGCCCAGGACGCACCAACCGCACGAGTAGAATGAGCAGTAACTCGGAAAGGAGGATCCTTCCCCTTGGCCGAATAAGCACCAATAATGGCCTGACGAATCCATTTACTAATGGAAGATTTGGCCGGAGCCAAACCCTTCCTAGGCCCACATGGCACAACAAAAAAGGCATCAGTCTTACGAAAAGAAGACGTCGCACGAAGATAGAACCTGACACAACGAACCACATCCAAGCAGTGCAAAGCACTCTCCTTGACATTCTTAGGCTTAGGACACAAAGAAGGAAGAACAATGTCCTGGTTAAGATGAAAAGCAGAAACCACCTTAGGGAGAAAATCTGACTTGTAACGAAAAACCACTTTGTCCTGATGATCCTCAAAATAAGGAGCCTGAATAGACAAAGCAGCCAGCTCTGAAACACGCCTAACCGAAGTAATGGCCACCAGAAAGGCAACCTTCTGAGTAAGAATGGACAAAGCAACATCCCGCAAGGGCTCAAAAGGAGGAGCCATAAGAGCAGAAAGAACCAAATTCAAGTCCCAAACTGGGAGCAAAGGCTTCCTAGGAGGCCGCACATGCGAGACCCCCTGGAAAAAAGTCTTGACCAAGGAATGACTAGCAAAAGATTTCTGGAAAAAAATTGACAAAGCAGAAACCTGCCCCTTCAAGGTACTCAACTGAAGACCAGAGTCCAGACCCGTCTGAAGGAACTCCAAAATCCTAGACACAGAAAAAACCCGGCAGGGCAAAGACCTAGCCTCACACCAATCAATATAAGCTCTCCAATACCTGTAATAGATGGAAGAAGAAGATCTCTTCCTAGCACTAATAAGAGTCTGAATGACCGCATCCGAAAGACCCTCCTCCTTCAAGATGGAGGTTTCAGCAGCCAAGCCGTCAAAGCCAGCGTTTGTAAACTGGGGTAACAGAGATGACCCTGAGTGAGGAGATCTGGCCGAAGAGGCAGATCGAACTGATCTACGACCAGACGGACGATGTCCGCGAACCACACCCGCCTTGGCCACCTTGGAGCCACGAGAATGGCGGGAACTCCTTCCAGAACCAACTTTCGCAGAACCCTGCCTAGCATGGGAATCGGAGGAAACAGATAAAGAAACCCCAGGTCCCTCCAGCACAGGGACATGGCATCCACCGCCAGAGCCAGAGGGTCCCGGGACAGGGACACAAAGGACGGAAGCTTGTGATTGTGACGAGAGGCAAACAGATCCACCTCCGGCGTCCCCCACCGGAGACAAAGTGACCGAAACACCTGGGGATGGAGAGACCACTCCCCCCGACGGGACGCACACCGGCTCAGAAGATCCGCCTCTGTGTTTTCCACACCCGGAATGTAAACTGCCGAGATGCAAGGGACATGAGTCTCCGCCCCGACCCAAATCAGAGACACTTCCCTGTGGGCACCCAGACTGCGAGTCCCTCCTTGGTGATTGATGTAAGCAACCGCCGTCTGATTGTCTGAGCGAACCTGAACCGGCAGACCTAGTAAATGATGCGTCAAGTGAGACAGAACCAACCTGATGGCTCGCAATTCCAGAACATTGATGGGCAAGTGGGCCTCCTGTGGGTCCCACTGCCCCTGAAACCGAAGATCCTTCCAATAACCTCCCCAGCCTGACAGACTGGCATCCGTGGTGACAGTGTCCCAAAGTGGAGTCAGAAACGACCTGCCCTTCAGAAGGTTGTCCGAGACCAACCACCACAGAAGGGACTGCCGAACCCGAGGGGACAACCGGAAGGACCGATCCAAAGACCTCGGACACCGGTTCCAAGACGCCAAAAGATGAAGTTGAAGAGTCCTCGTATGAAACTGAGCAAAGGGAACTGCCTCGAACGAGGCCACCATCAACCCCACCAGTCTCATCCCCAGACGAATGGACGGGAGAGGAGCAGCTGGACCAATTCCTGAATCATCAGCACCTTGGCCTGAGGGAGAAACACTCTGTGCTGGCAGGAGTCCAACGACATCCCCAGAAAGGTCACCACCCTGGCCGGAACCAGCGAGGACTTGGGGTAATTGATCACCCAGCCGAACCTCTCCAACATGGACACCACCGTGCTGGTGTCCCCTTCTGCCTGACTGAAGGAAGGAGCCATGATGAGAAGATCGTCCAGGTAAGGCACAATGCGAATCCCCTGAGCTCTGAGCAGGGCCATCACCCCTGCCAACACCTTGGTGAACACTCTCAGAGCAGAGGTGAGACCGAATGGAAGAGCCACAAACTGAAAATGCCGATCCCCCACCACGAAACGGAGGAACCGCTGATGAGCAGGAAAAATTGGCACGTGCAGGTACGCATCCTTGATGTCTATGGACGTCAAAAAAGTCCCCCTGCCGAAGCGAACCGATCGCCGACCGCAGGGTCTCCATGCGAAACTTCCGAGGACATATAAACCTGTTGAGAAACTTCAAATCCAGAATAGGACGGAAGGACCCGTCCTTTTTGGGGACCGTGAAGAGATTGGAATAAAACCCGCGTCCCACCTCTGAAGGAGGAACCAGGCAAATGACGGCCAAATCCAGAAGATTCCTTACTGCCGCCAGGAGCCCCTGCGCGGCCAAAGGATCCAAAGACACCCGAGACCTGAAGAACCTTGGAGGAGGAAGGGACTCGAACTCCAACTTGTAACCGGCCGAAACCACCTCCCGGATCCATCTGTCCGGGACCTCCTGGTCCCACACCCGGGAGAAAAGTTGCAACCGTCCCCCCACCAGAACGGGTGAGGGCGCCCCCTCATTGCTGGATGGGCTTGGCAGCCGGCTTGGGCTTGGCACCCCAGACGCGGGTGGGACGGCCACGGCCTCTGCCCCTATTCCAACTGCCGCCCCTGGGGGCCGAGGAGCCCGCACCTCTACCGGCGCCAACTCCCCGAAAGGACGGATTGAACGAGACCATCCCCCGAAAGGAACGACGAAATTTCTTGCGCTGAGGTAACTTACCTCCCTTGGCAACAGAGTCCAACCTCTCACCAAAAAGCCTCAAACCCAGAAAGGGCAGAGCCGTGAGCGATCTTTTAGAATTAAAATCGGCCGTCCACTGTCTCAACCACACACAGCGTCGGATAGCTACCAGCAAGGCAGTAGCCCTGCCACACATCAGCATGGCATCCTCCTGAGCGGCCAGGATAAAGGACAAAAAAGCATCACAGCGCTTAAGCCCAAGGGACTCATCACTGGTGGGCTCGAGATCCACCCCCAAGTCCCTGACAATAGACCTGACAGCAAAAGTCAAAAGAGCCGAAGCACAGACAGGCCGTAACACCGAACCCGCACATACAAAACCATGACGGGCAAGCTGATCAACCCGGCGATCCTCACCGTCCCTGAGCGAAGTCGTGTCAGGGGAATGCACTACCGCCGTGTTGGACAGTCCCAAAACCGGAGTATCTACCTCAGGGGGGACAGACCAACGCTTCATCAATTCCGCCGGAAAGGGATACTTCCTATCCCAGCTAGACGGCACACCAACAAGACGTGTAGGTTGCTCCCATTGCTTGAAGACAATTTCTTCAAAATGCTGTTGGCTGGGAAATTCCAGACGCTGCTTGGACACCCCAAAAAGCTGACCCTTGGGCCTGGGAGCAACCACCGGAGGCTCCAAATCCAAAACCTCAAACATCTGGCTCAAAATGGTAGATGAATCGAGAGGGAGGCCATCATCCTGATCTCCCTCCGAACCCAGCAACTGCTGAACATCAGAATCTTCATCCTCAATGAGCTCACCTTCTTCACGGGGACGATCCGACCAATCCAGATCTCCCACAACTTCCTCATCTGAATCCGGCGGAGGCGGAGACAGATGCTTCCGCTTAGCTGAAGCCTTCTGAGCGGCTATAGCAGAAAACCGCTTCTCAAGGCTGGTCAAACGGGCACATACCTCAGCCTGCGAATCCCCGCCCAGGACAACGTCACACGGGGTTCGGAATAAGCGAGGGGGAGAGGGAGATGGCGCGGCTGACGAAGTGCTAGGCACCGGAGTACTGGACTGCCGTGCAATGTTCTGCTGTGCACAAGGGATACACAAGATGACATCATCTCCCTGGAGCGGAGCCCCACAACCCCCGCACACCTTGGATTGCCCCGAAGAACCATTCCCGGTATCTGTGGCAACCTCCGTGTGGTGAAATTATGGTATTTGCAGAACCCACGGATTTATGCGGTACGCGACCCGGGATGCCCCTGAATAACCTAACACTTGTCTAAGGACAGTCACAAGATCCTGACCCAGGGGAATAGCATAAGACCCTTATAAAAAATACAAATAAGTATATATATATATATATATATATATATATATATATATATATATAAATATATTGCAAGGACAAAAAACACCCCCCCCATGAGCCAGGTATATATGACCGGGAGAGCCCTGCCAGACGGGATCCCAGGATCTGAAAAAACACAAAGGGAGAGAGAGACAGGCGTCAATCAGCACCATGCCAAAAAACACCGCATATATACCAGAACCCCCCTTACACCACCCCCCCCCCTCCTCATCAACCAGAGCCACGGAAATGGTTAATGCCAGCCAGCCCATCAAGCTGCGCCGGGGCGAGGAGGGAGGCAAGGGAGAAGGAAGGATCCGAGGGGTCACTGACATAGCCAAAGAACAGCCTACCTGGAGAGAAGAGGAACCGTGCAGCCAGCAGAAGATGGCGGCCAGCACACCGAGGACGGAGGAAGAGAGAGGCTCCGTGAGCGCGGGAGCCGAGAAGGCCCCGCCCCTCCGGGCGTCCAATCCGTGCGCGGCCCGCGCGCGACCCCGCCCCCAGGCAGCGTCAACGTCTGCCTGCGGGGACCGCAGTCAGACCTCGATCACGGGGCCGGCGGCGCCACCCGCCGGCTCCCGGAGAACAGCGCCGGAGTAACGCAGACCCACACACTGATCAAAAGTCCCCCCCTGAGCAGCCGGGCAAACAGGCTACAGGCGCCGAATACGGCGCCCGGCCACCAGCGGGACCGCGGCGCAGCACGCCGCGAGGCCCCGCCCCCCCGGCTCCTGAGGGGAGAAGCACACACACACACAGCCATGGGAACAGACAGTGAAATCAGAAGTAAAACCGCAAAGTAAAATCACAAAGTAAAATGACAAAGGGAAAGCGCAGCAGCACACTCACACAGCATGTACATAGTAAAAGCATGACACTGTCCCCAGCGCGTCCCACACCCCGGAAGAGACACAAACACCCCAGGGCAAGGACAACCTGACCACTAACTCCTATAAAAAAGGGGCATCCCACATCCGGATCACCACTCCGGGAATCCCGCTATGCCCCGCAATGAAGGGTCGAGCGGAGGAGCTAATCTCCTAGGCACTAATGGTGCCGGCTACCTTATTGCCCGGCCTACAGCCGAAGCTGGGAGGCTGCCATTACATAGAACACATTCAAACAAAAGCCGGGCAGAAATAGACCACGGGGGGGGGGGGGGGGGGGGGGGGGATACCCCGGCTACCTGCAAGCAGGAGACTTCTTTCTTCTGTCTTGTCGCCACCTTGCAGAGAACAACACTGGGGAGGTTCTTGGGAGGTACCAGGTATGTATAGACCGGGAGGGGCCTGTTGAAGTTTTTTGGAGAAGTCCTCTGCAATGCTGCCACCTAGAGGTGCGTTAACCCTAGTGTAATTATTAAGTCTGAAGTGGGGTGTGTGACATACTTAGAATAATGTTTTACAGTTAAAATATACCAAACCCTTCAGGTAGACCGTGTGTACTCCCCAGAACATTGCTATATAGCCCCCTCAAGCTGCAGCCATAGGCTGAGAAAAAATGTCAGCTTCATACTTGGCCATTTTATGGGTTTTCTTTCAGGAAAATATCAAGGTAGAGAAGCATTTATAGCAAGATTGCAATTGTTTAAAAATAACACAAAAAGGGAGAGCTAGACTAGAGGCTTTAGGAATCTTTTCGCCTCTTCTTTGGTGATAATACTATTTACTGCATTTCCTAAACCACCTTTATGACAAAAATCTTTTGGTCCTTAAAGCGTAACAAAACCTGGGATTATAACTATTCCGGGTTTTGTTCCGTGTTCCAGGGGCATCCTGAATTGGTATGCCTCATCGTGTGCAAACCCAATCCAAGCCGTTGCATAAACCTAATGCTCAGCAAACTGCTCTGCTAACATGGAGAGCTTCGGCAATTGGAAGTGCAGCAGCTGCATCTCCAGCATCACGCACACTCCCACCCCCAGCCATTCAGATTCAAGCTCACAGCCAGAGGAGGTGGGGATTGCAGCTGGCGGATGTTGACATCGCTGAGGGCGTCAGGAAGAAGTTGAGTTTTGTAGCAACCCAGGGGGGTTTCACATAGTGGAGCATCCCGATCTGGGCAGCGCCCTGGGTTTTGGTCTGCTTTAAAGGTATTATCAATTGCATATCTTTTTTTTTTACCCATTAAGTGCCAGCCTATCTGAAGGTTCTGTCTCTCTCTGTTGCCAGACCATGTTTCACTATTTTGCGCTACACATGTTAAACTGTGATTTTTGAGTAAGTCTGGACGTTTGTCAAAATCTTATCGTGTCAATTACTCCCGGTTACAGTGGTACCACATATGTATTGGTAGACACCCTTCCCTGCCCAGGAGACTCCCCAAACTGAAACAGCGCTGTAGGAGATTTGCAGATAAAACCCCTATGCTATGCGCACCTTGCAGTTTTTCAAAAAAAGCAACCCATTACATTTGAAATACCCCCCCCCCCCCCCAAAAAAAAAAAAAAAACTATATATTCTCTGGAAGTGCACACCGCAAGCTTTCTAGGCGTACCAGGCTTGTTGATGTGGGCGTAGTTTTCTGGATGCAATCCCTCAATTTTTTGGTTGAACAGAGTTTACCTAAAAAAGAATAAAAAAACAAGAATCAAAGCCCCATTCTCCTGAAAAAGCAAGGTCCCCAGAACAGAACAATACCCAACATGCATAGGTCCGGTCAAGGGGAGAATGGTCAAACACCTCAAAGAAAAGCATGCGCATAACGATAATTTTACTTGAAAACGTCAGCTCTGCAGACAAAGTGCGCACCTTGCTTTTTTTCAACCAAAACAACCCTTTACATTTGGAATACTCCACATAAAAATATATTCCATGAAAGTACACGTTAAACTTTCTAAGCGTACCCAGCTTATTGTAGTGGGCTCATCTTTCTGGAAGTAATCGCTCGAATAATCCTTAGGTTGCACAGGGTTTCCCTAAAAAAATGTATAAAAAAAGCAGAATAAAGACAGGTTTTCCTAAAATATGCAAATAAGAAAAAACAAGCAAAATCTGAATGCGCTAGGTCACCAAACAGAACAATACCCAACATGCATAACTACTTTTAACCCTTTTAATTGCCCGCCTACTTGAAATTTTGTCACCCTATGTTGACAGACCATTTTTCATTTAACCATGATTGTTGCAGGAATTTCCAGGAAAAAAAAAAATATAATATATATATATATATATATATATATATATATATATGCAGAGTTTAGGCTTTAACATGTAATGTCTTGTTTGTAATTTTCCTACTGGTTTTTTAAATATTTTTGCGTAAAAAAAAAATCAAAAAATATTTTTTAGAAAATGGTCTCCTTAATTTTAAATATAACATTTGTTTTATTAAAGAAAACCATAATTCATGTGAAAGCCCCATTTCTCCTGATTACAACGATACCACATATGTATCGGTAGCCCCCCCCCCCCCCCCCATTCTTGCCCAGGAGAACCCCAAACTGAAAAGAGCACTTTATAACATTTACAAATAAAATATAACTACTATTCACACTATAAAGGGTTTAAAAAAATGGCGGTCCCTTTTCCGAACTGCCCCGGGCCATTGCCGCAGGTGACTTGCCAGCCCCTAAGCCTTGTAAACTGGTATGGGGTCTCATGGCCCCCTAAGCCATTAACAATGAGGGGGGGAGGAGTCAGAAGAGATGTCTTAATTGATGCGATTGGTAGTTCTCAGTTGTGTCCCGGAAGTGGTGTAGAGGTATGTTTGGCCTTTAGGGGCACAAATGTGAACAGAAAAATACAATTCAGTGAAACTCACCTGTAGAATTGTTTTTGAGTGTATCCAGTCCAGGTCGTCCCAGTGATGACATGTGGGTATTCTGCCCCCCAGGGGGCGCTCGACTGCAAGATCAAAAGCTGTCGCTCCTCCCGGCACCCTATAAAGGCAGGTCTCTCTCTATCATTCCCCAGTGGTAAAAAAGAAGTAAAAGAGGAGACAGGCAGGGAGGCCAAGAAACCACGTTACGTCACATAGCTTCAGCTTCTACTCTCTCAAACAAAAACTGAAGGACAACAAGTCCAAGAATAAAAGACGGTAATCACCATAACAGGCAAACAAAAGATAATGAACAAGGGCGGGGTGGGATGACCTGGACTGGATATACTCAAAAACAATTCTACAGGTGAGTTTCACAGAATTGTATTTTTCCCTATATCCAGTCCAGGTCGTCCCAGTGATGACATGTGGGACATCCAAAAGCAGTGTCCATATAGGGCGGGATCCCCAGTGCGGAACAGCATATAGTTAATTTCACTACCGCTTGAAGCACCTTTCGGCCAAAGACAGTGTCAGCTGAGGCCCTAACATCAACCTTGTAGAACTTTGTAAAAGTTTGAACTGAAGACCGAGTGGCGGCCTTACAAACTTGCTCAACCGATGCCTGGTGCTGAAAAGCCCAGGAGGCCCCAATAGCTCTGGTAGAATGAGCTGTTCCTTCCCCTTGGCAGAATATGCTTGCCCCACCGCCTGTCTGATCCACTTACTGAGAGTGGACTTGGCTGGTGGCAAACCCTTCCTAGAGCCCTCTGTTAAGACGAAGAGCAAATCGGATTTCCTGAAGGATTCAGTCGCAACCAGATAATACTTAATGGCTCTGACCACATCCAATGCATGTAGGGTCCTTTCCTTAGAATTAGTTGTTGCTGGACACAAGGAAGGTAAGACAACATCCTTATTAAGGTGAAAGGGAGAAACGACCTTAGGCAAAAAAAATCAGGTTTAAATCGAAAAAACGATCATGTCCCACGAAGCTCCGATGACAGCTGCTGGGTGATCGGTGGAGGGGGGCAATAGATCACAGCCCTCTCGTCCCCCTCCAGCCTTCCTCCTCCGATCACCTGGAGAAACTGAGCTTCTTGGGCGGATGAGAAATGCAGCATGACAAAGGGCGGGGCTAGCAGCCGCGACCCAGGAAGTGAAGAAAAGGGCACCCTCTCCTCATCACGGAAGAGCCTGGGGGCGATCTGAGGCCCTCCCGGTGAAGAGGAGACCCGTCGGGAGGGATCGCGGCCGCAGGTGAGTAAATGTCTTTTGTTTTTTTTTTTTACAGTTAACTACGGCAGCGGCCAAATTTTGGGCACTCTGCTGAAGCGAGAAGAGCCTAGGGTGGAAGAGAAGACCCGGCCCGAGCCAACAAGGGGTCAGTAGAGTTTTTAACTTATACTTTTTTTGTGTGGGGGTTTAAATTCAGCATTTAACAGTAGGAGAGACTAGTATGTGAGACTTACGTAGTTGCCACTAGAAGGGTTAAACCATTGTCACTACCAGTATGTGAAATGAAAACCAAGCCCAGACCCTGCCAGCCTTGCCGATCCATACAATCATAATGATAATTTTGTAGCAAAATCTAGCACCAAGAAAAACGTGTTGAGTAAAGCTGTCAAAGCCTTTATCATCTCGCTCCTTGAGGGCTGTTGCCAGCATTAGAGCAAGGAAAGGATGGTAAAACTTAGATAGACTGGGAAGTACTCAGTGAAAGGATACCAGACCTTCCAGACCTTGTGTTTCTTAATAATGTGATCAGATTCAAAGAGATAGGGAAATAGCCAAGCCAAGAGAGTTAACATGCTGCAAATGCATGTTGTCCCTAAGTTAATCAGAAGAATCTGAAAAAAATTGTAATCCTGTTTTTTTTAGCTTTGTCCTGAAGGGCAACACTAAACATAGAAACATAGAAGGTTGACGGCAGAAGGAGACCATACGGTCCATCTAGTCTGCCCTTATGTGTATACTGTATGTACTCTTTATCTTAGGATAGATGTGTGCTTATCCAAGGCATGTTTAAATTCAGTGACTGTTGATTTTTCAACTACCTCTGCGGGAAGTTTGTTCCAAGCATCTACTACTCTTTCTGTAAAATAATATTTTCTAACATTGCTCCTGATCTTCCCCCCGACTAGCTTCAGGTTGTGCCCCCTTGTTCTATTATTAAGCTTCTTCTTAAAAACACTTCCCTCCTGAACCTTATTCAATCCTTTCACATATTTAAAGGTCTCAATCATGTCCCCCCTCTCCCTTCTTTCCTCCAGACTGTACAAATTAGGTTCTTTAAGTCTCTCCTGATAAGTTTTAATTTTAAGTCCTTCCACCATTTTCGTTGCCTGCCTTTGGACACATTCTATTTGAAAAATGTCTTTTTGCAGGTAAGGTCTCCAGAACTGCACACAGTATTCTAGCTGTGGCCTTACCAGGGCTCTATACAGCGGCATCGCAACCTCCCTCTTCCTACTGGTGATGCCTCGAGCTATGCAGCCGAGCATCCTGCTTGCTTTTCCCACTGCCTGGATACACTGCCCATTCATCTTGCAGCTATCAGTAATCAGTACCCCTAAATCTCTTTCCTTCGAGGTCCTGGCTAACACAGTGCTGCCCATACGGTACTCAGAGCAGGGATTCCTTCTACCCAAGTGCATGATTTTACATTTAGAGACATTAAACTCTAGTTTCCACAGTTTTGACCATCTATCCAGTAAAGCTAAATCATTTTCCATGTTGCAGACACCTCCAGGAATATCCACCACATTACTAACCTTTGTATCATCAGCAAACAGACAAACTTTTCCTACCAAGCCTTCTCCTATGTCACTTACAAATATATTAAAAAGAATGGGGCCCAGGACAGAGCCTTGCGGCACACCACTTGTAACTCGCCTTTCAGATTGCACACCATTTACAACAACGCTCTGATACCGATCCCTCAGCCAACTGAAAATCCACTGAACTATCCAGGGATTGAGTCCTACCTTCAATAACTTATCTATGAGCTCCTTATGTGATACAGTGTCAAAGGCTTTGCTAAAATCCAGATAGGCGATATCCACAGCACCACCTTCATCTAACACTTTAGTGACATTGTCAAAGAAATCAATAAGATTGGTCTGACATGACCTGCCCTCAGTAAAGCCGTGCTGTTTTGGGTCCAATAGGTCATTCATTTTTAGATGGGAAATGATCTGTTTTTTAAGAGTGTTTCCATTAATTTGACCACTATAGATGTTAAACTAACTGGTCTGTAATTACTGGCTTCTTCTCTACTCCCCTTTTTATGGATTGGTATGACATTGGCCATTCTCCAATCATCTGGAACCTCACCAGTTGAAAGGGAATGGTTAAGTAAATCAGTCAGAGGGGCTGCAATCACAAACCTAAGTTCCCTTAGAACTCTGGGGTGGATTCCATCTGGACCCCATCGCCTTACTTACTTTAGATGTGCCAGCTCGGATAGTACATCAGCCTCCAGAAACTCCGGAGCTGTGCCCTCCCAGCGGGATGCTGTGCTATGGCCTTGCCTGCTACTATCTGAAAATACCGAACAAAAGTAGCTATTCAGATGGTCAGCCACAGTCTTATCTCCGTCAATATATTTATTTTCCCTATTTCTAATTTTTGAGACTGCATTGTTTTTCTTCTGTCACCAATATATCGGAAAAAGGTTTTATCTCCCCTCTTCATAGATTTGGCCATTTCTTCCTCCTTTTGCCCTTTAGCAGTCCTTATAATCAGTTTTGCTTCCCTCTGTTTAATTTTATACGCCTCTCTGTCAGCTACACTTCCACTTACTTTATACTTCTTATAGGCAGACTTCTTATCTTTTATGATAGTGCTGACTTCCCTAGTAAACCATAATGGTTTCTTCTTCCTTTTATTCTTGCTAGTTTGTTTCACATATTGAGATCAGACAAAGACATATGGATGTTGCAAGTGTTGCAAAAAGAGGCCATGACATTTTCTGTCTAGGTAAATTGACTAATTGCAATGAAAAGTTCTATACAGATCTTTATTACCTACTGCAGGAGGGTTTTATAAGGGAGGGAAACACTGGTAAACTGTGCAGCAGCAGATAATTATACCATACACAGCATGGCTAGAGACAGGGACCTGCAGGAAGAAGCTTCAGAATTATGTACTGTATACAGACTGGATTAAGATACTCTGATACTAAGAGCCAGTGCACAATGCATCACCGAGCACTGGGGAAAAAAAGTCCACCATCACAGCGCAAGTCTTTAGGTCATGCTATAAAACAGAAAAAAATCAGAACGTAAGGGCGAATGAATAAAAATTAGTGGTTTAAAAAAAGCGCACCAGCCTGCAGACATAAACCTCCATAAGTACACTGATATAGGACAAAATTTCTTTAGGTGGAGCTTATATACTGACACTAATGAAGTAGATCATGTGTATCCCAATTGATAATTAGGAGCACAGTGATACAAACCTTCCAGTCAAAATACTAAGCATTAGATGATCCTGTCATCAGTGATTCTGCTCAGTTATCCACTTCATACTTCTTATACTTACTAAACTAAAAACAATGCACATACACTATATCTAAAGTGCAGTCTCATATTGCCAAATTATATCAACAGGCAAAAAAGGGAAGTTAATTTTAACACAAAGTCTTCAGATCACTCAATTGTGTAAACCTTTCAGAAAGTGATACTCATGTAAGACACTTATGTGCTATTAAAACACAGATCAGTTAGTGCATCTCATTATTTTATATGCAAATTTACCTTTGTGATTAAATATGCCTTCCATTTCCATACTACTCCTTGAGTGGGCAACACATAATGTACTGCAAGGAACTAAACCTTCTGCTGCTGGTGATTTATCAACAGTTCTAACCAAGAACCATTCAGGTCGGTCCTGGTGTTTCTCCAAAATCTCAACAGTTTGTCCTCGCCGTATTGTCAATTCATTACTGTTACAAGCATTATAATCCTGGATGACCACAGTCATCTCACACCCTCCAGAAAGCTGTAAAATAAAGTTGATATTATTTGAACGATTATTTAAAGTAGATATATTTACATACAATATACAAACAATTTAGGCCTCCTTTCCCCAATGATATGCCCGCTTTAGCCATTTCAAATTAAAACATCTCACCTGTTACCCCATTCCCATGGTGTTGCTCCAGGAGCTCCACATGGCAGATTTGACTGACGCTCTTATTGAGCGTTATGAATCTGAGTCACCCAATCTATATCACTGATTAGGTAACTCAGTAGTATTTCCAATAAGGAGACACTCAGAAGTGCTGGGGCAGAGCGTTTCTCCCAGCAAGGACTTGGCATAAGCATTTTATTTTTATTATTAAAAAGGTTTATTGCCAGGAAATGGGATGGGCATGGGGGTGGACATTTAAGGTTTTTTTTTTTTTTTTTTAAGTACCAAAAAAGGTAAGAGGAAAAAAAAAAGATGAACACTTACAGCAGCAACGGACATCAAAAAGAATGTGTGCATTTTTACATGGACAACAAAAAGAAAAAATATCAGGCGTGCGCACACCTACGTGTATGAAATGACTACATGATAAAAAAAAAGAACCCCCAACTTCGACCTGATAGGCAGCCCTTGGAAAGGAGTACCCTTGGGTGCTTGCAGAGGGTAGTCAAGGTAAGTTATATATGCCCTGCTCCCCAACCTCTTAGAGGAAAGAGTGGGAAGACATGGCCAGAAGGCACCAGAAGTACGAAAGAGTAGAAAAGCAACCTTCAAAAGACTGCCTAGAGTGGATCATCATCCATCTGCTGCGTAATGCTCAAAAGGGGCCTCAGGTTCTTCGTTTCGGCACACCTTTGACATTGGACCTGAAGCATTCCTTAGAAAAGGAAAAACTAACTAACTAAAAGGTTTGGAAGATTACAAGAGGGCTTCTGGAGCTCTGCAGTCCCCCAGCCTTCACATTATCCCACACAATGTCCTTGAGGTAAAACAGTTCTGAAGGGAAGAAAAGAATAATGCTTTGTGTTATCCTTGCAACAATAGGCATCCTAACAGTTAACCCAACAGGGCAAAAAACATTGAGCCTATAAATTAGACCTAGTGGGACAAGGATGGGGAGGAAGGGTTGAAGAAGAACCACTGAAACACACAGAAAGCAGAGCCATGATTGTCATGAAGGGGGAGAATATCATCATCAAAGACACCTAAAAGTGTCTGATGTCCTGCATGTTCTGGGCATACCTAGGACCTTAAAGGGAATGTAAGCCCAATGGCAATATTAAGGCAGCAAGCAGCCCATCTGATGCATGCCTCAGCAACAGCCACTCTGCCCCCTTCTGCTCTAAGCATGGGTGAGCATAGAAAAACACAGTGTTCTCACAATTGACTCTGACCACAGCAAATCATGTTAAAGACTCATTAATGACATGCACCACCCCAACTCAGCCATGACCCAGAAATCAAAGTGAAGAAGGTAGCTCCGCTTAGAATACATAATGTATTCACTTATGATCAGAGATTTTGAGATGCTTTGAAATGGTTCATTTTACAATGTTCCCAGAGAGGATAAGATGGGCGTTAGTGTGTGTCTAGACAGACACTCAGAAAATACCATTTTGTGATTACTCACCAGTAAAATGGGTATTATAAATATGTCTCACACCCTGCTTCGGAAATATTAATTACACGTGGGTTATGTCCAGTAGAGGGCGAACTTCTGCAGAGATGACCAGAAAAAAAAGCCCCTCCCGGTCCATAAATACCTGGGACCTCCCACACATTCCCCAGTATAAGAAAGCAGTAAGGGGACCAGGAAGAGCCAATAAAAGCTAAGAGAAAAAAGTTTCACCATATAGAGGATCCAACATACAACTCAGGGTGGGACGAAGCAGGGTGCAATACATACTTATAATACCCATTTTACAGGTGAGTAATCACAAAATGGTATTATTCCAAGTATGTCTCACACCCTGCTTCGGAAATATTAATTGTATGTAGGATTACATGTATGTACTCTATTTTTCTAATACAATTGTATTAATGAATATAGGAGTGTGCAACTAATATTGTGGATCTATAGGTGGGCTAGCCCTGGAGTCCCACCAGGTACAAACGGAAATATTAATTACACGTGGGACATCCAATAGCAGTGTCCATCATGGGTGGGGATCCCAATACGGCAAAAAATGCACAAAGTTTAAACCACTGCAGCTTGCAGAACCTTGCGGCCAAAAACAGCATCCGCTGAGGCCCGCACATCAACCTTATAAAACTTGGAAAAAGTATGAACGGAAGACCAAGTAGCAGCCTTACAAACTTGTTCAACAGACGCCTGGTGCTGAAAGGCCCAGGAAGCCCCAACAGCACGAGTAGAACAGTCAGAGCAGAGACCTGCCCTTTCAAGGTACTAAGCTGGAACCCCAGGTCCAGACTGTGTTGAAGAAACTGCAAAATCCTAGGAATCGAAAACACCCTGCAAGGCAAGGCCCTAGCCTCACACCAGTCAATATAGGACCTCCAAGTCCTGTAGTATATGTTAGAGGAAGATTTCTTCCTAGCTCTAACAAGAGTCTGAATCACAGCCTCAGACAAACCTTCCTCCCTTAAGATGGAGGTTTCAGCAGCCACATCGTCAAAGCCAGCGTTTGTAAATTGGGGTAACGTAGTCGACCCTGAGTGATCAGATTCGGAAACAGGGGCAGCCTGTACTGATCTACCGCCAACCTTACAACGTCTGCGAACCAAACCTGTCTTGGCCATCTTGGGGCCACCAGAATTGCTGGCGCACCCTCTAGAGCCAGCTTGCGCACCACCTTGCCTACCATGGAGAAGGGGGGGAAACAGGTACAGGAACCCCAGATCCCTCCAGGCAAGAGACATGGCGTCCACTGCCAGGGCCAGAGGATCCTGAGACAGAGACACAAACGTTGGGAGCTTGTGATTGTGACGTGAGGCAAAGAGATCCACCTCCGGAATCCCCGACTTGTGACAGAGGGACCAGAATACCTTGTGGTTGAGAGACCATTCCCCTCGGGGAGAATCCCCTGCTCAGGGAGTCCGCCTCCGTGTTTTCCACTCCCGGAATGTACACTGTTGAGATGCATGGAACATTGCTCTCCGCCCAAGCAAGAATCAGGGAAACTTCCCTGAGGGCACTCCTGCTGCGAGTCCCTCCTTGGTGATTGATGTAAGTGACCGCATTCCGATTGTCCGATCGAACCTGAACCGGTAAGCCCCGCAGGTGATGCGTCAAGCATGACAGAACCAACCGAATAGCTCTCAGCTCCTAGACATTGATGGGGTGTGAGCCTCCTGAGGACCCCACAGCCCCCTGAACTGAGGTTTATTCCAAAAACCTCCCCAGCCCGACAGGCTGGTGTCCGTGGTAACCATCTCCCAACAAGGGGTCAGAAAAGACCCTCGACAGATTGCTTGGCTCCAGCCACCACTGAAGGGACTGCCGAACCCGGGGAGACATCAGGAAAGACTGATCCAATGACTGCGGACATCTGTGCCAGGCCAACAATAGATGGAGCTAGAGCGACCTCATGTGGAACTGAGCAAAGGGAAGCCACCATCAATCCCACCAGTCGCATCCCTAGCCGGATAGAAGGACGAGGTTTGGACAGGAGAAGACGTATCAGATCCTGAACCATCTGCACCTTGGACCGAGGTAGGAACACCCTGGTCTGAATGGTATCCAGATTCATGCCCAGAAACGAGATCTCCCTTGAGGGGGAGAGAGAAGACTTGGGATGATTGCTCACCCAGCCGAACCTCTCCAGCGTCGCCACCACCGTCCTGGTGTCCAGCTCCACCTGACAGAGAGGATGCCGTAATGAGGAGGTCGTCCAGATACGGCACAATGCGAATGCCCTGGGCTCTGAAAAGGGCCATTATGCCCGCCAGCACCTTGGTGAACACCCTTGGTGCCAAAGTCAACCCGAACAGGAGGGCCAGAAACTGAAAGTGCTGATCTCCCACCACAAACCTGAGAAATCTCTGGTGTGCTGGGAAGATTGGTACATGAAAGTAAGCATCCTTGATGTCGATGGACGTCATGAAATCCTCCTGACGAAGGGAACTGATGGCTGAGCGCAGTCTCCATGCGTAACTTCTTGGTTCTGATGAACCTGTTGAGAAGCTTCAAATCCAGAATGGGTCTTATGGATCCATCCTTTTTGGGAACCGTGAAGAGGTTGGAATAATAGCCCCGGCCTCTCTCTGAGAAAGGCACCGGGCATATGACTTCCATGTCCAGAAGATTCTTTACAGCCAACAGGAGCCCCTGCGCAGCCCGGGGATCCGAGGGCACCCGAGACCTTAGGAATCTGGGAGGAGGCCGGTACTCGAACTCCAGTTTGTACCTGGAAGAAACCACTTCCAAGATCCATTTGTCTGTGATCTCCCGGGCCCAGACCTGGAAGAAGCGCCACAGCCGTCCCCCCACCCGCAAGGATGAGGGCATCCCCTCATAGCTGAGCTGACTTGGCAGTGGGATTGGGCTCCCCCCCCCCCAAATTTATAAATTCCAAGCAGATATCGTTCAAGAAGGAAGAAGGTAGGTGAATGGGCAACACCTGGATGGGGTAGAATAATCACAGTAGTACGTTCATTTTGAGCACATTGCATCTGCCAAACCAGGAGAGTGTTTTGTCTTTCCATATGTTTAGGTCTCTCTTGATTGTGCTCAGTAAGGGTGGAAAATTCCTAGCGAACAGGTCTTTGGGTTGGGACGTGATCTGGACCCCAAGGTATTTGATTGATCCATTCGCCCAGCGAAAAGGGAAATTAGTTTTGATGTTTTCTATCTTCTTCTGGGGGATAGAGACGTTTAATGCTTCTGACTTTTGAAGGTTAGTCTTAAAGTTTGAAAGCTCTGTGTGCTCTTTAACCTCTTAATAGGTTGGGGATGGTCGTAACCGGCTGAGAGAGGCAAAAGATCAGGTCATCCTGGATGTCTGGATTCACCCTGACCTTTCTGAGGAAGGGTTCTAGCGTTAGGATGAAGATGATCGGGAAAAAAGGGGCAACCTTGTCTTGTGCCATTCGTTATTGCAAATGGCTTGGACAAGACTCCGTTGACCTTAATGCAAGCTGTGGGAGATGAGTACAAAGAGTATCCATGACCTCATGTTGTCTTGCAGGCCTAAATGCTCTAGTGTGGCCCTTATAAAGTCCCAGTGAACCCTATCAAATGCTTTCGCCGCATCTGTAGAAAGCAGCCTGGCTGGGATTCCCTCCTCGTGAACCCAATGGATCGAATAGATGATTCTGGTCACATTATCCCTGGCCTCCCTACAAGGGATGAAGCCCGCTTGATCCATATCTACCAGGCCACTCAGGTTAGATACCAGCCTGGTCGCAAGAGCCTTCGCGATGAGCTTCAAGTCCACATTTAACAAGGAGATCGGCCTATAGTTCGAGCAATGAAGTGGATCCTTTCCCTCCTTGGGTATTATTGTGATGTGCGCCTCAGTATGTCAGTTGACAACAGCTGTTCGGGCGACACAGAGTTTAAACCGCTCTAGGGGTCAGGATGTCGCCCATCCATTTATAGTAGGAAAGGGTAAATCCATCAGGCCCCGGAGACTTGCCTGGCTGTGAAGAATGAATTGCTTGCAGCCAGCCGATACCTCTTGGCTCAGGGCTGGTAAGGCTGAAGATGCAATGTATCTCCGCGCTTCTTGCAATAGACCCTTGGAGCCTCTTTGAGGGTATCTTTAGTAAGATGCCCCTAATGTAGAATTTATGTGCTGCCCAGAGGTTCAGAGGGGTCATCTCGGCCAAAGCATTAAGCTCAAAATAGGTCCTCAGTTCTCCCCTGAGCTCTTTCCTTAGTGCCCGGTCCTGTAACAATGATTCATTGAGAATCCAAGTGCCCGGTCCGGGCAGTTGTTGGGGTAGGCTCACAGAGTGAGATCAAGGCATGGTCCGATATCATGATTGGATCAATCTCCGTCCTCCGGACGAGCTGTAGGTGTCTATGCTCTATGAAGAGATAATCAACCCTAGAGTAGGAATCTTGCAGGGAGGAGTAAAAAGTGTAGTCCCGGCCTCGTGGATTTTGTAATCACCACAGGTCCATAAGTTGGGAGAGCCGCAGAGCCATCTTTAGCTTTGTGAGAGAGGAGAACGCCAGGTGAGAAGCCCCCCTTGAGACATCCAGCAGCGGATCCAGAGCCACATTAAGATCCCCTCCAAAAATTACAATGCCTTCTAAGAAGGCATGAAGGGCGCCCAACGTTCGCTCTATGAAGCAAACCTGGTCTGAGTTGGGCGTATAAATATTTGCCAAGGTGAACATCTGATTGCCGACCTTCCCCTTAAGAAAGAGGTACCGTCCTTCCTCATCTGCTACACTACCTAACAAGGTCCAGGGAAGCGAGGCAGCAAGTAAGATGCCCACCCCCCCTTAATCTCGAATCCGTGGAGTGGGAGAACCACCCCGTCGGGAAGCGTCTATCCGAAAATTACGGGGCCTTCTCTTTTTGAAAGTGCGTTTCTTGGACAAATACCACGCTTTTCGTATCCAGAAAGGGTTCAGGCACATTCTCTTTTTCTTGGGAATGTTAAGGCCTTTAGTATTCAGAGAAACAATGTTGAGCTCCATCGTATTGTTAGCACCCATCCCGGTTCACACAAAACGACTCGGGATAATGAGCTACTGGCCAAGGAAGGAAGGGAGAGGCACCCAAAAGAGAGGGAGGCAAGCGGGGACCAAAGGGGGACGGGCGACCCAGTCGAGGGCAGGTGGAAGGGAGCCCGACCAAGGCGGCCAACCAAGAGGGGATAGGTGGGGGGGGGGGGAAGCAAGGGAGAACAGACTAAAAGGAGAGAGGAGGAGGAAAAAAGGAAAGAACAAGTAAGGAGGGACAGATAAAACATGCCCGCCTTCACAGGCCTCCCGGGCCCCGGCACACTGGATCAGAAAGAGAAGGGAAAGACCACAAACAAGGAAGACTAGGGAAACGGTGGGAAAAAAGCAGAAAAAGGAACGAGAAAATACGCCCGCCCTGGCGCACTGGCCTAAGTGGGGTAGATAAACTGTGGCGCTACACGGCTAAGGCTAAACAGTCTCTCCTCCAAGGGAAAATTTAGTTTCCCACCATATGGAACAGGAATAGATAGGGATCAACCCTAAATCCCAGGTACCAACACATAACAGTAGTAACCAATTTACCATATTCACATATTACACCATCCTCCTTATATCTCCCTCCTGATTCCCTGTCCAGACAGCATTGTCATCAATGATAAAAATTCTGCGTATAGGACAATCCACGGGGGAGGGGGGGCACCATTCCCACTGAGCCATCAAGCGACTCCCATACGCGTATCCCGAGGCGGGCCACAGCCAGCGACCACGGGGACCCAAGGCCCCGGCCACACAGAGGGCAAACGCTCACCCAGTCACCCACAAGGGCAGATCATCCCCGGCACTGGCCTGCCATCGCTCAGATGGGCAGCCCCCATTCTACCCAGCCCCCCCCCCCCGCCCCCCGCTGTCCAAGCTCCTCGACCACGTGACCGACAGCCAGACCGCTCCGCCATCTCGCCCGGGGAACTACGATGCAATCTAGATCCTCCGCACTACACAACAAGATATAATTGTGTGCGGGCTTCCCAATCTCGCCCGGGGAACTCACGTGCGTCGGCACCTGCAGCATCATGGGGTGGATGCCGGGAAGGCCCGGCGCCTCGGTGAACACAGTTACTCACATGAAAACCTGCTGCAATGACGGGCCAATACCAATAGTAAGCGTCTCTCGGTCTTCCACGTGTCTTGTCATTTATTGGGTCCACTAGGTTCCCCGTCTACTCCCCTTCTGTCTACTCCCCCCGCCGCCGCACCCGGCCTCGGCCACGCCCGCGGGTCGACCAGCACTTGGGGCACCGGTCGAGTTCGCTGGCACTGCGCCGCAGGAGGGCGCCCTGTAGGCTTGCCCATCAGCAATAAAGAAACCATTAATGTAGTGTCCCCCCAGGGGGCAGTCAGCGCAGGGGAGACCACCCCACCAAGGAAAGCCACCCCCGACAACTGCAAACCCCCTGGTGGACGCCGGCCGCTGACAAAGGGGGGGACCTCATCCCCGTGCAAAACAATTACCCGTCAGAACCCCCGCCAGGACTACCGTCCCTGGCCCAGGTCCGCCCCAGGGCCCACCCCCCGCCCGGTCAGGCACACCCTCCCCCCCCGCCCCCACCATGCCCAACTCCCAATGTGCCGTCCTGGCACTTCACAGAGCCATCAACTGTGCTCTCAATCACCTCGGCCACCCCGCCACCCCCCCCGCCCCCAGAAAGGCACCTAGAGTACCCAAATGAGCAACTCATATCACTTGTGGGGGGGGGGGGGCACTAGGCGGGCCCGGCACCCCAGCAATCACACACACTTAAAGACATGCAATAAAATTTTATGGCAAAAGCAATTAGTGGGACAAAGCCACATTAGCGGGGCCAGGGAGGGAGAAACACATTATATTTAATGGGGGGGCAACCAGCACAGGGAGGGGGCGGTCAAGGACCGTCGAATCCGGAGGCAAGTCGGCAGCCCAAAGGGAGGGACAGCCAGCAGGAGAATAGAAAAAAAATAAATAAAAACACATCCAGTCCCAACAAATCAAGAGGTTTGTTGGCAGCTCGTCCAAAGGCAAAAGAGAGTGTGCAGCTGTGAAGTCTGCATCCGCTCCAGGAAAAGGAATCAGTGTAATGTACTACTCAGCCATAGGGGGAGGAAGATCCCCTCTCCGTGGCAGCCCCCGAAGTCCAGCCAGTTCGGCACCTCCATTGGTGCAGTGTCCAAAAACACAAAAAAGGCTTTCCAAGTCCCCTGGGGTCCGCAGGGTGAAGGAGCCACCATATTTCCTGAAAATGAGGTGGAACTTGTATCCCCTATCTGTAGACCGCTCCACTGTCCCACCCCCTCTCTCTCTCTCACACACACACAGGCAACGAGTCTTCTGAGTGGGGGTTAGACTCCACGCTGTTAGTCCCGGGACTGGGGGGCTTGCTCTCTGTCCGCAACTCGGCCTTCCGATCCTCCCATCTCCTGCGCCCCCGCTGGATAAAGGGTGAGCTCCCACCGAACCTCCATCCTAGGCGAACTCCTCACCTCCCCGCACCCAAGTCTTCTCTCCTTTGTGGCCACCATCTTGACTCGGCCGTCCTCGTTCTCTCCATCGCTCCCCGCCGGCTTGAGCTGCACCGGCTGCTGCTGCTGCGAGGGCAGACCGACGGCCTCCTCCTCTTGCTCACAGTCTCCTCTCTGACACGGCCTCTCGTCTCTGCCGTCTGTAAGCACCCAATCCTCTCATCCTTCACCTCTCTGAGGGAGCCATGTTGTTCCGCCGTACGCTCCTCCGTTGTTAAAAAAAAACGGGCGATGCTTTGCCCCTCACTGGCTCTGGAGCCCTTCTGCTGACCCCTACGTTTCCCCATTACTTCTGGGGGACAAATAATGTATTTTGCCAAGCAGAAATAGCTTTTGGGCTGGGGAAAGTCAGGAGCCTCTCCAACTAGCGACTTTACGCTGCCATGCCGCAGCCTTGCCCCAAGCTCTACATTTTTGACTAGAGGTCTACTTCAAAATAACTTCTGAATAATATAAACATCTGAAGCATTGGGATCATCGAGCTGTTGGGATGGTCTTACAGCCTTTACCATTAACATGTTTGTCTATAATTGTGTTTAGTATTGGATAAAGCACAACCATAAGAGATAACCCATTAATCAGAGTAGAGGGGGGGGGGGGGGGTCTCTACATCCCTAGAGGAAAGGCTTATCACCCTGTAATGTTGGGATAAGCGGTCCCCGTCAGTGCTTCTATACTTGTTAGCATACTCCATTACCTTGTGTTTATGATTATGCATTTTTTGCCTTTTACTACCCTGTATAACTAGGCTGTGCTCCCTAACGCTACAAGAAAATGAACACAGATCACAATATTTAAGACTTATCCTCCTTTTTTTGTACTTTTTTTGTACTTTGAACTATATATTCATTTCTTTCAATGTGGTATACTGTATCAGGTGACCCGATTGTATATGTCCCATGTATGTAAGTATACAGAGTACATAGTGTGCACAAAAAATAGTATTAAAACTGCCACTTTCTGCATAATTATAAATTGGTATGCTGGCAACCTTTTTCTTTCTATCATATTTCTATTTGTATTTCTAATATTCTGAGACAACTTTCTCCTTAGAATTCTTTGGTCCATGTGGTAAATACCATGATACCAAACAGCACAGGGACTACTTTTCACCCGTTAAATAGGCAGTGGTGCTAATCACATTATTCGTTCTCCACAGGGTCGAGGGCTTCCTTTGGCTCTATAACTGGTGTCTTTAATGCCAGTGGCAGCATCTAATGCAGACATAGTCCTTCCGTTTTTGCTCCAAGCCAGGAGTATTGCTGGGAGCCAGAGAGTGAATTTTTTATAGCAAAGACAAAGAATTAAAAAAAAAAAAAAAAATATATATATATATATATATATATATATATATATATATATATATATTCAGAGATTTTTAGAGAACCAACAAACACCCAAACATTTTCTGCATGCAAATAAAGCAAAGAGATTTGCCCTAGCACTCTTGCATGGGGCAGAATCGAACCACATAAGTCCAAAGTGTCACATTTAGTGATGAGATTTTGGCCAACAGCATATTATGTACATTGTTTGTCAGGTGTTTTATTATTTAATCAGGGCCTACACAATATGAAATATAGTGTAGACTCTTGCCGTCCTTTATTTTGTTTCCCCATTTATGCTGGATTCGAACTAATCAAAGAGTGCATTGTCTTTGTTCTGTGTCCCCACCGCTACAGTGGACCTGCACCTCTATGATGGTGCCCCTTACAGCAGGTGCTCCGCCGCTGACAGAAGCAACACAACTTTCTCCTCTCGAGCCTGAGGTGAGGCCAGATGTATTAAACAAAGGGGCCTGCTACAGCATCTAGACTGTGCTGTAGAAAATCGATGAGAGGCAAATGAGATGGGGTTCAGGTGAGCTCCGTGCTGCCTTATTATTACTATTGTATGGATCGTCCCTTTAATTATAGTTCTGGCATAGGAATACTGGTTGTAACATTGTGGCAGATTTCAGTGGTGTTTTTAAAAATAAACAATTTTTAGTCTCAATGGATTAGCAGTTTAAGTGTAGCAAGTAAATCGTAATGCAAGCTTAGTACTTTAAATACATGCCGTATATAGTGGGGAATCTGTACATGGTTAAACTATACAGAGTTACAAACTGTATTAATCTCAGGAAAAAAAACAACACTTACCTTATCACTGTCTAGCGTATTTTGAGACGTTCTAGATGCTATTGAAATAGTATCAGGTTGACTGCCATCTCCCTGGCTGTCTAAATCATCACCATCCCTATAAAACAAATGTTAAACAGAGAAAACTTTAATATATATATCATTTTATTTCAGTTACATGTAACTTTTACATTTAAACAGAAACCTGCCATGATGGTCTGTCATCATCAAGTCGCGTTTAAAGTGGGACTTTGAGGAAGGGCTAAAACAGTAATTACTCCTACAGTCAGTCCCTCCTCAATTATATATTTTGCGGACAGGATGTCCTAGAGAAAACCTATGGCATGCCCTCTCAGTGGGCACACGCCGTAGCCACAGCAGCAGTCATGTCGATGGTTCCAAGCAGTTTAAAAATGCAGCAGCCAGGGGACGACTAATGAAGGCATGAGACAGCATTCATACTATACATTAGTGGTTGTCAGGGCCAACCTTAGGTTATGGGATCTGGGAGGTTGCCATCTTCTCAGTGATTGGGGGGTTTAACCAATCTGAAATCTCAGGAAGGTTGGCTGGAGATCTTAGAGCAAAAACACGTTGCCTCTCACGCACCAGAAGGTGAAATGGATAACCCCAGCAATAGGTCGCGCCACAGTCCTGAATCTGGGCCAGCAAGGGTTATAAGAGACTCCTCATTTGAAGGGATAAATAAAACACCAAAGACTGGCAACTCCATTGAAAAGTTCCCAAAAGGGCTGTATTCAAAATGTTGTACAGCAGAAAGAATTCAAATATGCAACCAGTGTGGTGCAGTCAATATAATGCAGTCTGTATGTTCCAGAAGCACAACCGTGATATTGAGAGAAGCACTAAATATACAAAAAAAAAAAACGTAGTGATGATTCAAAATTCCCGCCTGATGTCAAAGTGGTATAATTATGAGTGATAAGTATTAATTAACCACAAAAATAAAATACAAAATCACCTAAGTCCACTGGGGTTCCTTAGTGTGAAAACACCAACAAGCTGCCACCAGCCAGAACGGCGGGCAGCACAATTCCCGCCATTCAAAGAGACAGTAAGGGAGCAATGAAAGCCAGGCATTGAAACCTGCCTGGTATGCGGTGACAAGTGTGCAGACTGCGCTCAGATTGGACCGCGGGTCTCACTCCATATATCTCCAGGCACTGGACAGGCAGCACTCAACCTGCCAGTCGGGGATCTGACATAGATCCCACGGCCACAGCAGGGTGCACTCAGTGCATGTCATTGCTCCCCACATGGCAGTGGCAGCATGATATACTCAAATGGAATTAGACTGCACCAATTCGAATCATAAAACTAGTAATGGAATTAAAATAGAGAAAACAAAAAACAGAATCGCAAAGAGGGGAATAAAAGTAGAGAAACAGACATTAGATGAGGAAGACTAAGTCAGGGAACAGATAAAGAGTGGGGGAGTGCCAGAAGAGGGACAGGGAAACAGAGAAGAAAAGGCAGAACAGAGAAAAGAGGGGATAACAAAGGAGGGGCAACATGAGGATGCGCGATATGCAGAAAAGACAGGAAACAAGAGGATAGGCAACAAGAGCGGAGGAAAAAGAGCGGGGAGAGGGGAAATGTAGGAAAAGAGGGAAATCCAGATCGGAAAAGAAAGAAAAGAGGGATAACAGGTGGGGAAACAAAGAAAGAAAAATTAAGAAAAAACAGGATATCACGTGGAGGGGAGACCATGACATAGGGAGATGGGGAAATTAGTAAAGGGAGGGATAGTAAGAAAAGGGATAACCCGATGGAAAGGAGAGGGACAGGGGAAAAGAAGGCCAGGGCACCACAGTGGATACTAAGAGGAATAATCAAAAAGAGGATCACAGGGAGAGGGATAATATGAAAGATAGAATGAAATATTAGGAGGGTAAGTGGGAAAAGAAAGGAAGGTGGAGGGGAGAAGAGAGGGGTTGCTTCCAGGTCAGCTTTAGAGGGGATGGCCTTGATTTCTGCTTTGATGTCTGCAAGCACTGACTTATATTCTTGAAGGGGGAGCTAATTGATGTAGGTAGGGATCTGGGTCCTTTGTGTAAGCATTGCAGGTTGCCGGGATTGAATGTTGAGACAGGGAAGATGTTCCGCTGTGCTTTAGGGTGGTCCCCTTTAAGTTGAAGGGAAGCTCATTTGTTTTGGGATTTCATGCCTGTGAAGGCCCAGGCTTTTGGACAGTGAAGTTGGTAGTGGGGATTGATTGTGATTAAGATCAGGCATGATTTGGTCCTGATTGACATTCCAAGTGTTAGCCATGTTTAGAAAGCCGTCCTTGGGGAAAACCAGTCTGTGTATACACGGTGGGCCTTCTGGGAAGGCCAAAGATTCCAGTTCCAGGCTTGGCATAGTAACAGTGGGGGTGGCCAGCCTGTGGGTTCAGGGGGGAATTCCCCCCCGGGTACAGGGGCTACGCGGCTCTGAATCCAGTGTACCCATTTGCCGGTTCTCAGGTAGTGGTGTTGACTCGCTATTGGAGAGGGGTTTTAGAATGTCACCTCCCTCAGATTGGGTGCTGCTGCTATAATGGTATCTTTTTTTTGTGCCAAGCATCCTTAGCTGAGCTGGACTGGAAAGTGGGGCTATTGTTTGGCTGGGCCCCTGAGTGGTTCAGTCGATGGGACCCATTTTCTGGGAGATGGAGACCTGAACTGCTTCTACATTAGGCAAGATAGATGTGGCTTCTCCTCCATGTAGGCTCTTGTTAGAATTCCCCAGGGGTGACAGAGTTCCCTGCCAGTGCTGGGGCATGCCAGCTTTAAGAGGGAGATTCCCCTACCAGAGTAAGATACTAAGGTGTTTGCGTGCTGTTCCACTGTTGCGTCTCTCCCTCTGCCTGCTGCATCTGCTGAGGTAATGCTACGCTCCCATCAGAGCTGCGTGGCCTTGGGTTTCCCTGTTGCACTGTCTTTGGGGGGGGGGGGGGGGAGTGCATTGTCTTTGTTCTGTGTCCCCACCGCTACAGTGGACCTGCACCTCTATGATGGTGCCCCTTACAGCAGGTGCTCCGCCGCTGACAGAAGCAGCACAACTTTCTCCTCTCGAGCCCGAGCCAGCTGACTGCCAGAGCTCCCCACTTTCCCCGCCGACAGCCGGCGTTTTGGATCCCCGCTTTCTCCTGGCCCTGGAGGCACACAGGGCCACCTGGAGAAGGTCAATGTCGAGAGCATTGTCCTTCACAATCAATACTTAAAGAGGGAGAGTGAGGCAAATCTTCTGTAGAAGTGAAGCGGTGGGAGACAGGCAATGCAGGTCAGAGAGATGAGTGAGGCGCCGCCAAAAAATTCCAGAAGACGGTGCAATAGGTCCATCAGGGTGGAGTGCCCCCAGCTGCGGAGCACAGCCCCAAGTGGGTGCCAGGACTTTAGGGGGGACAGGAGGCAGCAGGTAACCCAGCAGCAGCAGTCTATCCAGGGAAGGACGGGACAACACAACTAGAGTCATACAATGAATACACCAGGCACACACAAAAAATACCCCCATGAATCTTCTTTCGACAGATGGCAAAAAGGCATTTGACAGGGTCAGCTGGGATTTTATGAATGCTACACTTCAACACATAGACCACGGGAGGAATCTACCGAACTGGATATTCGGCTCATGTTCTTGCCTTATTGCATCTGTCGGAGTGATATTCATTCTCACCCTGGGAACATTTTTATGAAATATCAGGATGACTTAATATTCTTTGTAACAAAACCTGAAATATCTCTCTCCGTCCTAATGGGCAAATCTAAAGAATACCAAACACTATCCAATTAAAAAAATCAATTATCAAAAATCCTTTGCACTGAACATCAACACCCCCCCCCCCCCCCCCCCCAAAGAGAATTAAACAAATCTTGGAAAACTTCACATTTAAATCTTTAAGTCTAAGAGGCAATCACAAACCTGGGAACACAAATTCCAGCAAATACCCTGAAATTATATAGCTACAGTCCCCCCCCCCCCCCCCCCCCCTGTTAAGGACCATATTCTTATGGGGGAAGAAATCCCATGGACAAGCCTCCTCTCTGCTATCTCTCCCTAAAAGGAATGTCGACATAGGCTTGCCAAACTGGAAGCTCTATCTCTACCGCTGCCCACCTTGTACGAGTAATTGACTGGTGCAGACACTCTAAATCCTAATTGTTCAATATGCTTCCTATCTCTTTTAGGATTGCTGTGGATACCTCATGATCACGTGCCAACACTTAAACACTCCACAATAGGCCCCACAGGAAAAGCAATACTGAAATATTTTCCAAAACCAGACAAATCTCCCCATCCCTCCCCTCTGGCTCCAATTGCAGACCATCCAGACTTCCAACGCAATATTCTGCTTCTGGATAAATCGAAATTCTCTGCACTTGACTAAAAAACTCTCCTTACAACCTCTTGACACTTTGAAAACCTTTCAACTAAAACACTCAAAATTCCATTACGCATGCAGACATGACAAACAGACCTCTCACATCTTTTGAGAAAATTAAGATAGGGAATTTTCATCTGAGCAAAAACAAGCCATGTGCTTTCTAGCTCAAAAATCATCAACATCAAAGAATCCTCATATAAAACTCTGATGAGGTGGTACTGGGTACCATCTAAAATGTTTCCCTCTCACCCCTCCCTCCTTATGCTGGAGATGTATACAGACAAAGGGCACAATGATCCAGATCCTTTGGAGCTGTCCCAAATTAAGTTTTGGTCCAATGTGCGGAAAGTCACACTATACCCGACTAGTCTGGATCTGAAGGACGACCCGGCAAGTTATGTAATAATATATAGCTGAAAAATCCAATCACAAAAAGGGTAAAGTAACTTCTCACCCCTCCTCTAAATGCCGCTAAGTCATCTACTGTCTACTGTCATTTGACTGTTTAAAGTAAAATAAATAAGAAGAATGGAGGAGCAGATAGCTTCCTTGAAACATTGAGAGACTTGGCACCCTTGGGAGAAATTCACGCTTTCTTCCGACTTACTCCACTACTTACAGGTTTAACCCTTTAAGTGCCAGCCTACCTGGAGTTTTTGTCACCCTTTGTTGCCAGACTATTTTGCGCTCCCCATGTTCGAATGTGATTTTTGAAGGGATTTCCAGGGATTTCCCAGGAAAATTATATATTGTTTTTTTCAGCAGAGTCTGGGCTTTGACATAAAATGTATTGTTTGTAATTTTTTAGGTGTATTCTCAATATTTTTGGGTGAAATATGTGCAAAAAAAAATAAATTTACAATTTGTAGTTTTTTTGTAGTAAAAAATGTAAGTTTTTCAATAAAATCTTATTGCGTGTGAAATCCCAATTTCTCCCAGTTACAGGGATACCACATATGTATATGTAGACACCCTTTCCTGCCCAGGAGACTCTCCAAAACTGAAATAGCGCTTTAGGGGATTTTCAGATAAAATACAACTATGATATGCAATATGTGCACCTTGCAGTTTTTCCAGAAAAACAACCCTTTACATTTGAAATACCCCCAACAAACTATATATTCTCTGGAAGTACACACCTCAAGCTTTCTAGGTATACCAGGCTTGTTGATGTGGCCATAGTTTTCTGGAAGTAATCCCTCAATGTATTCTTTGGTTGCAAAGAGTTTCCCTAAAAAAAGGATAAAAAAGCAGAATCAAAGCCACAATTTCCTGGGGGCGTGTCCTGGGTATGGAGCTGTGAGGGAGCGTTTTCCCTGAGCTCCCGCATCGGCGACCTTATAGCATCATTTGCCGGCAGCGAACCGTTTCCAGAAAGCCATGGCCAGGAAGAGGAACCCACAAAGACGTGGAGGGGGACAGCGGAGGGGTCCCCAGCACCCCCCGATTGTGGATTTCCGGAAGGAGAGGGCTGAAGACCGGAGATCCAAAATGGCGAGGAACACGCTGGGGGTTGGAGAGTCTGTCGCGCCCGCGGCGGTGTCGGCGCCCCCCCCCCCCGGGGTCCCGGAGCGAGAGACGGGCCTGAAAGAAAGAGACCGCACGGGTCTGAGAGGACAGAGGGGTGCACCGGCGGCGTGCCCTCAGTAGAAGACGGGGAGAACCGGGGCGGCGGCTGAAGATGAGAGAGGCCGGGAGCGGAACCACCTGCCAGGCGGAGGAGGGGCGCCCATGGAGTCAATCGTGACGAAGCCGCCGGGTGCCTGCCTGCCTGCTGAGCGGAGGAGTGGCGGCTGCGGAGGCTCTGACCGTGTACATCGGCGGGTGTACCAACATGGCAGAGACGGCCAGCAACACAGTGAGTGAGAGCTCCAAGATGGCGGCCGCCGGGGCTGTGACGCGGAGGGGCGGGGCTACGGATGTCGGCCGGGACTCCCCAGACCAGATGAGGGGGCAGAAGGAGCCCAGTCAGCGCACCGCCACATGCGCAGTGAGTGCCCAACAGATGTCAGGAGGAGAATCTAGCCAGGCAGCCGACATATCTGAGCAGCAGGCTGCATGCGCTCACCGGGTCCCGCATGTGCCCCCCCCCCCCTGTCCTCCTGCCCAAAGAGATAAGGGTCTGTGTGGGATCAGAGGCGAGACCACGCCCCCCTGTGATCCAGGCACAGAGATGCCACGTGCTGCTACGATGGGGCCCCAGGGGGATAAAGCAGGAGCAACAAAACAGCTGACTCTGGCCAGGTTTGCATTCCTGCCCCAGCGGGGAACAGAGGGCGACGGAGCATCACTGACAGAGGGGCAACTGGAGACTGACACTCGCTCCCCTATGGGTATGCCCCAGAGGTCCCCGAGGAGCCGGCGCCCCTGCCCCCCTTGGAGCCTGAGATCCTGATCAGGCGGCATGAGCCTGCACCCCCAAGTCCCTGCACCCCTCCATTGCTGCCTTCGCCGGAGGCTTCATGGTCCACGGGCCTGCTCAGCCCGACCCTGATGACCCCGCACCAGCCTTGCTTCTCCCCTGAGGCGGGACCGGAGCCGTGGGTCCCATGGACGCCTGACCCCGCCGGGAAGGCGCTGCAGCTGCGTCCTACCCCCCTATTGGCTGAGAGACCTAGGGATCCCAGACCCTCTCGTGATGTTGACATCCACAAGGAAACAATCTCGCTCTTGCGGAACAAACCCTCTAGAGCCGACATAGAGGGCCTTATTGCAAAGTATGAAGAGGCACACAGACGTAAGTTGGCAGAGGTCAAGCAGCAAGTCTCTGCAGTCGAGGAGAGGGTGGCCGTGCTTGAGACGGAGGGCCCCTCGACGGCGAATCGCCTCAGAGCACTTGAGGAGAGATGTGATCGACAGGAGTCCATGCTCCGGGCCCAGATGCTTCATATCGACGATGTCGAGAAACGTAGTCGTAGAAACAATCTCCCGACTGTGGGACATCCCAGAAGCTTCATCGGGGGAAGACCTCAAACGCATCACTACAGTCATATTCAACACGGTGCTGGATAGGGACCCGGCCACTCCAATCGAGTTGGACAGAGTTCATAGGGCATTGGGCCCCCCCAGCTCGGACCCATCCAGACCAAGGGATGTCGTTTGTAGGGTGCACCGCTACACGCTGAAAGATGATATCGCCCGCACCGCACGGCGGAAAGGAAACATCAGCTTCGATGGAGCCAACATCCAGATACTGCAAGATCTCTCACGCAGAACGCTGCTCATGCACCGAGCCCTGAAGCCATTGCTAGAGACAGTAACGCGCACAGGAGCGACATATAGGTGGGGATATCCCTTCCACCTAATCATTAGGAGGAACCGCGACACCTTCCTGGCCGACTTGTTTCTGTTCCTTCGGTACGACCCGGTGGAGGTCCCGGACTGGCTGGCGACAAGAGTGGTGCTTCCGGCCCCCCAGCTTGGGGGGGGGGTGCCTGGGAGAGCCCCGGGAGGCCCTAGGGGCCCTGGAAGAAGACGACGCGCGAGGAGACAGTCCAGGCCGTATGACGCAGAAATGTGAGCCTGTTGGCGGGGCGGGGGTCCCGGCTGCTCCCGCTCCTCCGGTGGGGAACCCAATCACCCGTAGATGACTCCAGCGCTGGGTGGCGCATGTCCTTGTGGGCCCATGGAACGGGTGTCGCGCTTGCCCCCTCTTTTGTTGCGGGGTTCCCTGCCGGGGGGGGGGGGGGGGGGGGGGCTGGGCCCCTTCATCTGTTTGGAGCTATGCCCGGAGGGGCATGGACATGCTTTGTTAGCGTTATTAATGTTAATATTACTGCTTGCTCAATTGCTGTACTTGGTTCGCTGTTCACTACTCTTATCCACGTTGATCTGCTGGCTGACCCAATGCGGGAGGGGGTGGTTCGATTTGCGGCAAGTACCGACCCCGCATTAGGGCCAGCTCGCGGGTTCACTGGACCTGTTGGGTTTTGACTTTCCCCTTAGAGGATATTTAGAGTTAATTTTTGTGTTTATTGTTTGTCATGTTGTGTTTGACCCCCCTTTGCCCCTTCAGGAGGAGGTGAGATCCCATTTGTTTAGAGTTACCCCCCCCCCCCCCTTTTTCCTTCCCCAGTTGCCCTCCGGGAAGGGGGGGCCTACCCTCAACCGATCTCCCATCCCACCCCCCACAGGCCACTTAGAATGGCGGGTACCAAAATCGTCTCACTGAATGCCAAGGGGCTCAATAGCCCCGAAAAACGCTCCATGATATTACGAAACTTGAGAGGCCTAAGAGCGCAAGTGGGCTTCTTACAAGAAACACACTTTAGAGCCTCAAACCCTCCATCATTAGGTGGTTTTACTCCAGGTCATACAGCAGCTACTCTCCTGACTCTAGGTCCAGAGGGGTTAGTATCGTGATAGCGAAATCCCTCATGTGGGAGCTTGAGGATTATAAAACGGACACGGAGGGTAGATGGCTATTTGTCAAGGGGAAGATGGCCTCCGAAATGGTCACGCTGGTTAATGTCTATGCCCCGAACATAGGACAGGTTTCTTTCATTGAGGGCCTACTTGAGGCCCTGGTAGGCTTCCGGGAGGGAGAACTGATAATTGGTGGGGATTTTAATCTGGCACTAGAACACCTGCTGGATACTTCCAGTGGGGGGTCCCATATTGCATACGCTAAACTAAAACAAGTAAGGAGGATCCTTCACTTACACCAGCTGGTAGACCCCTGGAGAGTTCAACACCCCGGGGCGAGGGACTATACCTTCTTCTTCCATCCTCATAATTCCTACTCCAGAATTGACATGTTCCTGGTCCCGCACTCCCTGCTACCTCGTGTAGAAGACTCAACGATAGGCAACATCACTTTGTCTGACCATGCCCCCGTTAACTCTTACCATTAAGGGTCGCTCCCTGGCCCCTAAGAGTTGGTCTTGGCGTCTTAATGACTCGCTGCTGGAGGACCAGGGAGTGCTGATGGATGTCCAGAAGGAACTTAAAAGCTTCTTTGAAACAAATTCCACCCCAGGGATATCACCCGGAACCCTTTGGGAGACACACAAGTGCTTTGTCAGGGGGCTTTTCATAGGACACGGAGCTAGGGTTAAAAAGGAAAAGATGGAATGCACTATGAAACTCCTCGGGGAGATTAGTAAGCTGGAAGCGCTGCATAAAAAGTCCCTGTCTGCTGCACACTTGCCCACCCTGACTTTGTTACGAGAGAAACTGAAGACGCTCTGTTGCGATAAAATCAACGCACAGCTAGTGCAATGCCAGCGCGCATTCTACGAGTCCGGGGACAAGTGCGGCAGACTGTTGGCTAGAGCCCTGCGAACCGAAAGGGCCAGGACCTTTGTACCCAAAATAGTTGACCAGGGGGGCAGGGCCACACATCTTACGGAGGACATAGCAGAGGCGTTCCGGGTATTTTATCGTGACCTATATAACTTGCCAGAGGTTCGGGAGCCTGGGCAGGAGCAGAGATGTAGGGATTATATTAGGCTGTCAGGGATGCCGACTCTCCCAGAATAGGTGACTGCAGATCTAGAGGCACCGATCTCTATGTCGGAACTGCAGGGAGCGCTATTAGGCTCGGCTAAGGGGAAGGCACCGGGCCCCGATGGACTCCACCTACAGTACTACAAAAATTCTTCCCTGTCCTAGGCTCTAGACTCCTGTCCGTTCTGAATGCTATAATAGAGGGGGCCGCGCTCCCGAGAGACACACTCAGAGCCCATATCGCGGTGATCCCTAAGGAGGGCAGGGACCCCACTCTCTGTGCTAGCTACCGGCCCATCTCCCTCCTGAATACCGACATCAAGCTCTTCGCCAAGATCTTGGCATCGAGGGTTGCCCCTCACCTGCACCTAGTGATCGGCCCTGACCAGGTGGGCTTTATGCCCATGAGAGAGGCTCGAGACAACACTAAAGTGTTAAACGTGATCCACCTGGCCCAGAAACAAAAGACACCTGTCCTTCTGCTCTCAACCGATGCCGAAAAAGCATTCGATAGGGTTAACTGGAAGTTTATGAGCTCGGTCCTAAGGCATATTGGCCTGGGCCCAAATATGCTGAGCTGGATCGAAAGTCTGTATGACTGCCCTTCGGCGTCGGTGAGAGTTAACGGACACTCGTCCGGATCCTTTGAGATCGCTAATGGGACAAGGCAGGGCTGCCCGCTGTCGCCATTAATTTTCATACTGGCAATGGAGCCTCTCCTGTGCAGGGTGAGGGGGAACCCGGATGTTAGGGGGATATAGAATGCGTCCGGGCAACATAAAGTCGCGGCCTACGCCGACGACCTAATCTTCTTCTTGTCTTGTCCGGAGGTGACCCTACCGAACCTTATGAAGGACCTGAGAGCATATGGGAGCTTATCAGGGTACAAGATAAACTATCAGAAATCTGAGGCCTTAAATGTCGGTATTCCTGCACCGCGGCTTGAGAAACTACAGGAATCCTTCACGTTTAGATGGGCTAAGGATAGCGTTGGCTATCTGGGAACTAAGATTAGTGGTGACCTCACCAGGATATTTGCTCTCAACTTTCCCCACTATTGAAGCACTTCGAAGAAGAAACTAACAGGTGGGCGAAGGGGAAGCTTTCCTGGTTTGGAAAATGCAACGCGGTTAAGATGACTCTCTTACCCCGTTTGCTTTACCTCATGCAGGCTTTGCCGGTAATGATCCCCCGCTCCTACCTTCAGAAGGTGCGAGCTTTATTTATCAAATTTATTTGGGCCGGGAAGAGGCCAAGGGTGAGCGGGAACCTTCTGACGAGAATGAAGGGGAGGGGAGGTGTGGGTGTCCCAGATCCGGCGATGTATCATCTGTCTGTCCACCTAAACAGGGTGGTAGACTGGTGCATCCACGGACGGCATAAGCGGTGGGTCGGCCTAGAACAGAGCTTTTTGTCGTATCCGATTGGGGGCGCCCCCTGGCTACTTCAGGAGGGAGCGGCGCAGGCTATGCAGCACCCTACCATCGGCCGACACTGAAGGTCTGCAGGAAGGCACTGCAACGGGAGGGGATTTCACCCTTCCCTTCCCCCATGTATCCTATTCTGGGAAACCCGAACTTTAGGCCGGGATGTAGTGGGCCAACCACCGGCATGGTCCAGGGCGAGTGTATACAGGGCGGGCCATTTCAGGGCGCAGGATGGGTGGGCCTCGCTTGCGGGGCTGGCGCAGAGACATGGGGTCCCTGAGTGGTCTCATTGGCAAAGCATGCAGATCGGTCACTTCCTGGCTTCCCTACAGGATTTCAGGGGGGGGGGGGGGTAGATGTGACACTACGGCCTTTAAGAAAATGTGCCAGAGTAAGGAGGTGGAGAGGCACACCCTATCTAGGATATACAAGTTGCTGATAGACCCCCCAGAGGATGAAGTACCCTCTTATTTAACTAAATGGGAAAGGGATCTCAATGAAGCATGGACGCCTGAGCAGCACTGAAAGATCATGGTGCTCTCACACAAATCATCAATATGCACCAGGTACCAGGAATGCGGATACAAGCTGCTATCCAGGTGGTACAGGGTCCCGGCGACCCTCAACAAAAGGTCGCCAGAGACCCACGCGGAGTGTTGGAGGTGTGGTGACGAGAGGGGGGACCTGCTACACGTGTTCTGGGCCTGCCCCAGATTGAGGGAATTCTGGAGCAGGGTAAGACTGGTGGCGGAAAAGGTCTCGGGCTCGGAGGTCCCAGACGACCCTGCTCTGTGTCTCCTCCATAGGACAGAGGTTCCAATAAAAAGGTACCGCAAATCAATCACGTGCCATCTGTTGAATGCAGCAAAGGCCTGCATCCCTCAGCTATGGAAGAACAAGGACCCCCAAGCATACTCTCATGGTTCCAACGAGTAAATGACATGATGAGGTTTGAGAGCATGATGGCTTCCCGAGATGGTACTTATGAGAGGTTTGCCAACACATGGCGCGGATGGATGGTCTTTACTGAGTCCGCTGAGGGGAAGAGCCTTCTGGGCTTGACCTGAGGGGTCTCCCAGCCCCCCCCCCCTAGTTCTTTCCCTCCCCCCCCCCCCCCATTGCAATAAGAATAGAGACGCACACGTTGAAATTGGAAAACTTCTTTTTTTTTTTTTTTTTTATTAACTTACAACGCTTGAATTATTATGTACACTTATTTAGTATGTTTTCCTTCTAATGCATAGACTACCAAGCTGTCGCGTAGATGCACATATTATTTTTGACTCACTTGTTTCATGTTTGCTTTTTTTGTGAAAACTCTTAATAAATAAAGAATGTATAAACAAAAAGCCACAATTTCCTAAAAAAAAACTATATACAAACAAGAAAGGGAAGAGTTGCCAAAGTAAAGCATGTGCTTAATGGTAATTTTACTTGAAAATTCCAGCTCTGCAGACAAAGTGTGCACCTTGCGATTTTTCAACCAAAACAACCTTTTACATTTGGAATATCCCCCATAAACCATATATTCCCTGAAAGTACACGTTAAGCTTTCTAAGCGTACCCAACTTGTTGTAGTGGGCTCATCTTTCTGGAAGTAATCCCTTGAAGAATTATTAGATGCACAGGGTTTCCCTAAAAAAAAAAATTCTAAAAAAGCAAAATAAAAAACATGTTTTCCTAAAATATCAATATGCAAACAGGAAAAAACAAGCTAAATCTAAAAGTGCAAGGTCCCCCAAGCAGAACAATACCCGAGATGCATAGGTACTATTAACCCTTTTAATTGCCAGCCTACTTGAAGTTTTGTCACCCTCTGTTGACAGGTCATTTTTCCCCATTCTGCGCAATGTTTAACCGTGATTTTTGCTGGAATTTCCAGAAAAATTATATACATATTTTTTTGCAGCAGAGTTTAGCCTTTAACATGAAATGTCTTGTTTGTAATGTTTCTACTTTTTTGCGTAAATAAAAAAATAAAAATATTTTTTAGACAATTGTCTCCTTTATTTTAAATAAAACATTTGCTTTATTAATGAAAACCATATTGCATGTGATAGCCCAATTTCTCCGGATTACAACGGTACCACATATGTATCGGTAGCCCCCCCCCCCCCCCCCCCATTTTTGCCCAGGAGACCCCCCAAACTGAAAAGAGCACCTTATAACATTTACAAATAAAATACAACTACTATCCACACTATAAACAAATGACATGGGGGGACCCCATTTTTTTTTTAATTTTAAGGGTTAGGGTTAGGCTGCTGGGGGCTAATGGCAAGTCACCCGCTAGCCGCAGGTGACTTGCCAGCCCCCAGCCTTGTGAACTGGTATAGGGTATTGTGAACTGGTATAGGGGTCTTATGGATCCCTTACCAGTTCACATGGGGTTAAATGTAAAATAAACACACAGACACATAAGAAAAAAAAAATACATTTGTTTATTTTTTTTCTACTCACCTCTGATGTCCCGATCATGTCCCACGACGCTCAGATGACAGCTGCTGGAGATCGTCGGAGGAAAGCTGGTAACCAGCCCTCCTCCTCCGATCTCCAACAGCAACTGAGCTCAGGGCCCGGCTGCCGGGTGACAGGTGCCGAGTCACTAATAATGTCACCCGGCCCCTCACTTAACGGTAGGAGAGGCTGCTACGTGAGACTCTCGTAGCTGGCACTAAAAGGGTTAAAACAGATCAAAACCCACATTTTTAACTAGCATCCCCTGAATTGCTCCCCCCATGAACAGTAACTTTTGCCTATTTTTACTGCTCTTGCATCACAGGCTGATTTGATAAGCGAAAATATCCATTTCTAATGATACACCCTAAGGAGGAAATATCGTCAAGGGCATTGGACAAAATTTATTTCACAAGTTCAGTGGGTTTTGGGCCACTTTAACAATTAATGGTCTGCTGAGAAGGATGACATCCGACTTTTGGGTGGGGAGGGGGCCAATTGAGAAATTGCTATGGCACTTTAAATTAATTCTGTCACATCAGCCAATGCTGTGAATACAATGGACCACCAGATGTGGTTTGGATGAGATCAGATTATTGGGAGGGGGTGAGCCTATGTGGAATTGTTATGGTACTTTACATTACTTCAGTCAGATCAGCAAAGGCTGTGAATACAATGGACCACTAGATGTGGTTTGGATTAAATTTTTGCTTTGTGAAACTATCAGATAAGCCTTGCCTTTATCTTTTTTTAGCGCCTGCAATCATTTGACATAAATGTAAAATATCTCACCTTTTGACTGATCGTTTTGTGGATACAGTTTTTGGTATATGGATTGGCTCCTTTAAAGCACCTCTCAGGTGCATTGTCCTATCTTGTATTACTTCTCTTATATGTTTTATCCAGTCTTGTTTGTTTTCAATGCTTGATCCCTAAAAAAAACATCATAATTAACTATTAATATAAATTATCGCTTAAACAAATGTTACCTTAAAAAAAAAAAAAAAAAAAAAAAGTTACAATATACCAAGCATTATAAAAAAAAATAAAATGTTATCACTATTAACAAGGCATTAATGTAAAATCTATTTTTATTTTTTTATATTGTAACCTGTCAGGCAATTATAGGGTACTTGCTTCTTTAATATGTTAGTGAGTGTTATGTATAATGACTATCATCAAGCAGAGCCAATAACTGGAATAGCAGCAACTTTACAGAGATCTTACTAGCGTTTTCTTCTCCTTCCAGTACTTTGTGTGCCGCAGCATGACGCATTTTTAGTAGATGCAAGCTGGAGCACTGATAATTACCTTGTTAGTATGGTTGAAAAAAAGACATGTATCCATTACATTCATTTACGTCCATTTACGTACGAAACATGGTCAAAATGTTACCTACACAGTTAACAATAATAGTTAATGTGATTATTCTCTTAAAAATATGCAATTTTTTTGAACAATGCTACAATCAGCTTCTGTTCTTATCACACAGCAGTTCTTATGGTCAAGAAGTATAGTTGCATTTGCAGATTGAATCATTGTTGTTTTGTTTTTTGGAAGGGGAATTTAACATGAAAGGACCTTCCCGTAATTTATTGAATGCTTGGTTGATGTATTTTTACAGGTTAACCATGCATGAAATAGATTTAATGCATGTTTCACTATATAAGACACATCCAAAAGTGTGTGGGGGGTTGCAGGGTCGGCTCCAGGTTTATGTGGGCCGTTGGGCTGCATGGTCTCAGTGGGCCCCTTTGCAGTGGAGAGTCATGGGTCAGGGGTCTATAAAGTCCATGGCCAAAACTAAGAAGGGCTGCTTGCCCTCCAACCTCCTATTGGAGCTGTTTTTTAGTTTGGCCCCCGCATGAATGGGAAGAGTAATGAGGAAGAGGGATGTACAAAACAGGAAGGGCAGGAATGGATGGATGGAGAGATAGCTGGAAGGAAGAGGGGTGGATGGGCAAAATGAAAAGCACAGGAATGGCTGGGTAGAGCTGGTGGGGGGGGTAGATGGGCAGAGCTGGAAGAAAGATGGATAGACTGGCAGACCTGGAAGGAAGAGGGGTAGATGGGCAAACCTGGGAGGACAGGATGGAGATGCGTAGAGCTGAGGTAAAGGAATTGATTGGACAGAACTGAGGGGACAGCAATGAATGGGGCAGAACTGGAGGGGCATGGATGGATGGGGCAGAGCTGGGGGTACATGGATGAATTCGGCTGAGATGGGGGGACATGGATGAATGGTGCAGGGGCCCAATGCAATGTTAGTAGCAAGTTCTTTAGTTTAATCTCTTTTTATTGAAATTTTCAAAAATAGGAAGACATAACAATATAAAAGAAGAAGGTACAGTCATATAGATAGAGTGTCAAGCCAGGCCCCACCCCCAACCCCAACTCCAGGCGCAGCTGGGTCAACACTAATGCCCCCATCCGCCAGTCATCCTTAGTGCCAAGCACACGCACCCGGTCATATACTGTGTTTGCATCTCAAACTCCCATTTATGAGTCACCGCGTTACCAAGATGAGAGTCACCCATATGTTTGTCCGAGCATGGTCATGGCCATCGGCTGGGGGTGCACGTCGAGATAAGAGCAGGGGTAGCGGGGGCAGTCCAAATCAGACCGGGGGGGGGGGGGTTGCCTATGGCCCGAAAAGAAACAGCAGTAAGAAAGAGGTAAGAAAGTAAAATGGACTGGGGGGGGGGGGGGGTAGGAGAAAGCGGGGACAATGGGGAAGGGGGAAGTAGCATACAGGGAGGGAAGGCAAGAGTGTAGGAAAGGGAGCCCCGTAGTGGCATAAGTGCTGGTTAGGCATCTCACGTATCGGGCCTCGTCCTAAAGGACACTCATCCACAGCCATCATCCACCCTCACGAAGTTCTTTGCTGCGTCCGATTCTCTGAACCTGATCCAGTTCATCCAGGTTGTCCAGTGCGAGTCCGTTTCCTCCCTATCCTCCGCTATCAGTTCTTCCATTCTCAGTATATGGTCCATTTCAGCAAACCATTCTGCTATGCCTGGGGGAAGGCGGGATTTCCAGTGCCTGGGGATGATTGATCGTACAGCTGTGAGGAAATATTTGAGGACTCCTTTCTTCGCCTTGGTTATGGAACCCGGGATCAAAGAGAGCAGAGCGACCCCTGGAGTTTTCAACACCACAGAGCCTTCTACTTCCATATGAATCTTGAGGACAGTGTCCCAGAGCTTCCGAATTGGAGGGCACTCCCACCAAATGTGCAAAATCCCTCCCCGGGGTGCCCCACATCTCCAGCATGCGTCCGATCCACCAGGTGCGTATGACACAATATCTGCCGGGCACCTGTACCACCGCGTGAGGCGCTTATAGTTCTTCTCCTGGGCTGAGCTGGCCCCAACAAGTTTATGTGTCAGCGCGAAGATCTTCCGAGTCTCCTCATCTGTGATAGTCATCCCCAGGTCTCTCTCCCATTTGGACATAAACTCCAACTCCGAGGTGTGCCTGGACGCCACTAGTATACTATAGAATGTCGAAATCACGTGTTCCAGTGGTTGCGCCAGCGTGAGGCATTCCTCCAAGGGTGTCAGTGGGAGGGATGCCCTGGTCAAGCGCCCCCCTGAAGCAAGAAATGCCTCCAGTTGCCAATGGTGGAGCCAGGATAAATGACTACCTAGAGCTCGTTCTCTCAATTCTGCTAGGGATGGCAGCCTCCCACCAGAATGTCCCTCAACCTAAAGTCCTCAACTTCTCTCCATATCAAGAATCGGGGCGTGTTCTGTCCTGGTGCGAACTCCGGGTTGTTAAATAGAGGCGTCAGGGGGCCTGGCCTACTCACCAGCTCCCCTTGACACTGCAGACTGTCCCAGCTGGAAAGAAAATGTTGGACCAAATAGGGAAATCCTTTTCTGTTAGCATCACACGCATGGACACCCACGGGAGGGGGCACGGGTTATATCCAAGGAGGTCCTGTTCCAATTGCACCCAGAGCTTGTCCTCTTTCCTATATTTCCAGTCCGCCATCCTCGTAATGACAGCAGCCGCATGATAAAGTCTTATATCCGGGGCCCCAGTTCCGCCAGCACTCTTGGGCCTAGCTAATATGTTGAATCTGATGCGCGGCTTCCGCGAGCCCCAAATAAACGTTGAGAATGTCGCTTGTATGGCCTTAAGAAAGCTTCGGGGAAGACTGATGGGTATTGTTTGGAAGAGGTATAGGAACCGAGGGAGGACGTCCATCTTCAGGATGTTTATCCTTCCGAACCATGAGTAACGGCCTCTATCGTACTTTGCAAGGTCTTGAGTGACTTTATTCTGCAGTGCTCTGAAATTCAACTCGTAAAGGTTGTTTAAGTCCGACGGTATTAGGGTTCCCAAGTATTTTATTGCGGAGGGTTGCCATTTGAAAGGGAAACTTCTCCGGAGCCTTTCCATTAAGGGCTGAGGCAAGGTGAGGTTGGCTAGTTGACTAGTGGCAAGTTCTTTAACCACATTGTGCCAGCTGTCAGTGGGCCCCCTGGGGGGTGGGGGCCCTTGGCAGCTGACCAGGCTTGCCGGTTGCTGACGCCGGCCCTGGGGGGTTGAATGTATACAGAGCAAATTACTAAAGGAGGGGCTCATAAAAGTCTCCAGGGAGCCACCAGCATACCGATGAGTAGATAAGCAAGATATCACCTGATTTTCCTGCAAAAAGGTCTAATCTTGCTTAGCAAAGGTCTTTGCACCATGTTTCAGCTCTGCACATCTGGTGTTTAACGGTTTCAGCCTTTTTCAAAGCATGTGTAAAACACACAACATGCACAGCATGATACAAACAACTTAAATAGATGATACACACATCTTAAATAGACCTGTTAACAAATAGGAAAATACCCTGTTGAGCATATATATTTACATCTGAAGTCATTGCTGATGTCAATTTTTGGGACATACAGTAGATAGCCATTATATGTTTGTGGGGACACAGGAGTTTTTCCTCCACATTTAGCCCAGAGATTGCCATAAATAAGGCTATTTGTAGCCTTTGCTAAGTGGGCAATAAAAAGGATGTCCCTCCACTCCATCCGGCACGGCCTCCACCAGGATCATGACCCTGCATGATCTTGTTTGGGGACTTTGAAGATTCAACTGAACAAAGCCCTCTGCCCCACCCCCCAATCATAGGTTAGTGCACTCATTGCTTATATTTTTTCCTGCGGGTTTAGAGGGGGAAAAAAAAAAAAACAGCATGGCCACTTTCTTGTTTGCAGTGGTAAAAACATATGAACAACACCCAAAGTTCAACACCCTAAAAAATATTGTTGTTTATAACAATATATGTTTATAACTCCCTCACCCAGTCTCCCTTTTATGGTGCAGGATGGGGGAGTTACAAGAAAAACATGCCTTACCTCCATCCCCTGCTCTGTACACACTCCTGCACTCCTGTCTGCTCATTAAAGTAAATGCAGGTGGATCATGCACAGAATAGGGCAATGCCACTAGATGCAGCCTCTGCAAGTTGGCTGCTCCTAGCACTGGAATCAATCAGGGAAAGGAGCTGGATTCCCAGCAAGGTAAGCAGGGTGAGGTATTCCTAGACTTAAAGTGGACCAACACCCAGGATTTTGACTATCCTGGGTTTTGGTCCACTTCCCCAGAGGCACCTCGGGGGTGCCCCGCTATGTGAAACCCTCCAGATTTCCGGTTAAAACTCACCTCGCTCCTACAGCGCATGCGAGCCGCATGTCCAATCAGCACGCTCAGAGCCGCTGTGGTATGCGCATCAATGAGACATCTTACCACAGAGGCTCTGAGCTGGCTGGCGGACGCATCTCGCGCTTCCCTCTTACAGGGAGCGCGCCCGTGCTGGCCATTTGTGGATGCACGCGCCCTGTTAGAGAGAAGCGTGAGATGCGGCCCACCCATGCGCCGTTGGACCGGGAGTAAGGTTAGGTTAGAGGGGCATCCTGATATTGGATGTTCCGCGGGGAGGGATCGGATTTGCCCGGGAATCTTATAGATTCCCAGGTCGATCAGGCAGGGTGTTGGTCCACTTTAACTTCTGCTTTAAAAATCCCTCCATCTGATGTGTGTCCATTTTAGGTGAACAGCTTTCATGGTTATAATGTTTTCTTCCTCCTATAGAAAAATCTTAGTGTATATAAGCCAATTTTGTTATACGGTCCTACAGAGTTCATGTCTGTTCCGGCAAATCTTTTGACATTCTTTGAGAGACAAGTGCTACTGCATGGAATTCTCTGACTGTTGAGCTCTCACTAGGCCTGGTTAGGATTTTATGATCCATTTAATATTTAGTCTTACATCCATGCCCCCCAACCGTACTGGTTAGCTTCAGTTCTAATGGCTATTTCTGGATCTGTATTCGCTGGCCCAGATAAGTTCATCCACCAAGAAAGACCCTGTAACATCTGTGAAGAAAAATGTAATCTCTTTCTAAAAATCTATAAATCCTGGTTGGGCCCATGTGACCACTGGATTAGCATCATCAGGCCTAATATAGACATTGCTCTGATAGAGGAACAAGTTTCACCGAAGCTGTTCAAAGGCTGCGACTGACAGTTTTCAAGTAGAAGAAAAGATTAGAATTTCCGAGATGTAGATGATTACAGTTTAGATTTTTCAAAATGAATAATCCAGTTCAATATGAGATTGAATACCTTTTACTAATGTCATTCTAATGCTTGACAGGACTCGGCTGTAAGTCTTCCAGAAAAGGGACTTCCCTGTAAACTTAGAGGTGCCGCCAACTGAAATGTTATTTTTGTGAAGACCCAAGTGATCCCACATGGCAGGGCAGTCAGTTGGGAGATACAGGATGCCTAGATCTGTCTCTAGCGCCAACCGCAGGTATTTTTAATGATTCAACCAAATCAACACATGATAGTAGGCATCCTTTCCTTTTTATTTAAGGTAAAAATCAGTTGTCGTCTGTCATACACAAAGATTATGCACATGAAAAGACAGACTGAGATTTGATTTCCCCCAAACATGGCATAATTAAAAGCAGCAACTTAAAGAGTCACTCCACATCCCAACAATTCATATATTTATGGCTTTCAATAGCCATATATTCCTACATTTGGGGTTAGGCACTCCCCGGTATTTTAACAGCCTTTTTTCTCTGACCTCACAACTACTATCACCTGTAATTTTAATAAATAAGATTATCTTTATTTCATGTATTAACCCTTTAACTGCCAGCCTACCTAGAATTTTTGTCACTCTCTGTTGCCAGAACTTTTTTCACTATTTTGCGCTACACATGTTCAACTGTGATTTTTGAAGGGATTTCCAGGGTTTTCCTGGGAAAATGATGAAGTTTAGGCTTCAACATGGAATTTTTTGTTTGTAAACTAAAAAAAAAAAACATTTTTAAATTCATGTATTTTAAGAAAACCATATTGCATGTGAAAGCCCCATTTCTCCTGATTACAAAGGTACCACATATGTATTAGTAGCCCCCCGTCCCTGTCCAGGAGAACTACTATCCAAACTATAAAGGGTTAAATAAGGCCACGAGGCAGGTAACTGGGGCTCGGGGTTAATGGCAAGTCAGCCACTAGCTGCAGGTCACTTGGCAGACCCAGAGTCTTGTGAACTGGTATAGGGGTCTCATAGATCCCTTACCAGTTCACAAAGGGTTAAATGTAATACGAAAACACCACACATAGAAACAATGACTTTAATAATAATAAACAAAAAAAAAATGCCTTTAATCACCTCCGACCGTCAGCTTCTCTGTCCCTCGACGCTCCGATGACAGATGCGGTGATCGCTGGGGGCTAGCAGGGAGGAAAGTCAGGCACATAAAATTTACGAGACTGGCGTTTAACTGCAGGGAAGGCGGCCAGATAAAGGTTACGTGGCTGGCAGTTAAAGGGTTAAATATGTTTAAAAATCGATATAACATGTAGTTGTAGTAGCATTCTACAAGATATCACATTTACACCTCCATGATGCAACAAATGCACAGAGGGAATATTTCAAGCTTGTCATGTTCTTCTCTTTATGTTGTCCGGGCATACATGCTTCACCTCCTTGGACATTTTCAATGCCCTATATACGGAGCACAATGTTAATTACCCAATTATGAAAAGTCTGTATTCTAAATCAATTATTATATAGATACATAATATAAATATATATACTTTGATAATACTTGCTCATATATAAATTAATATATGAATTAATACTCCTCATTACAATCCTTGAGTATCCTAGGGGAATGCTGTGGGTAGCCCCTTTATATAGTTCAATAGCTCTTTGAGATATCTGTAAACCATAGAACAGTGCCCCATTAGGTATAGAAAATGTAACTATTGAGTGGGAAGTTGGATATACTGTTTTAAGTTTACTTGCTGGAAGAAGAATAGTTGTGACTTGAAAGAAAGGAAGAGATATACCTCAGCGCATCATGGAGGTGTATATATGATATCTTGTAGAATGCAAATGTTTTGAATGAACTACATGTTATATTGATTTTTAAACTTTTTTTTTAATATATTCTTTATTTTCCATTTTAAAATTTTACAAACAATCAGAGAAGAAAAAGAAAAATACAGCAAGTACAGAGCATTGTTAAGCATGTACAAAACCATACTACATCGCAAACAAATAGACAACGTGCAGCCAGAGTCTCCCCACCTGGTCATCTGTTTCGTTCTGCAAGGGGGAGGGGGCGGTACCACCGCCCAGCCCGAAGTCACAGCTTTAGAGCGCCCCTAAGAGGAGCCAGCCTAACAATATCCGTCAGGAGGCAGTAGAGGCTCCCCCGAGACGACCTCTCCCCCAGGCCGAACCAAGAATCCTACCACTAATCACTCGCTCGGGGGGTCTGGCACCAACACTACTGCTGCGGAACAAAAAACTAGAGGGATGAGGAGGGGGGCAGGATTGAGGTTGGCGTGGAAACTAAGGGGAAAAGAAGGAAAATGAGGAAGAAGTAGATAAAGTGGACCAACACCCCTTATTGGTCGGCTTCTAATAATGTCTTATATTCCTGTGAGGTTGTAAAGATCACCCAGCTGGTCCACTTAAGGTGATGGCCCTCTGAGGATTCGTTGCGAGCTGCAATTAAGCCCTCAAACCTCTCAATCTCTGCCACTTTACTCAGCCACAGAGAGATGCTGGGGGGTGATGGGCTCTTCCAGAGCGAGGGGATACATGCCTTTTCCGGCATTCACCATCTGGCTATGAACAGATCTATGATATCTTTTGGTGAACATCTCCGAGTGGGATTTTTAAACATATTTAATACATAAAATAACAATAATTTTATTTATTAAAATTACTGGTAATGGTAGTTGTGAGGCAGATATAAAGGCTGTTAAAATACTGGAGAGTGCCTAACCCCAAATGTCATATAGGCCTATACCTGGACCAATCTGGAATAATATTGTCAGAACCTCGGGTTTGGCTGATGCCCGGCTGGTGGCTGGGGTCTATTACCCCATCTGCGGTATCGGTAGCCACCAGCGGGTGTCAGCAGAGCTCTGGCTGCTCACCCAATCTGCAGATCCACCTGCCACCAGCGGGTGTCAGCAGAGCTCTGGCTGCACACCCCATGTGCAGTCCCATCAGCCACCAGCGGGTGTCAGCAGAGCCCTGGATGCTCTCTCCCCATCATCTGCTGCACCTGGTGTGAGGAGCTATTTAAGTAAGATCGGCCCTCCACCTGGTGCAGCAGGATTTTGTTTGTTTGGTTACTTGTGTCTGGAGTTCTGAACTTAAGTCTGTACCTGTTCCTACCGGAGTCTGGAGACTGCCGGCATCTGTCATAGGCCCTTGGGTGAGTGCTCCAGCACCTTAGGGTATCTGTTTTTTGTTATTAGGTTTTTTGTTAGTGAGCCTTATTTTGTATCTGAAATTAAGATATTTTTGTTGTTGTTTTTTTCCTTTATTAAAACCTTTAAATACATTTTGGTTGTTGCGTCATTGCTCTGGCCAAACTGTCTGCTCCCTGGCCGAGAGTTCACATTAGAGAACTCCTCAGCCCTGACAAATATGTTTCGTTGTGTGAAGGATATGGATGGGTAGTAGGGTCACAATATAGAGGTGGCAAGATAGAGCCACCACGAGTAGGTCTTTTTTGGTATCTCAATAGCCATACAACAGTGTGATTTTGCAGAGTGTGTACTGTTAGTCCATTGGTTCTTCTGGATCGAAATGAGGGGGGTGACAGTACATGGCTGTATGATATCAACCCATTTATGACCCTAGAGCTCCAAGTAAGGGCCATCTCCAAATTGGTTTTACAGTGTATAAAGTAACAATATGGGTATGAAAACAATCAATTCTTTTAGCCTTCTCATTCTGCATCCACAAACCAGGTCAATTTGGGCAATCCACAATGCTGGGCAAATGGTCGCAGCTTGAAGAGACCTATGTGGCTGTCGCTGGAAGAGGAGTTAAACAAAAATCCTTTATTTTTTTTTATTTTTTTTCATTTTTCAACTTGCTGTGTTTGCTTGGGAATTTAAAATTTTGCAAATATAATTCTTTTTGAACTTGAATATTTTTAAGTGGAAATATGTTTTTAGTGTCTGATGCTCTCTCGAAGATCTTGTACAACCAATAAATTCTCCTTCCACTGTCATCCCACAAAGTTTTACCTTAGATAATTGGTAATTACACCAAGTTTTTAACCATAGGGCCCCTCCTGGCCATATTCAATATAGCTGTTAATTTTGCTGAAATACTGTACATATGCCTTCTACCAATGTGTCACATACATAATCTACAGCCTTTATTAACACTTCTATGGTCAACATAAAGTTCCTTGGGCTTCATGAACACCTACTAGCCTTCTCTTAAAAAGGATGGGAAACGACTGGAGGCGGATGGGTGGAGCACAATTTTGACCCTCTTCCGACTTTCTAGAAGATCCCAACTCTCCTGTGTCCTGGAGTATAAGGGAAAAAGATGTGGCTGTAAAAAATATACATAACACTACATGAGAGGGCTAGTTGGAAAACCTTTATCTATTTCTTATCTATTATGAAAGTTATTATCCGGGGCGTGCGTGCGCAGCCGAGCAAGATGGATGCCTGCTAGCGCAGCTCCGCAGGTCAGAGAGGCTGGAAGCACATAGCAGCAGCAGGGCAGATCGTGAGAGGCCCCTAAAAGGCACAGGAGACCTTTGGAAGCCCCAGTCCACTTACCAGAGGCAATGAACACAGCTCACAGCAAGAAGAAAGCTGCTAGGGAGACACACAGATCAGAAGCTCCAGCAGGCTAGATGGCAGCAGTCCCTGACATTGCTGAGGAGGAGACAGCTCACAGCACTCCAAGTAAGGAGATCGGTGGGGGATAAGCACTGGGGAGGATCTTTCCCTCGACTCCACAGATAGCTGGCCCCAGCACCCTCCATCCACACAGACTGCAGCTCAGAGCCCCACAGCAAACCAGGCCCTCCTCCGCCAGCTGAGAACCATAGTGAGGGAAGAAGTTACTGCAGTGTCTGCCAGGCATACTGGCACCCTCCTGAAAGAGATCAGAGATCTGGGGGGACGTACAGATGTATCAGAATCCCGCATGGACAATGTTACTACAGTTTTAGATAACCAGGGAACTTTATTACAGCAGCTCCAAGAAGATATCACCCTCTTAAAGTGGACCATCACCCTCGGGTGATCGTCCCGGGAATCTATTAGCTTCCCGGGCCGATCACCTCCCTCCCCGCGGGACATCCAAGATCGGGATGTCCCGCGGGGTGAAACCCCCCCAAACACCCCAAACCCCCTCACATTATGTTCGGCGGCGGCCGGTCGCCGCCGCCGCCTCCCTCGCACCCCTCTAGGCGTGCGCGCGCCGGCCGTCTGTGAATGGCCGGTGCGGGCGCGCGCGTCAAGAGGGACGCGCGGAAGGCGGCGGCGGCGGAGGAGCCGCTTGTCCGTGGCTGTCAAATCCCTTGTCCGTCGCCGCTGGGAGCAGGGAGAGGTGAGTTTTTAGGGTGATCGGGGGGGTTTCACACAGCGGGGCACCCCGATCGGGGGTGCCCCACCGAAGTGGATCAAGACCCAGGATAGTCAAAATCCTGGGTGTTGGTCCACTTTAAAGGGCCAGAATGAGGAGCTGGAAAATCGCAACTGCAGATCTAACCTAAGATTCAGGGGGTTGCCGGAAACCATGTAAGACACAGTGGGCACTATCACAGCCCTTTTGCAGGAGCTAGTACCTGAAATCCCACTAGAGAGACTGGAATTAGACAGAGCTCATAGGGTCCTAACCAGAAGATCAGCAGAGGGCCCACCACGTGACATCATTGTCAAATTCCATTTCTATTGAAAGCTTCCAGAGATAAAGCACCCCTTACATTTCAGAAGCACAGCTATCAAATCTTTGCTGACTTATCCCAAACCACCATCTTAAAAAAGAAAATTATGTGAGTACTCACCAGTAGAATTAATTTCTCTTCCATTATTACTTCAGGACATAAGAAGAATTCAGAGACTGAATGGGTTAACCTCTCCTGAAGGGTGTGGTCTGCAAGAACAAAGGTGTGTCTCCACCAAAAAGCAGTAGAACCAGCCGCCCGGGAGGCATACCCATCCTGTTGAAAACAAAAAGCTGGAGACAAAATACAAGACTCCTCTCTCCGTTTATTTTTTATTTTTTTTTCTTTTCTTGTAATGCTGATCATTTACAGCAACTATTTACATATTTACCACTCCACTAAAACTAGGCATCCAACACATGGACATAGTAACCTAGCAGACAGGGAGGGTCTGATGTCCTGAAGTAATAATGGAAGAGAAATTAATTCTACAGGTTTTCTTTTCTCTTCCATTTTACTTCAGGCCATCAGAAGAATTCAGAGACTGAATGGGACCTTCAAAAGCAGTACCCTAATTCCTTTCAGGAACAAGACATCTCAAAAACCCTTATTCCAATCAGGAATACGACATCTCAAAAAAACCCTTATTCCATTCAGGAATAAGACATCTCAAAAACCCTTATTCCATTCAGGAATAAGACATCTCAAAAAACCTTATTCCATTCAGGAATAAGACATTCCAAAAACCCTTATTCCATTCAGGAATAAGACATTCCATAACCATCTAATTACCACTGTATGTAATTCCTTCATACCAAAGGCTGTACCTTATATAATTTGGTAAATGTATGAGCTGAAAACCAAGTAGCAGCTTTGCATACTTGTTCAATTGAAGCTTGATGCTAAAAAGCCCAAGAAGCTCCAATAGCTCTTGTCAATGAGCAGTAGTCTTAAAAGAAGAATCCTTCCCCTTAGGGAATATAGGCTCTTACCACTGCCTGTCTAATCCATCACTGATGGAAGACTTAGAGGGTGGAAAACCTTTCTGTGGACCCTCAGGTATGACAAAATAAGGAGTCCAACCTAAGGAAAGATTGTGTAGCAGTGAGATGGTATCCTAGTGCTTTTCCCTACATCCAGCAATGTAGAATCCTCTCTTTATCGGACACTGGAGTAGGACATAAAGGAAGGCAATTCACCTCTTCATTAAGATGGAAACCACCTTAGGAAAAACATCCTGTTTAAAACAGACAACCTTGTCCTTATATAACACTAAATAAGGAGACTTAACTGATAGGCTGCTAATTCAGAAACCTTCCTTACTCAGGTTATTACCACTAAAAAAGATAACCTTAAGAGTCAATAAACTTAATGACACATCTGCCAGTGGTTCAAAAGGAGGACCCTGATAGGGAGCTGATAAAACTAAGTTCAGGTCCCAAACCGGCAGAAGTGGCTTAAGAGGAGGCCACACATGAGCGACTCCCTATACAAAAAGCTTTGATACATTTATTCACAGCAATGGGTTTCTGAATAAAAAGATAGATAAAGCAGATATCTGTCCCTTTAAAAGTACTTAATTGAAAACCTTCATCAAGACCTTTCTGCCAAAAAAACAAATATTCTGGGAACATAACAAAAATTCTACTAGCGAACCTTCTGCATTTGCACCAAGCGATAATGCTTGCCAGACTCTATAGTAGATCATTGACGAAGGCTTCTTCCTGGCCTGAATCAAAGTCTGCATGACTATGTCAGAAGAGCCCCCTTTCTGCCAAGATAAAGGATTCAATAGCCAGGCCGTCCAAGCCAGAACATGTGAATTGGGATGCCTTAGAGGCCCCTGTGTGAGAAGATCTGGATCGTCGGGTAACCTCCACGAGTTACCCTCTGACACCCTTACTATGTCTGAGAACCAGCTTCTTCTTGGCCACCGAGGAGCCACCAGAATGGTTGGGACTCCCTTGTGAGCTATCTTTTTTAGTACTTGCCCTAGGAGTGGAATCAGAGAGAATGCATAAAGCAGCTTAAGCTGACCCCTGAAGAGTCAGGACATCTGTTGCTATAGTTAGAGAACCCCTGGACCGAGACACAGACCTTGTAACCTTCCGATTGTTTCGCGAAGCACAAGAGATCTATGTCCGGAATCCCCCAGCGCATGCATAGGGATTGAAAAAAAAAACCCTCTGACTAAGAGACCATTCCCTCTGATGCAGGACCGTTCTGCTGAGATGATCGGCCTGCAAGTTGTCCACTCCAGATATGTGTACAGCCGAAATGCATGAAACCTGTTTCTCGGCCCAAAGTAAAAACCAGCTCACTTCCATGAGGGCTTCACTGCTTCAGGTGCCCCCATGGTGGTTGATATATACCACCGCCGCCCGATTGTCTGTTTAAATCCGGACGGGATGCCCCTTCAGATGGTATGTCCAATGACTGAGATACAATAGAATCGCTCTCAGTTTCAGGATATTTATGGAGAGTTTGCTCTCCTTCAGACTCCACTGTCCCTGGAGCGTTGGTGACTCCATTACACTCCCCCAACCCGATAGACTGGTATCCATGGTGATGATCTTCCACTGTACTGGAAGGAAGGATTTGCCAGTCTGAAGAGGCTGAGGACCAGGTTAGAGACTGCCTTGTTGACGGTGTCATGCAAAAAGAGTGATCCCGAGTGTGTGGGTCTTGATCACAGATTGTGAGCAATTCCATCTGCAGGGGTCTTGTGTGAACAGTGTAAAAGGTACTGACTCAAGCAAGATACCATCAGGCCCAACAGACATATTCCTTGATGAATCGTCGAGTGAGGGCAAGACAAGAGACCCTGTACCCTGGCCTGGAATAAGAGTCACTTCTGTGTTGGAAAAAACACTTTTGCCTGAGACATGTCTAAAGAATAACTCTTGAAGCTATGATATGATATTTGACTTAAAGTGGACCAACACCCTCCCATGATCGGCCCGGGAATCTTTAAGGTTCCCGGACCGATCAGACCCCTGACTGCGGGGCACCCCGATCGACATTGGATAATTGACTATCCAGTCGAATTCTTAAAGTGGACCAACACCAAGGATTTTGACTACCCTGGGTTTAGGTCCACTTCGGCGGGGCACCTCGATCGGGGGTGCCCCGCTGTGTGAAACCCCCCAGAAACCCCTAAATCCCTACCTTATTCACGATCCAGCGGCGCCCGTCGCCGCCTCCCGTGCGTCCCTCTAGCAGGACGCGCACCCTGTAAGAGTGACGCGCGGGAGGCAGCGGCGGGCGCGCTCTCTTGTCCGGTGGTCATGTGGGAGAGAGGAGAGGTGAGTTTTTCGGGGTTTCTGGGGGGTTTCCGATCGGGGGTGCCCCGCCAAAGTGGACCTAAACCCAGGATAGTCAAAATTCGACTGGATAGTCAATTATCCAATGTCGATCAGACAGTCTGTGTATTCTTCTGGGCCCCCTGACATGAGGGGGCCCATATTAACAGATAGTCTAAGTAAGGGATTATATGTATACCCTGACTTATTAGAGAAAACATGAGACCTGCCAACACCTTGGTAAACACCCTTGGTGCTGAAGATAGGCCGAAGGGTAACACCACAAACTGGGGACGTAGGCCACATACAGCAATGTAGGTATGTATCCTTATATATACACTACCCAGCTGGAATAACTTCACTATGGATAAACAACTCCAATCTCTAAAAAGGCGAGATACGTCAGATCTCAATGCTTCTGCTTTCTGCGGAATTCGGGATACCCCTGACCAAGAGAATCTCCAAGGGGGTCTGGCTCCTAATTTGATCTTGTAACCTGAGGATACAACGTCCTGTATCCAAATATCTGTTACATGAAGCCTCCAAAAATGAGCAAAATGCAGAAGCTGTCCCCCCCACACCTGCAAGTGCGGGGCCGTCTCTTCATGCCTGAACAGGTTCTGAAGGGGGTTCTGGCTTTATTCTGCCAAACACCTGTTGCCTTAATTTGGAACTTTGTCTTATTCCAAAAATCTCTTCGGCATCCCGAAGAGGCCGAACCGCTAACCGGAACCCGGAAGCATTAGAGGCCCTGCGGAAGCAGTATTAGACTTCAGCTTCTGTGGCAGATTAGATGATTTACCACTAGCAGCATGCTTTACCATGTCAACCAAGCACTCCCCAAACAGACACCCCACCTTAAAGGGGAGTCCTGTCATTCTTTTTTGGAGGCTATGACAGCTGGCCATTGCTTAAGCCATAAAGCACGCCTAAGGCTAACACCAGAGCTAGGCCCCTGGCACTTAACCTGCTCAATCCTCCATAGCCCGTACCATATACCTGTTGTAGCCAAACTGGTCTTGATCACATGGGAGCGTGACTTCAATGAATGACCCCTACGAGTCTTCGGTCCAGTTGCTTTAACAACCTCCTGCTCCCCATAAATGCTATGGATGTAGCCCAGGCCGGCCGCAAGGTCGACCCCATATTAGAATAAGCAGGATATGCCACCTGATCCACGCGCTTATTTGCTAGATCCTTTGGAGAAGCACTATCCGAGGATGGCATAACCAAAATCTTAAAAAGACCTGGCCCCAGAGCGTCCACCACAGGAGGGTGAGACCATAATTCAATCTGATCTGGAGGAAGGGATACATAGTATCTAGTACTTTAGGAATGGGCAGAAGACAACCTGACTACTGCCATTCCCTATTGATCAGATTAGAATAATGTGTATGCACTGCAACATCCTCCAGAATGGAGGAAATCAAAACCATCCATCCATCTTAATTGAGCACCCCCTTGTGTAGAGGAATTCTGAATATGAGTCCCTACTGGATAAATCCTCCCAACGGATAACTTCCTTGGAGACTATGTCAGCTACAATATCCTCTTCAAGTTAGAAGATAAATCTTTTCTTTAAAAACCTTTTTAGTAGCCAATCCTTCTAAAGGACTTTCTAAAGGTTTAGGACCACTTGAGGGCCACTTTAAAGGTTCTGAAGGAGGCTATGGCAGCCACAATATCCTCTTCAAAACTCAGAGGATTTATTTTTTTTTTTTTTCAAAACCTTCTTAGTAGCTCATATGACTTAAAGGTTTTAGGTCCGCTTGAAGGCTGCCGGGGGGGGGGGGGGGGGGTTAAGCTCAGAGGGCACCGGCAACAAGGGTCAGAGCCCTTGCAGGGAGGAGACAATTGTCTCCCATATCCACTACTACAGTAGCATAACCCTGCACACTGTCCTATCCGCGTCCAGTGTCTGTTTGCATACTGGACATGGGGTGAATCTATTTGCTAAAGGACCAGATCCGATTACCCCAGATGCCTCCGTCATGGTGATTAAAACCTCCCAGGGGGTCTAAAACCTAGTATGGTGAACAGTTTCCGATAGTCACAAGACTATTCTGAGAACTCAGAGGGTGATCCACATCAATATATTGCCTAATATATTGTCTTATCCCACAACTATAATATATATATATATATATATATATATATATATATATATATATATATAATCGATTAATATGTATATATGAATCAATAACATATTAATACACAATTAAAAAATGACCTACCTAAAGATTTAGGTCCGCTTGAGGGTGGCCGTGCAGCGGCTCACAGTATTTTTGTGCTTCCCCCCGCCAAAAATCTTCCAGTGCAGGCGGCCGGAGAAGAACCGCAATCTCAGCGGTACTCGGCCCTTCGCCCGGCTAAAAATCTTCTATTGAAGGCGGCCGGGGAAGAACCGCAATCTCAGCGGTACTTGTCGCTTAGTCCCGACCGAAAATGTTGCCGTGCGAGCGGCCGGAGGATAACCGCGATATTAGTGGTAATTATCGCTTAGTCCCGGCTGAAAATGTTGCAGTGCCAGCAGCCGGAGAAGATCCGCTGGAGTCGGTTGGAGGAGAACCACGATGTTAGCAGTACTTGCCGCTTAGTCCCGGCGGAAAAGGTTGCAGTGCGAGCAGCAGGAGAAGAACCGTGATGTTAGCACGCTTGCCGTTTCACCCGGCTGCAAATCTTCCAGCGCGAGCGGGGTAAGAAAGGAGCCACACACCGATGTTCGCTGCTATGCTAAGCCGAAAATGTTTCCATAGTGGCGGGTGCAAATTTTGCATTTTTCAACCAGTAAAAAACACATGGGAAGAGCAATAAAGAGGAAATTAATTCCCCTGGTTCCCCTCAATCAGGCTCACCAGACAAAAGCCTTCTGGCTGCTTTTTCCTGTGGCGGAATTCTCAGCCAGGGAGTGTCACTCTTTTTGAAAAAACAAAAAGGTGACACCCCACAGCGCCCCAAGACCCTGTCGCTTACCTTACGATCCTGATCCGAATGCAGCTTTAGCTGCAGAGGCAAAGTGGGTGCATTCAGATCCAAGGAGTATAAGGGGCAAAGAAAAGTCAGGTTTCCATTACCCCCGCTTCCAAGGCATAATTCCTTTAAAACAAAAAGTCAATGGGAGAGGAGTTCAGATAAGTCCTTGCAGTGACCACTGCAAGAAAGAAAACTGAAGTGCATCAAGTCAGCCAGGTGGATATAGGCCCGGGAGGTGGAGACACACCTTTGTTCTTGCAGACCACACCCTTCGGTAGAGGTTAACCCATTCAGTCTCTGAATTCTTCTGATGGCCTGAAGTAAAATCAAAGAGAAAGAAGATCTTTTCGGCCATACCTCCTGGCCCTGCAGGCGCAGGGAATACACTATAGATGGGGCTTCTCCTTTAAGCTCTCATTCTCATACCAATGGAAACAAGTCCAAGCTTCCTCTCTCCCAGAGCTTCTGGATAAATTTAGATCTCTGGACATCCGTATACCAGAACCTAATAAGACAACATCTTCTCTCCCCTCTACACCAAGAACGCCAAGGCCTGGCTACAGCAGCAACATTCAAGCCACCCCATCGCCACAACTCACCAAACAAGTTCAGAAAACCCCAGCGATAAACCGTCTTTTGTCCCAAATGTTCCACCCTTGACAGAAGGACTGAGTGCAAATCTCCCTGGCACCTCTACTGAGTTATAACCAGATACAGGGACCCATGCTCTCTCGGCCAACTCTGTGCGTATTTGGGATGCTCCGGTTATCCCATTGAGGTCTCACCAACGACCATGTGCGCTGCCGAAGCGGGGGACTCTCGGGGATAATCCCCTCAGTACACACCCTGTGTGTGGGTACCTGTCTGACCTGCAACAGTGGTCATACCAGGCGCCTGGGCTGTCTTCTAGGGTGCCAAACAATCCACAGTTTTGTATCAGCAAGTGTTAGGGCTCTGGAAGCCCAAAGGTTTTTTGCTACTATAACAAAGCCTCTATTTTCAATCTCTCTAATTATAATAATGTTTATAATAATGCTTTTTATAAAGGTTGGCCATGCAGCCTAGATAGTCTCGGACTGGTGGGAGAAGGCGCACCGTCCTCATGGGGGACCCCATAGGGAGGGCGGCGGGGTGCCGACCCCGGGTGGCTGGGCCTGGATCCCACCAGCTGGAGACCTTGTTTAATTCTGTTTTATATCAAAATGTTATAGCATTTAATGCCCTTTTAATATACTCAGGGATAGCCTCCTGACCCACACCGGACGCCCCCTACTTTCCAAAGATGGGAAAGCAATTCCCAAGCCTTTGGACAGGCTCTTTCGCACAGAGAAATGCGAGCAACGTCTACTTAATGTGTTTAATTCTTCTAACTCTACCACCCCTTTCCCCCCTATCCATCTACCCACCTCAAAACCCCCACCCTACCCTCCCCCACCCAACATGGTAGCCCAGGTAAGCACAATCCGCTTCTCAAGGGAGATAGCCCCTTCCTAAATGAAGATGTCACTTAACATAGTATCAGTGAATGTTCAGGGGCTAAGCTCCACGAATAAGAAGTCCAGAGCATTTAAATATTTTAATTCAATCCACGCAGACATAAGTTGTCTCCAGGAAACACACTATTCATCTAGTTGCAAACCAAAATTTCTTAACCATAAATTCCCCTTGTTTTTTCAGGCGGTCAGCCAAGGTAAACAAAAAGGCGTTCTAATAGCATTTCGTAACGGGCTTTCCATTAACTGCCATAAACAGATAGCAGACCCTGGTGGTAGATATCTTTTACTTCAAGGAACCTTACAAGATGATGAGGTAACATTTCTCACTTCTCTTTCTTCACTTCTCTTACTACACGCCAAACATTAAGCAGATTCCTTTCCTGGCCCGTACGTGCTCATTATTGCATAAGCATGGAAAGAGAGCTATGTTTATGTGTGGGGACTCAAACTTAATGCTGCAACCATCCCTGGATAGATCACTCCCCCCAAACGCCCTTACAATTCAAGATAGCAAACGTTTCACAGAGTTGATAGATAAGGTGCATCTAGTGGACCCATGGAGAGATATGCACCCTCATAAAAGGGACTACACACATTACTCTGCCTCTCATAAGCTACATACCAGGATAGACCACATTTTTGTCCTCCCCACCTTTATGTCACAGGTGGGTCAGACAAAAATATGCCCTGTCCCGCGGTCAGACCATGACTTGGTGGCAATGATGTGTAACTCTATGGTCATTAAACCCAAACCGTCCACATGGATATTGAACGACTCGTTGCTGTTCTCAAAACCCTTGGTGGAGGATGCTAGCAAAGTTGCTTTAGAATTCTTCACTATAAATGAGAACCCAGAAACCTCACCAACTATGGTCTGGGGCGCCTTTAAATCGGTTATGAGAGGACACTTTATTGCCACAGCTTCTAGAAAGAAAAAGGAAAATACTCTCAGAACAACTTCAGTCCCAATATTCTAAGGATGTAGGGACCTTTAAAACCACCTCCAGTTCCAAACATCTCCGCCAAATGGAGCTCTCCAGAACTAAACTTCCTCTTACAATCTCAAGAGGCGGAGGGACGTTATAGACGATCTAGATAAAAATGCAATGTTTCTGCAAATAAACCAGGCACCCTTCTGGCCTCCCAATTAAAGTGTCAGGAGCATAACATGAAACCAGTGAGACTCAAGACTAGGACAGGAGGGGAGACTAGCAACCCCCAAGTAGTGGTTGAAGAATTCTCAGCAGGCCTATCTAAGTTATACGAAGCCCCACCCCCATTAGGGGACCATCAGATGCAGGCCTCCTTAGATTAGATCAACCTACCCCAGAGGGTCAGAGTGCCAAAATAGACGGAAATATAACAGTAGAAGAAGTCTTGAAAGCAATCAAGACATTGAAATCCAATAAAAGGCCTGATGGGTTCACCGCTGCATAAAAAAATGGCCCCCAGAGTAGCACCTCGACTGGCAAGGGTTTACAACTATATCAAAGGAGGCAACCCCATAGACCCAGACATGCTTGGAACCGTGATAACAATGATCCTGAAGCCTGGAAAGGACCACCAAAACTGGACAAATTTTCGGCCTATATCACTCCTTAATATAGACTTGAAAATCATCACGAAGATCTTAGCCAACAGAGTCAACGAATTTCTGGGGGATGTAATTCACAGGGATCAGGTGGGTTTTGTCCCTAGAAGACATGCTGGAGATGGGGTGCGCAGGATAATGCAATTGATACAGGGGGCAAAGGACCAAAAATTAGAGGCAATGCTCCTTTCTCTTGATGTGGAGAAAGCTTTCAATTCCCTCTCTTGGCAATACCTCTAGTACTAGTCCTAGTCATAAATGGGGCTTTGGCCCAATATTCCTCTCTTGGATCGCAGCTTTGTTCTCCAACCCGTCTGCTTGTGTTAAGTACGCTGGCTTCCATTCCCCAAGTTTCAAGATCCAGAGAGGTACCAGACAAGAATGTCCTTTGTCCCCTGTATTTGAGGCAAAATACCTCAATCAAAGGAATCCCCTTAGGAGGCAGGGAACATAAAGTTTCACTTTTCGTAGACGACATGCTGTTGATGTTGAACTCCCCACATACCTCAGCCCCTAATGCCATCGGCCTGCTGACCACTTTTGCCCGCATCGCAGGCCTTAAACCAAACGCCTCAAAGTCCACTGCACTAGACGTGTTACTATCTGCTAGTACAAAGCGGACTTTATCCCAAAACTTTACGTGGACTTGGACACAGAGACTGCAGTATCTGGGGATCAAATTAACAGCCAACTATACAGATTTGTATAGTGCCAACTACCCAGAAACATTTAGAAAACTGGACACTCTACTTCAGTCCTGGCAATTTATAAAATTGTCTTGGCTAGAGAGAATAGCAGCTCTCAAGATGACACTTTTACCAAAAATTCTATATCTCTTCAGAGTGCTCCCAGTTCAGGTCCCTAAACGTGCCCTCGACATCCTTCAACAGAAAATCATGTATTTACATGCTGCAAATCTAGACCAAGGATAAATAAAAAAAAAACTCTCTTCTGTAAAAAAGACCAAGGCGACCTGGCCTTCCCATTCCTGCATAAATATTATACAGCAGCTCAAATAGCGCCCCTAGTACTCCTACACGCCCCACAACATAAACCATTATGGGTCCTAAATGACATTGCCACTTGTGACCCAGTCCTCCAGGCATCTCTGCTCTGGATCCCTAGAACACTTAGACCGAAATTCAAGCCTCCAATCCTAAAGTTCTCCTTGACAATATGGGCCAAAGTCAAACATGAATTCACCTCACCTCATTTGCCAGCTTCCCCCCTGCTAGGTAATCCAATGTTTCCATCAGAAAGGCCTAACCTCTGTAGACAAACTCTGCACTCCAAAAGGGATGAAAACCAAACAAGACCTTGCACCCCACGATAGCTTCCCACCTTCTGAGGTATATTCCTTTCCCTGCCAGCCTACCTGCAGTTTTTGTCACCCTCTGTTGCCAGACCATGTTTCACTATTTTGCGCTACACATGTTCAACTGTGATTTTTGAAAGGATTTCCAGGGATTTCCCAGGAAAATGATATATTGTTTTTTTCAAGAGAGTCTGGGCTTCAACATGAAATCTCGTTTGGCCTTTTTTTAGTGTATTCTCAATACTTTTTGGTGAAATATGTTAAAAAAAAAATAAAAAAAATCTTTTTTTGCAATTTGTAGTGTTTTTATGTAATAAAAAATAGAAGTTTGTCAATAAAATTTTATTGCGTGCGAAACCCCAATTTCTCCCGGTCACAGCAGTACCACATATGTATTGATAGACACCCTTTCCTGCCCAGGAGACTCCCCCAAACTGAAACAGTGCTTTAGGAGATTTTCAGATAAAATACAACTATGCTATGCGCTATGCACACCTTGCAGTTTTCCAGAAAAACAACCATTTACATTTAAAATACCCCCCACAACTATATATTCTCTGGAAGTACACACCTCAAGCTTTCTAGGCGTACCAAGCTTGTTTATGTGGGCTTAGTTTTCTGGAATTAATCCCTCAATGTATTCTTTAGTTGCACAAAGTTTCCCTAAAAAAGAATAAAAAGGAAGAATCAAGCCACATTTTCCTAAAAAAACTATATGCAAACAAGAAAAAACAAGTATAATTTCAAAAAGCACCATGCCCTGAACAGAACAATACCCAACATGCATAGGTAGTGTCAAGGGAAAAGTTGGCAAACACCCCAAAGTAAAGCATGCGCATAACAGTAATTTTACTTGAAAATTTCAGCTCTGCAGACAAAATGTGCACCTTGCAATTTTTCAACCAAAACAACCCTTTACATTTGGAATATCCCCTATAAACCATATATTCCCTGAAAGTACACGTTAAGCTTTCTAAGAGTACCCAGCTTGTTGTAGTAGGCTCACCTTTCTGGAAGTAATCCCCTCAAAGAATTCTTAAATTGCACAGGGTTTCCCTAAAAAAATGAACAAAAAAAAGTGAATAAATAACATGTTTTCCTAAAATATAAATTTGCAAACAAGAAAAAACAAGCTAAATCTGAAAGAGCAAGGTCCCCCGAGCAGAACAATACCAAACATGCATAGGTACTATTAACCCTTTTAATTGCCAACCTACTGGAAGTTTTGTCACCCTCGGTTGACAGGTAATTTTTCCCCATTCTGCGCCATGTTTAACCGTGATTTTTGCCGGAATTTCCAGGAAAATTATAGATATATATTTTGCAGCAGAGTTTAGGGCTTGAACATGAAATGTCTTGTTTGTAATTTTTCTACTGTTTTTTTAAATATTTTTGTGTAAAAATAAATAAATATTTTTTAGACAATTGTCTCCTTTATTTTAAATAAAACATTTACTTTATTAGAGAAAACTATATTGCATGTGAAAGCCCAATTTCTCCTGATTACAACGGTACCACATATGTATCGGTAGCCCCCCCATTCTTGGCCAGAAGACCCCCCAAACTGAAAATAGCACTTTATAACATTTACAAATAAAATACTACTACTATCCACACTATAAATATAAGGGGTTAATTAAAAAAAAATAAAAATAATGACATAGGGTCCCCCCTTCTGGGGGAGGGGGGGGGGGAGACCCAATTTTTTGGGGAATTTTAAGGGTTAAAAACCCTTAAAAATCCAAAACAAATTCAAATGGGGTCCCCCTTACCCAGCATTACCAGCCCGGGACCAGCTATGGGGGCTTGTAGGAACAGAGTGGAGGGGCCAGCTTTTGTGGCCCCCCACCCTGCAGCCTACAAGCCCACATAGCCTATGTGGGCCCGGGCTATTCTGCTCCCCCCTGGGCTTTGGGGAGGCAGGTAATAGGGGTGCCGAGGGTGCTAGCGGCAGGTGACTTGCCAGCCCCAGCCTTGTGAACTGGTATAAGGGGTCTCATGGACCCCTTACCAGTTCACAAGGGGTTAAATGTAAAAAAACACACAGAAACAAGCAGAAAAAAAAAAAAAAATATATATATATATATATATATATATATATATATATATATATTTAACTTTTTTATACTTACCTCCCATCCATCCCTGTGTCCACGCTGATCAATCTGGCTTCTGCTCTCCTGCTGCAGCTGGAAGCCTTTTATAGCTGCTAGGCAACAGAACATAAGGGGTTAATAAAAAAAAAAAAAAAAAAAAAAAAAATGACATAGGGTTCCCCCTTACCCAGCATTACCAGCCCGGGACCAGCTATGGGGGCTTGTAGGAACAGAGTGGAGGGGCCAGCTTTTGTGGCCCCCCACCCTGCAGCCTACAAGCCCACGCTCTTCTGCTCCCCCCTGGGCTTTGGGGAGGCAGGTAATAGGGGTGCCGAGGGTTAACGGCAAGTCACCTGCTAGCGGCAGGGGGCTTGCCAGCCCCAGCCTTGTGAATTGGTATAAGGGGTCTCATGGACCCCTTACCAGTTCACAAGGGGTTACGTGTAAAAAAACACACAGAAACAAGCAGAAAAAATATTTTATTTATTTATTTTTTTTTTAACTTTTTTATACTTACCTCCCATCCATCCCTGTGTCCCACGCTGATCAATCTGGCTTCTGCTCTCCTACTGCAGCTGGAAGCCTTTTATAGCTGCTAGGCAACAGAACATAAGGGGTTAATTTAAAAAAAAAAAAAAAAAAAACCCAGCTATGGGGGCTTGTAGGAACAGAGTGGGGGGGCCAGCTTTTGTGCCCCCCACTCTGCAGCCTACGAGCCCACATAGCCTGTGTGGGCCCGGGCTCTACCAGGTCACAAGGTCTATCCTCCAACCACCCGAGCAGACTGATTCTCTGTCTCGGGTGCCGGCATTAAGAGGCAGGCTGGTGACATCACAACAACGGGCTAGCAGACCCGTTCCAGGAAGTGGGGGCAATATCTGCCCTCTCCTCGCCATGGAAGAGGCTGGGGGGGCGATCGGAGGCCCCCCCAGTGAAGAGGAGACCTGTCGGGAGACATCGCGGCCTAAGGTAAGTAAATGTCATTTTTAATTTTTTTTTTTTTACAGTTAGCAGCTGCTGCTGCCGAAGCGGGTGGGGGCACTATTCCGGGGGCTCTCCTGGAGCCATCCGAGCCCTCACGGGGGATCGGATGGCACCAAATTAAAGAGGAGACCGGATACAATGAGGGGTCAGGTGAGTATTTTTTATTTTTATTTTTTTCAACTAGCAGGGGGGAAAGTCAGGCACGTAGATTCTACATGCTTGGCACTTAAGTGGAGTAGAAGCGAGCACGTAGAATCTATGTGCTTGGCACTGAAAGGGATATAGACACCTACAAGTCCAACATTTTGTTAAAAGCCTCCTAAAAAAGTCCCCTCCTCCATATAGGAATACGGACTTCGAAATCAGATGCATCAGGGACCATTTTGAAAGGGGCTTAATATCCAGTTTATACACAGCTCTAGTTACACCCCCAGCCCCTATTCACAACAACTATATGATAAGATGGGAACAAGAGCTGGGAACAACTAACGATCCTGAGACATGGCAGAAAATATGGAGTGATCCAAGAAAATTATCCTGTAATGCGCTGGTTTTAGAAAATGCCTATAAAATCCTCTTCAGATGGTATTACACTCCAGACAGAATCCACAAGTTTTCCCCCTCAGATTCACCATTATGCTTTAGAGGGTGCCAAGAATGAGACACAATGTCCCACATCTGGTGGGAGTGCCCTGTGGTTCGTTCTACATGGGATAAAGCCTACAAATTGATATCTGACATCCTACACATATCCAGTACTGGCAATCCATGGGAAGCGCTCCTATCACTCAAATCTGGTACATACACAAAGCCAGAGTGGCGATTGATACTCCATGTATTATCGGCAGTTAGGGGGACGATAGCTAGAAACTGGAAATCGCCCCAAATACCTTGGCAGGAGATCTGTAATAGGATGTCATATTATGTCCAACGAGAAAATTACCGCAGTAATAAACGATTCATACGACAAATTCCTCAGTACCTGGAACCCATGGATAGAGTATATTGGGCTGAGCCCTCATCAAACAGACCCGTCCCTCCCTATCTAAACACTAGACTCTGGACTGGTCTGGTTCTAGTACTCACTCTCTTATTAAAACATTACCCAGCAGATGTGGGCTCCCACTGTTCCCCCCTTCTCTTTCTGCCCCCCCTCTTCCCCCCCAACCCTCCTGAGTTATACCCCGGACATCTACACCAGTCCAATGTTCGTTTATCATAGTTAGAAGTTTGCTCAAGGTCAGCCAGGGTGCGAAACACCCAAAAGTGAATATACAAATAGCTCTCAAAATAATTTTAATGAGAATTCTTAATCTCAATTTATACTACTTATGTTCCACAAGACGCATATCCCTTGGTTAGACACTGTCTGATCCTGCAAGCTACTTTTGCTGACACCAAAAGATACTGTGAGCATTTTGTTGACTTATCTTTACTGTTCATCTGCATTCCATTATGCATTCAACTATGTACACTTTTTGCATTACTAATTGTTCAGTACGCCTTAAAAATATGCTGTACATCACGTGCAAACTTCAATAAATATTTTGTAAAAGAAAGTTATTATCCTCCTTACTGTCATTTCTGTGAAATCTGATGTTGATGCCCAGTCCACCGCTGCCAGCAATTGTCCACAGGTCCACTCGCTGGCTCCTTTGACCATTACCACTGCTGATGCTATTTCTGGTCCCCCCCAATGTCTTTTAAACTACCAATCGCCTATGGTCTACTTTGCTGAAGTCTTTGGGTCCTCCAATCCTTACCATCTCTGGGCCACTAAATGACCCTGCTGGGTCCTATACACTATAAATCATCCTTTGCTTCCTTCTGCCTCAGAATCCTGATAAAGTTTTCCGGGAGGGTTAAGTTAGCAACTTGCATTAAAAACAGAAGAAAGTGCATGTTTGGAATGCAATTACCTACAGAAGAGACAAGGAAGGGTACATGGGCCAAAGCAAAGCGTACCTCCAGAAAATTCAGGGGAGCCGGGGTAGTCTCTGAAGAGATGAAGATGATCATAGCAGCAGGTGAAGGAAAATAGTTATATACTGTAATTCCACCTCAATAAGGGCACCGGGTTTCCTTAGATGAGGAAATGGAATAGTAAAGAAATAGTCACCTTTTTTCAGTGTGCTGTTGCTCCAGAAATAGCAAGTATTTGTGAAGTGTAAAGAAAATGTTACAGATACAGATATGGAACTTACCAACGGAGATTACTGCTGAAAAAGATCTATGACTCCACATCAGATACCTCGGGTTTCTCACCTACTGAATTTACTGCTCTGGAAGATCTTAATGATTTATTACAGGAACAAATGACCGATACGGATCCGATATATTTTCACATAAGTTACATCCTCTTGAGGTGGATATCAGCAGTGGTTACACCCTGGTGGCTCTGTGTGAAATTGACGGCCGACATCGTAGGAAATGCTGATGACATCATCCCGATGATGGCCGGCAGCCCAGTGTGACCTTCGGGTCCCTTTAATGAGGACCGGTACCACCTCCCCTACAACATCTTATAACCAACCCCCCCCTCTGCCTTTTCTCTGCTTGGAAGCCTCTATAGCCTGCTATGTGGAGCAACTGTCGCTATAAAGATAGCTGAAGATCCCGCTGGAAAAGGTCATTTTGTTGGCTGAACCAGACATTGATAGTTGCCATATAACCTGGCACACTTCTCCTTTATTTCTCCGGAACCTGCAGTTGAATGACTTTTTGTATATAGTCCACCAGCGCTATGGACAGGGACTTGCCTTTACTTACCCTGACATCTGACATGGAATATTTAAAATATCTAAAAATTATCTCTGACGACCAAGTATATAGATATATCTTCAAACAACTGTTTTGTATTGTCATATATTTACATTGTTTATAGTATAGTTTAGGTACGCTTTAGGGATATAGTTATAGATCTTTTAGCATGTTGGTTGTGTGTTAAATATGCCCCAATAACCGTCTGTGTGCTCAGAGGGGATTCATGCTCGGCTTCTGCATATGCCAGCATTCTATAAGACACCTCCAGAATGCCCGTATTGAAGTGGCTAAACTCCCCTTGTGACATCCCCCGTTGGTTGTTCCAGGTTATAAACCACCCCTCTTTTTCATTTCAGATCTTGGTGTATGCGCATGCGCGCACTTCCTGATTTTTCAGACTGGTCTTCTGTATGTTTGATTCTGCGCCTGCGCGCACTCGCGCCTGTGTTTTAAGATTTAATGACAGTTTGCTGATGCGGGTTGATGGGTGCGCGCGAGTATTTCGCGGCTCCGGTACCGCATATGATAACAACAATATTGGCCATTTGGAATATCTTTTTGCTGCCGTTGGTTACCTGGCAACGGGGGCGGGTCTGACGCGCGGCACACTTCCGGCCGGAGTGTGCGCGCGCAGCCTGGCTCCGTTCTATACACATGGCGAGCTGAACTGTCTGATGCCATCACTAAACACAGGTGCGCTTCGTATATAGATATATTGCTCGACATATACATGGGGTGGCTATCCTGACAACCCGGGGGGGAGGGTCTTTGTAATTAGGACACAATATGGGTTCTCATTGGTCTATATAGAGCTGGAGGCGGTCCCCATTTTCTTTTAAATACCGAGCATGTACCCCCTATGAGCACATTGCCCTGAGGAAGTGGTGTGGCGACACCACGACACGCGTTGGCGACGGTCTGTGGGGGCGCCCGTGGTCGGTTTGTATGCACTTATTTTGTATGCACTTCTTTTGCTCTCTTTCTCCTGGGTCCATCCTGGTGCGTCGTTTTGTACCCGGTTAGGTCCCTATGTACTTTATGATAGATTTGTTATTTGCAATTATTTAGCCACATTGGCTTATACTTTGCACATGGTTTTTGCACAATTTTGCACATTATTGTTGTTATAATGATATAGAGAGATTAATTGAATATAGAGGTGTACTTTTTATATTCTCATGTCTTATAATGCATTTATTCACTAGTATTTTGATTAATTTATAAGACCTCTGGCGCCCTCCATTGGTGTTATGTTTGTGTGTATGTGATGTGTTTGTTTAGATGTGGTTTTAATTTATAGTACCATGTAATAAATTGATATATTTTTATAGACCTTGAGGGTGGTGCCACTTATTCCTTTGCACTTATAGGAGAGTGTGGTCCTCTCCTTATTGTGTGTCTTTGTGCTTTTCCAATTGTTTAACCCTTTCGCTGCCAGCCTACCTGGAGTTTTTGTCACCCTTGGTGCCAAACCATTTTGCGCTCCCCATGTTCCAATGTGATTTTTGAAGGGATTTCCCAGGAAAATCATATATTGTTCTTTTCAGCAGAGTCTGGGCTTTAACATGAAATGTCTTGTTTGTAATTTTTTAGGTGTATTCTCAATATTTTTGGGTGAAATATGTGAAAAAAAAAAAAAATACATTTTTACAATTTGTATTTTTTTTTGTAATAAAAAATGTAAGTTTTTCAATAAAATCTTATTGCGTGTGAAATCCCAATTTCTCCCAGTTACAGCAATACCACATATGTATCGGTAGACACCCTTTCCTGCCCAGGAGACTCCCCCAAACTGAAATAGCGCTTTAGGAAATTTTCAGATAAAATACAACTATGCAATGCAATATGCGCACCTTGCAGTTTTTCCAGAAAAACAACCCTTTACATTTGAAATACCCCCAACAAACTATATATTCTCTGGAAGTACACACCTCAAGCTTTCTAGGTGTACCAGGCTTGTTGATGTGCCCATAGTTTTCTGGAAGTAATCCCTCAATGTATTCTTCGGTTGCAAAGAATTTCCCTAAAAAAAGGATAAAACATTTTCCTAAAAAACTATGTGCAAACAAGAAAAAACAAGTTTAATCTGAAAAAGCAACATCCCACGAACAGAACGATACCCAACATGCATAGCTACTGTCAAGGGAAGAGTTGCCAAACACCCCAAAGTAAAGCATGTGCGTAACAGTGATTTTACTTGAAAATTTCAGCTCTGCAGACAAAGTGTGCACCTTGCAATTTTTCAACCAAAACAACCCTTTACATTTGGAATATCCCCCATAAACCATATATTACCTGAAAGTACACATGTTAAGCGTTCTAAGCGTACCCAACTTGTTGTAGTGGGCTCATCTTTCTGGAATTAATCCCTCAAAGAATTCTTTGGTTGCGCAGGGTTTCCCTAAAAAATGTATAAAAAAAGCTGAAAAAAAACACCTTTTCCTAAAATATAAATATGCAAACCAGAAAAAAACAAGCTAAATCTGAAAGCGCAAGGTCCCCCGAACAGAACAATACCCAACATGTATAGCTACCTTTAACCATTTTAATTGCCAGCCTACTTGAGATTTTGTCACCCTCTGTTGACAGGTCATTTTTTCCCCATTTTGCGCCATGTTTTGCGCCATTTTTGCTGGAATTTTCAGGAAAATTATATATATATATATTTTCTGCAGCAGAGTTTAGGCTTTAACAAGAAATGTCTTGTTTGTAAATTTTATTTTGTTTTTTACATTATTATTAAGTAAAAAATAAATAAACATTTTTTTAGAAAATTGACTCCTTTATTTTAAATAAAAAAATTATTTTATTAAGGAAAACCGTATTGCATTTGAAAGCCCCATTTCTACCGATTAGAACGGTACCACATATTTATCGGTAGCCCCCCGTTCCTGCCCAGGAGACCCCCCTAACTGAAACAAGTACTTTATAACATTTACAAATAAAATATAACTACCATCCACACTACAAAGGGTTAAATCGAGAAAAAAAATGACATAGGGTCCCCCTTCCCGGGGGGGGGGACCCCATTTCTTGGGGGGATTTTTAAGGGTTAAAAACCCTTAAAAATCCCCAAAAAAATTGACATGGGGTCCCCCTTACCCAAAGTAACCAGCACGGGACCAGCTATGCAGGGCTTGTAGAAACAGGGCACAGGGGCCAGCTTTTGTGGCCCCTGGCCCTGCAGGCTACAAGCCCGCATAGCCCGTGGGCCCGGGCTCTTCTGCCCCCCCCCGGGCTTTAGGGAGGCAGGTAATGGGGGTGCCAGGGGTTAATGGCAAGTCACCCGCTAGGCACAGGTGACTTGCCACCTCCCCCAGCCTTGTGAACTGGTTGTAGGGGTCATGGACCCCTTACCAGTTCACAAGGGGTTAAATGTAAAAAAAAACACAGACACACAAAAGAGAAAAAAATATTATATTATTTTTTTTTTTTTTTTTAATATACTTACCTCCCATCCATCCTGGAGCACTGTGTCCCTCGGCGATCACTGGCTTCTGCTCACCTGCTGGAAGCCTTTTATAGCTGCTGCGGGCGGACCCCAATTTTTTTTGGGGAATTTTAAGGGTTAAAAACCCTTAAAAATCCCCCCCCAAAAAATGAAATGGGGTCCCCTTTACCCATCATTACCAGCCTGGGACCAGCTATGGGGGCTTGTAGGCACAGAGTGGGGGGGGCAGCTTTTGTGGCCCCCCCACCCTGCAGCCTACGAGCCCACATAGCCTGTGTGGGCCCGGGCTCTTCTGCCCCCCCCTGGGCTTTGGGGAGGCAGGTAATTGGGGGTGCCGGGGGTTAATGGCAAGTCACCCGCTGCGGCAAGCGGGTGACATGCCATCCCCCAGCCTTGTGAACTGGTATAAGGGGTCTCATGGACCCCTTACCAGTTCACAAGGGGTTAAATGTTAAATAAGACACAGACACATAAGAAATAAAAGATCTTTATTTTTTTTTTTTTTTTTTTACTTTACTCACCTCCGATCCTGTGTCCCCCGGCGATCTCCGCTGACAGCCTGCTCGTGTGTTTGAAGGAGAGAGCCTGGGGAGGAGGGGGGGGGGCGATCTCAGCCCTCACCTCCTCCCCATCTGCCCTCCTCCAGGCACACGAGCAGACTGATTGTCTGTCTCACGTCCCAGCATTAAGAGGGCTGCTGGTGACATCATAAGATGTCACCCGGCCCCGCCCCAGGGGGCGGGGCTAGCAGACCCGTTCCAGGAAGTGGGGGGGGGGAATTTCTGCCCTCTCCTCACCACCGAAGAGGCTGGGGGGGGCGATCGGAGGCCCCCCCCTTCCCCCCCCAGTGAAGAGGACACCCATCGGGAGACAGCGCGGCCTCAGGTAAGGAAATGTCATTTTATTTATTTATTTATTTTTTTACATTTAGCAGCTACTGCTGCCGAAGCGGGGGGGGCCCTATTCCGGGGGCTCGGATGGCACCAAATTAAAGGGGAGACCCGGCCGGATCCAACGAGGGGTCAGGTGAGTATTTTTGATTTATATTTTTTTTACTATCAGGGGGGAAAGTAAAGCACGTAGATTCTACGTGCTTGGCACTTAAGTGGAGTGGAAGCGAGCAAATATAATCTACGTGCTTGGCACTGAAAGGGTTAAACAATAATAAAATACCATTTTGTGAGTACTCACCTGAAAAATGGATATTGTCAGTGTGCCACACACCCCGCTTCCCCTTTAATTCTTCATGATTGGGTTACTCACCGCCAGGTGACGCTGTTGCAGAGAGGAAGTCTTGTAACGAGCCCCCTTACGGCCTATATATACCTGGTACCTCCCATTTAACACCAGTGATTTAAAAAGCAGAAAGACAAGGTACCAGTAATCTAACGGTAACCTCAAAATAAATAAAAGCTTCACCATATAAAGGATTTGGGAAAGGCGGGGGTGAAGCGGGGTGTGTGGCACACTGACAATATCCATTTTTCAGGTGAGTACTCACAAAATGGTATTATTCTCAGTGTGCCACACACCCCACTTCCCCTTTAATTCTTCACGATTGGGACATGCAAAAGCAGTGTCCACAAGGGATGGGTATCCGAAGGCAAAAAATGAAGCATAACTTAAATGACTGCAGTCTGCAGAACTTTGCGGCCAAAAACAGCATTCGCTGAGGCTCGCACATCAACTTTGTAAAACTTAGAAAAAGTATGAACAGAAGACCAAGTGGCGGCGTTACAAGCTTGTTCAACAGAAGCTTGGTGCTGAAAAGCCCAAGACGCTCCAACGGCGCGAGTAGAATGAGCAGTGATACGAAAAAGGGGGAACTTTCCCCTTAGCAGAATAGGCCGCAATAACGGCCTGACGTATCCATTTGCTAATGGAAGATTTGGTCGGTGCCAAACCCTTCTTAGGCCCACAGGGCACAACAAAAGAGGCATCCGTCTTACGAAAAGGAGACGTAATAATCAAATAGTACTTAACACAGCGTACTACATCCAAACAATGCAAAACCCTCTCTTTGTCATTCTTAGCATTAGGACACAAGGAGGGAAGAACAATATCCTGATTCAAATTTAAAGCAGAAACAACCTTAGGAAGAAAGTCTGGTTTAAACCGAAAGACCACTTTATCCTGATGCCTCTCAAAGTAAGGCGCCTGGATAGACAAGGCCGCCAACTCCGAGACACGCCGCACCGAAGTGATAGCTACCAAGAAGACAATCTTCTGAGTCAGGGTAGACAAAGCAATATCTTGCAAAGGCTCAAAGGGAGGAGCCTGAAGAGCAGAAAGAACAAAATTCAAATCCCAAACAGGGAGTAATGGTTTCCTGGGGGGCCGCACATGCGTAACCCCCTGGAAAAAAGTTTTAACTAAAGGATGAAGCGCAAAACGCTTCTGAAAAAAGATAGATAAGGCAGAAACTTGCCCTTTCAATGTACTTAGCTGAAGACCAGAGTCTAGGCCAGATTGTAAAAACTCCAGAATCCTGGAGACCGAAAAGACCCTACAAGGAAAAGATCTAATCTCACACCAAGCGATATAGGCTTTCCAAGTCCTATAGTAGATGATAGAAGAAGACCTCTTCCGGGCACTGATCAGAGTCTTGATGACTGAGTCAGAAAGACCCTCCTCCTTCAAGATGGAGGTTTCAGCAGCCAGTTCGTCAAACCCAGCGCTGGTAAATTGGGGTAACACAACCGGCCCTGAGTGAGCAGATCGGGCTGAAGAGGCAGAACGAACTGGTCCACTGCCAGCCGAACGATGTCTGCGAACCACACTCGCCTTGGCCACTTTGGGGCCACGAGAATGGCGGACACCCTTTCCAGAGCCAACTTCCGAACCACCCTGCCCAGCATGGGTATCAGAGGAAACAGGTATAGAAATCCCAGATCCCCCCAGCTCAGGGACATGGCATCCACTGCCAGAGCCAGAGGATCCTGGGAGAGCGACACGAAGTTCGGGAGCCTGTGATTGTGACGAGAGGCAAACAGGTCCACCTCCGGCGTCCCCCATCGGAGACACAGTGAGCGAAAAACCTGAGGATGGAGAGCCCATTCTCCCAGACGGGAAGAGCCCCTGCTTTAACCAGTCCGCTTCCTGGTTCTCCACTCCTGGAATGTACACCGCCAGGAGACAAGGAACATGGGCCTCCGCCCAGATCAGGATTAGGGACACCTCTCTGAGAGCACCCAGACTGCGAGTCCCTCCCTGATGATTGATGTAAGCAACCGCTGTTCGATTGTCTGAACGCACTTGGACCGGAAGGCCCAGAATGTGTTGAGTCAGGAGAGATAGATCCCGACGGATGGCTCTCAGTTCCAGAACATTGATGGGTAAGTGGGCCTCTTGAGGTCTCCACTGTCCCTGGAACTGAAGCTCCTTCCAGAATCCGCCCATCCCGAAAGACTGGCGTCCGTGGTGACAACTTCCCAAAGAGGGGTCAGGAAAGACCTGCCCTTCACGAGATTGGCCGAGACCAACCACCACTGGAGAGACTGCCGGACCCGGGAGGGCAACTGGAAGGGCTGATCCAGCGACCGAGGCTGCCGGTCCCAGGACGCCAACAGATAAAGCTGAAGCGTCCTCGTGTGAAATTGAGCAAAAGGAACTGCCTCGAAGGAGGCAACCATCAACCCTACCAGCCTCATCCCCAGACGGATGGACGGCCAAGGATTGGAAAGGAGGACCCGAGCCAACTCCTGAATCAGATGAATTTTGGACTGGGGGAGAAACACCCTGTGTTGACGAGAGTCCAACTGCATCCCCAGAAAGGACACCACCCTGGCCGGAGCGAGGGAGGACTTGGGGAAGTTGATCACCCAACCAAAGCTTTCCAGCGTGGAGACCACCAACCTGGTGTCTGTCTCCGATTGATTGAGTGACGGAGCCATGATGAGAAGGTCGTCCAAATAAGGTACGACACGAATGCCCCGAGATCTGAAAATGGCCATCACCCCTGCCAGCACCTTGGTGAACACTCTTGGAGCCGAGGTAAGGCCAAACAGAAGTGCCACGAATTGAAAATGCTGATTTTTCATCACGAATCGAAGAAACGTTGATGAGCCTGGCAGATGGGAACATGAAGATAAGCATCCTTGATGTCTATGGACGTCATGAAGTCCCCCTGCCGAAGGGAACCAACGGCCGTGCGCAAAGTTTCCATGCGAAACTTCCGAATACGGATGAACTTGTTGAGTAATTTCAGGTCCAGGACGGGACGAACCGAACCGTCCTTTTTGGGGACTGCGAAAAAGAGTAGAAACCGAGCCCATCTCTAAGCGCGGTACCGGCCGGATGACCGCCATTTCTAACAGATTCTTTACCGACGCCAGGAGCCCCTGTGCGGCCAAAGAATCGATGGGCACCCGAGACCGAAAGAACTGTGAAGGAGGGCGAGACTCGAATTCCAGTTTGTAACCGGATGACACCACCTCCCGGATCCATCTGTCCGGAACCTTCTGGTCCCAAACCTGGGAGAAGTGTCGCAATCGTCCTCCCACCCACACGGGTGAGGGCAGCCCCTCATTGCTGAGCGGGCTTACCAGCAGGCTTGGGCTTGGTGCCCCAGGACTGAGTGGGACGGCCACGGCCCCTCCCCCGGGTCCAACCTGCACCTCTGGTAGCGGGAAAGGAAGCCCCCCTACCCGCTCTGAATCCCCGAAAGGAAGGCCTAACAGTACTTGCCCCCCGAAAGGGACGACGAGGCCTCTTGCCTTGAGGCATTTTACCACCTTTTGCAACTGAATCAATTTTATCACCAGTCGCAAGCTCAAAAAGGGAAGTGCTGTGAGCACCTTTTTAGAAACCAAGTCTGCCGACCACTGGCGCAGCCACACTGACCGACGAATAGCCACCAGCATTGCCGCTGTCCTGCTACTCATAGCCAGCGCATCGTCCTGAGCGGTCAGAACATAGGAAATAAAAGACTCACAGTGCTTAAGAGCACTAAACTCACTACAAGCGGGATCAAGATCCACGCATAGATCCTGAATAACGGACATAACCACCAATAGAAGAAGCGCCAAAGCACACACCGGCCGCATCGTCGATCCGGCATTAATAAAACCATGGCGAGCATACTGGTCAATCCGACGATCCTCACCATCCTTAAGGGCAGTGGTCTCAGAAGACTGCACTATAGCTGTGCTAGAGAGCCCTAGCACAGGGGTATCGACGTCAGGGGGAAACGACCAAAGCTTCACCAATTCTGGCGGAAAAGGATAGCGTTTATCCCAACTGGAAGGAATTCCAGTTAACCGCGTGGGATGTTCCCATTCCTTAAGCACAACCCTCTCAAAGTGTTGTTGTCTGGGAAATACCAAACGCGGCTGAGGCACATTAAACAACTCACCCTTTGGCAGGGTGACAGCCTCAGGCGGATCTAAATTCAAAATTTCAAACATTTGAGCCAGAATGGAGGGGGTGTCAAGGGAAACCCCAGCAGCCAGATCGCCAATAGCATCGACCTCAAGCTGATCTGCAGGCTCATCTGACTCTACCAGGAGTTCCCCCTCCTCGTCCAGGGAGTAATCGGACCAATCCACAGGCTCACATCCCTCATCCTGTGAAGCAGGAGCTACAGGAGAAAGGTGTTTCCGTTTCGCAGTGGCCTTCAACCCTGCTTTGACGGAAATTATCTTCTCGAGGTTGGACAATCGTGCAAACACCTCGGATTGCGAATCCCCATCTTTGACAATGTCACACGGGGTCCGGAACAGGGAGGGGGGGGGTAGGAGATGATGGAAGTTGCGAGGACCCAGAAGCCGGAGCGACGGACTGACGCACAATATTCTGCTTTGCCCAAGGAATGCATAATATAACATCATCGCCTGGGAGCGGAGTCCCACAGCCCCCACACAGCCTGGATGGCCCAGAAGAACCATTTCCAGTATTATCGGAAGCCTCCATATGGTGATTTATGGTATTCGCACAACCGTGGGTTTTAGGCATAAGCCACCCGGGATGCCCCTTTACATTAATGTCCCGGGAGAGGGATTTAATTTATGATTATAATTATCCCCCCCTTTTTTTTTTTTTTAATATACCAATATATATATATATATATATATATATATATATATATATATATATATATATATATAATTATGTCCCAATTTAAAGTAATAAGACTAGCCAGGTATAATAGAACCGGGAAGCCACTGCATTGAGGGAATCCCAGGATCTGTGGGGAAAAACAACAGTAAGATCCCCAGAAAAAAGGGCAGCATGCAGTACAACATTCATGCAACAGTATAACACATAGTAAAAACACACCAGAGTGCCTTAAAGAGGTCAAATAATTTTAACCAGCAAAAAACTCTTTTCCATTTTTTTTTTTTTTTTTTTTAATCGGTCATAAATATAACAATAGACGGCCCCACACGAGGTGAGGCCGCTTACTTGCCCAAGGCTGAAAAACAAGGCACCAGAACAGCAGCAGTAGCAGCAGCAACAGAGGTGATACACTTGTGCGGCTGAGTGCCCCACACCTGACTTCTGATGAGAGGAAGGAAGTGCGGCTGGGGCCGAGCTGTACGACGACGCCACTCCAGCCACGCCCCCCTCTGACGTCATCTGGGCCCCGCCCCCTCTAGATTCAAACAGTGCGGCCTGCCAAAACAGCGGTGCCGCAAAACAAGAGGGCGCCCGACTCCCTCAGTAAACGGAGGGGGAGGGGGAGGGAAGCCCTTGCTAGGGAGAATGCAGCCATGCGCCTGAAGCGCTGACAGTGTGGCCCGCCGAACGGCGGTGCCAACAACGAGAGGACGCCAGTTCAAAGGGAGGGAAGGGGAGGGAGGAAAAAAAGCGTCACAGGCAGCATCAAGCATGCCTGCCACAGCACGGCCCGCCCCGGCCGCCCTAAAGCGGAACCAAACTCTGGCCATTCAGGCCAGCAGCAGCCCGCACAGTGGCGGAGCTGCCAGTGAGAGAAAAGAGAACAATCAGTGTGGGTAATGTTTAAAAGAGAAAGAGATAACCAGTCAGGCCGTGTGCACCCGTCCTGCGGTGCTGACCTGAACACAGACAAGGTTATCCAAATAAGTAAAAACATACAAGTAAAACACCACATGCATATACACATTCCTCCACTCCCCATAGTGAAGGGAGAAGGGACCGTAACGGGAGAGCAAGGGGCCAAGGGGAACCTCAGGACAGGGGCATCCCAAATCCGGATCACCATGCCGGATAGCCGCATTGCCCCCACGTAAGAGGTCGAGCGGAGGAGATAAGCTCCTAGGCACCTATAGTGCCATCTACCAATTGCCCAGTGAGCAGCCTGGGCTGGAAGGCTTCCATTTAACCATATAGGTAACAAACAATCAAACTGGGCAGAAATAGACCCAAAGGGGGTGCCGGGGTAAGACCCCGGCTACCTGCAAGCAGGAGACTTCATGCTTCTGTCTTGTCGTCATGCAGAGAGAAAAACACTGGTTCTAAATGGGAGATACCAGGTATATATAGGCCGGAAGGGGGCTCGTTACAAGACTTCCTCTCTGCAACAGCGTCACCTGGCGGTGAGTAACCCAATCGTTAAGAATTAAAGGGGAAGCAGGGTGTGTGGCACACTGAGAATAATAGAAAAGTGCAGCATGCATTTGTATTCAGCCCCCTAAACTCAGATACCCCTAAATAAAATCCAGTGTGACCAACTGCCTTCAGAGGTCAGCTAATCACCTGCTTTTTCAAGATAGGATAAAAATCAAAACTGAAAAAAGTGTGCTGTGCAAATGTATTCAGCCTCTGTACTCTGATACTCCTAAATAAAATCTATTTAGAAATTTGGCATGCCAGCCTGGGTACTGATACGCATATACATTACAAGATGCAGCATAGGTACATAGGTAGCATAAGATATACTGTATTTTTCTCACTAGAAGACGCACATATTTTTCTCCAAAAGTGGTGGTGGGGGTGGGGGGGATGTCCGTGCACCTTATCTGGTGAATTTAAAAATAAATAAACAAACACACCTGTTACGGGTGCTCCTGTGTTGCCTGTCACACTGCGGGAGCCCAAAAGAAGACAGAGGAGCGGCGGGCTCTGTCCCTGTCCCCGCCGCAGCTATCGCTGTCTTTTACCGGCAGCGATGACAGCAGCGGGGCTAGAGACAGCGCCCGCCGCTCCCCCATCTGCTGCCTCTTCCAGCTGGGCACACGTGAGCACCCAGGTCAGTGCAGCAGGTGGCCGTGCCCAGGAAGAGGCAGCAATGAAGGAGCGGCAGGCGCTGTCTCTGGCACAGCCGCTGTCATCAATGCTGGTAAAAGACAGCGATCACAGCGGCGGAGACAGGGACAGAGCCCACCTTACTGGCCGGCTCCGTGAATTGGGTGGGCGTGGTCTGCGGCGATGTGGTGCAGGCCACGGCCACCTGATTCACGGAGCCGACCGCTCAGCGGAGAGGTGAGTTTTACTTTTTTTTTTTTTTTTAACCTTTAGGAGGTAACACACTGCCTATGGGAATGGGGGGAGGGGGATCGCCACACTACCTATGGAAATGGGGGGGGAGGGGGATCACCACACTACCTATGGAAATGGGCGGAGGGGATCACCACACTACCTATGGAAGTGGGGGGAGGGGATCGCCACACTACCTATGGAAATGGGGGGAGGGGGAATGCCACATTACCTATGGAAATGGGGATAGGGGATCACCACACTTCCTATGGAAATGGGGGGAGGGGATTGCCACACGACCTATGGAAATGGGGGGAGGGGATCGCCACACTACCTATGGAAATGGGGGGATGGGATCACCACACTACCTATGGAAATGGGGGGAGGGGATTGCCACACTACCTATGGAAATGGGGGGAGGGGATCGCCACACTACATATGGAAATGGGGGGAGGTGGAATGCCACACTACAAATGGAAATGGGGGGAGGGGATCACCACACTACCAATGGAAATGGGGGGAGGGGGAATGCCACACTACCTATGGAAATAGGGCGAGGGGGAATACCACACTACCTATGGAAATGGGGGGAGGGGGAATACCACACTACCTATGGAAATGGGGGGAGAGGGAATACCACACTACCTATGGAAATGGGGGGAGGGGAATGCCACACTACCTATGGAAATAGGGGGAGGGGGAATGCCACACTACCTATGGAAATAGGGCGAGGGGGAATGCCACACTACCTATGGGATTGGGAGGGCACTGCCTATATGGGGAATGGGAGGGGGAAATGCCACACTACCTATGGGAATGGGAGGGGGGGATGCCACCTTATCTGGTGAATTTAAAAATAAATAAACAAACACACCTGTTACGGGCGCTCCTGTGTTGCCTGTCACACTGCGGGAGCCCAGTCACAAATGTTTCAGATGCCATAGTGAATAGCCCAACTTTAAGGCCCAACGTTAAGAGCAATGTGGATTGGTCCAATATGCCCCTCATTAAGTGTTGGATATCTTACATTAAGTGTACTGCTTTGCAAGTTGTTAAAGCTAGGTCTATGCGAGATATTGTTTTGAGGGTATCAGAATAGTATGAATAGAGTCTTACCCGGTATTTTCCACCTCTAATCATCAGTAAGATTTTGTCTCTCTAGCCTAGGTGCCATGGAGAGGTGTTCACGAGTCACGCTCAAAGTCCCACTGAAACACTGAAGTCCCCCAGGAGAATCATGGGGCCCTCCTGATTTATGCCCAGGAGAAACAACCACCAAAAGAGTGTTTATGAGATAAAAAAAAAAAAAAAAAAAAAAAAAAAAAAATACAACTAACTGCACCTTGCAGTTAAAGTGGACCAAAACCCAGGAGTTTAACTACCCTGGGTTTTGGCCCTTCCACCCGGGTTACCCCGTTTGGGGGTGCCCCGCTGTGTGAAACCCCCCAGGTCGCCCAAACAAACTCACCTCTTCTCGTTCCAACGATGCATGAGCGGCTGCTCGTCCAATCAGAGCGCGCAGCCAGATGCATCCCGAGCTTCTAAAAGGGAGCATGCCCATGCCAGCCATTCACAAATGCCTGCTAGAGGGATAGTGGGGATGCAGCCGGCTGCTCGCACATGCGCCACTGGACCGGGAACGAAGGCGAGTTTATGAGCAACCTGGGGGGGTTTCACACAGTGGGGCATCTCGATTCTGGATGCCCCGGGGGGAGATAATCTGCCCGGGAATTTTATAGATTCCTGGGACGAACTCCGTGGGTTCTGGTCCACTTTAACTATCAATTCTTTATTTTATTTTTCTCTTTAAATGTTTAAGGGGTAAGCCCTTAAATTTTTATATATATATTAAACTGTCACAAAGGGTTATATGTAAAAAAAAACAACCCTTTTCTGCCAATCAATTCTGCTGCAGGGAAGAGCCTTTTATAATGCAGAAGAGGCACAGAAAGCCACTGACATGCCATCTAATATTCATACCTTTGATGGATATAGCATCCTACACTTGACACCATGTCTCAGGATTTTGTTCATCCTCCGTGAAAGAGGCGCACTGCCCTTGTGAATCTGATGAAAAGTCCCAGAAGATGGAAATTCCCTGCCCATTAAAGGATATGGTGAGCTGAACTCAGTATCAGGTCTCACAGTTTTACGATTATTATAGGGAATGCCTGGTGATGGTGGACGTTGGGGGACTCTGTGAGCCATCTCAACCACTGTTTAGCTAATGGCCAAAACACACACAAATACCAAATATTTTACTAATAGATGCCCAAGACTGGGCTACTAATATAAATGCAGGTTTGTTTTATTGTTTTAAAGAAATCAGAGCATAAACAAAAAGAATACTTATAAACAGAAAAGAAAACTAGCAAAGGTAATAAATACATACAAATAAAGGTAAACTTCACCTCACTGTAATAGCTTAAAACTCAATGGGATACATATTACCTCACCACAGAAACAACCATTATCTGTGAGATTCATCAGCCACAGGAGCAGGGTAAGCGACAGACAAGGAATTCGTAGGGGGTTATTTAAGAAAGGATAGCTACATGTAGTGCTTCGTAACGGCAGGTAGCATCTGGTAAATGCTGGCCACTGTATGGGAAACCACATTTATTACCAGAGGCAGCTCAGCGTATAGTGTCGGCACTCTAGGTTCAACAGTGCCACGCATTAACTTTCGCTCAGTGTTGCGCTCTCATACATTTCAATAGACTGTCATTTGTTTGTGTTTAAATAGCGTGTTTGGCTATATTTTTTTTTTTTTTTTTTTTTACTTATTTATTGATTTTTGGGCAAATCATTGTGTGACCTCTCCTGGCCTGCAAACAACCACTTTTATAATTTTTTGGGGACTATTTTTATGCAGAATTCTATTTACAGGAACTAAAGTGTTATTGTCCCAGTGTTAAAACAATGACATTCCATGTGTTTTTGCTTTGTTACTGGTGTATATGTGTTCAAAAACAGACTTTGATCACACTTTAGAGCGCTGATGCTGTGTGTGTGTGTGTGTGTGTGTGTGTGTGTGTGTGTGTGTGTGTGTGTGTAGTTTTTAGTTAAATATGGTGCGGAGTGCTGAGTGCCGGGCGCACTGAGCTGGCACTACCTCTCGCTCGCTGCAGCGTTGTCCTGTTGACCACAACGCTAGGTTGCAGTGCCCGATACCCCCTTACAGTGTCTACTAGCGGTCACTCTAAGCGCCGCTATACAGGCGCTCATCTGGCAATATGTGGCACTAGTAGTTAATCAACCTCCACGTAGTGTAGCTCCTTCAGTCACCCATTAAAAAAGTATCACTACACAGTTAACATCACCTTTCCTATGGGAACTTGCATGGGAATGGTACATCCTCCTCCTAGCACACACAAGGCAGGTCCTTGGCACACAAGTGTCCGCTTCCTTGTCCCCTCCAGCTCCTAATATTTATGGAAACAAGAGGACAGTGATGGGTATTTCACACAGCCCAAAAGTTCTGGTGGGAATCAGACAGGCAGGGTACCAGCGGCATTCTCAGGAAGCAGGGTCAGGCTGAAATACCTCTGCCCACCAGAGGATCCTGTGGTGCTCTTGTGGGCCAGTCCAACACTGTCAGGGAGGCTTACTGGAATTGCAGTGCAGGGGATAACAGACTGCATTTCACGGGGGCTGACAGTGGAAGACATCTCTGCAGCAGTGGACATCATGGCAGGTGGACGGTGGGGTGGGCAACGGCATCAGGGGCAGGAAGAGCTTGAAGATGATGGAGCAGGCTGGGGAGCAATAATACATTTCTTATAAAACCCCAGTCAGCAGATAAAAGCTTCCAATTTAACTATGCGAAACCGACTAGCATTACAACCACAAACATATCCGAAACAGGAGCCTCAAAGAAAGAGTCTCTCACATAAATTTTTCAGTGTTTTTGGCTTAAAATTATGTAGTTAGTCCCAGAAAGCAAGGACCTGAGATGGAACTAGGCTGGATGTCTCGTAATTCAGGACCCCATATAAAGATAGGTGGAAGTATTTTCTCTCGGCTTGGGGCAAAGAATAGCACATTGTCCAAATAAGCTATGATCCCAATCCCTCTTTGCCTAAAATATGCCAGAGGATCGTCCAGAACCTTGGTAAAGATCCTGAGAGCTGATGCCAGGCCAAAGGGAAGACAGACAAATTGGAAGAACCAGGTGGATAAGCTTATCAAGTTAGTTATCTGGTAACTTCTTTTCTAAACATACGAACAGGCAGCATAGTTATGAGACTTTATGCCTCCGCTTCTTAGGTTGGAACACATGACCACCAGAATGAATAAAATTTTGGCCCCTGCACCCAGTCTCCAGTTGTTATAGAGTTCTGCAAAATATAAAGAGAGACCAGAACACTACTAATAATTAAGCATGAAATATATCCAATGATATCTTGACTATGCATCCAACAATAGTCTGAGGGAAGGAGACCTGTATGCTGCATGTTCGGATGTTTAGAAAAGAAGTTACTTCTTATGAGACTATAAACTCGATCTACCTCTACTGGGTGCAAAATGCTGCCCAAAGAACTGATCATCTAAGGTCAGCAAGTCTAAATAGTAATGTCCAACAAAAGTCTTGGATGAAGGACAGGTGGCCGCTTTACAAGCCTGTTTAATAGAGGCCCCAGTTGCTTCGCCCGAGACATAGAGACACTTCTCTCAGATTGAACTGTAATTTCCCCTGGAACCACAAATCCATATAGGCCATACTGATTGCCCTTTTCATACAACAGGCCAAAGTCGACTTCCCAGACCTTGAAAATGAAATGAATAAACTATTCGCCTTTGTCGAATCCTTGGTTTAGCGAAGGTATTCCAGAAGACATGCTCCAAAGACTTATCTATAAGAAGAATCTTTACTGTCAGTTGGAAGAAAAATCTCCTGAGTCTGAAGAAAGTCCGAAGATATTTAAGCAAAGGGAATTTAAGCAAAGCAATGATCCCTGGGATAGAAGGTCGACTCTCCTCGGAAGCTTTCAGGGTTCCTGTATGGACAGAGTTAAAAATGTTGAAAACTATGTTCTTTTGGACCATCAGGGGGCCAGGAGCAAAACTGTAGCTGGCTGACAGGATAACTTGTTGAGAACTTGAGGGAGTATTCGAACTGGAGGGAACACATAGGCCAGACTGAATGGCCAATCGTCTACTCCCAGAGCCAGGTCGGGGGGATTTGGAGAAAATAAATTCTTCAGTTTTGTGGTTCTTCCCTTAAGCAAAAAGATCCCCTTCCAAGGGCCCCCTCAGGACACAAACCTGATCGAACACCTCCTAGATCAGAGACCATTCTTCCTCCTACAACTGAGAGCGACTTAAGTCGTCAATTGATTCAGGCATCCATTCAGATGAATGGCTGACAAAGAAAGCAGGTTCTGTTCTGCCCAAAGCAGAATTTCTGTTGTCGCTCTCAGGAGTCAGGACGATCTTGTTGACTCAGCTTCTTGGACCATCTACCTTGTGCAGTCAGGGTCCCACAATGGGCTCCCAACACCATGAGGAGTCCGTTATTACAATTTGTTCCCTGGGATCTCTCCACGACAGACCGTTGACAAAATCTGTCCTCACGCATCCACATCTTCAGTGACTTCTTCACCAGGTTGGAGATCTCTATCACGTCTTCCAGGGATTCTGGAGATTTGTGCCAGGTGCTCAAGATATGAAGCTGGAGAGTCCTTGAGTGTAGCTGACCCCACCTTACTGCTGAAAAGGCTGGGGTCAAAAAGCCCCAGGACCCTCATGGCACGCACCGGGGCCGTCTGGCTGGTGCACAAAGACTGAACTGCTTCCTGGGGAGCTTTCATTGTAGATGTATAGTAAGATACCACAGCCATATGACTAGCAAGAACAATGGCCACTCCAATTATAATGTCCAGTCAATGGACATTCTAAAGTGCATAAAAAAGGACAACAGATAACATGTCTCATATATAGGTGATCTCTGAAGATTGTCTAAATAATAAAAGGCTTCTTATAAAAATGGTGGGAGCACCCAGAAAGGAAGAACACTAAATAAAACAAACTATGTTTCCTTATATAAGGGTTAAAAGAACAAAAAGCTGCAAGAATTGCAGACCTCAAGTCAAGTGCACACAGCCAGTCTCACTAAGGTGCAAGTGAAACCAGATCATCATCCAGACTGTATAATGAACAAAGAATGAACTACCAGCATTACCATAGGTAATGCCCTAAATCAGGAGTTCTTAACCAGTGGTAAAGGTAACACTGGTGGTACCTAAGGTCTTCCAAGTGCTGACAATGCTACAGTATTATGCATGCAGGTGGGGTGAGTTTCGGGGAGCTTTCTTTCGCCCCTAGGCCAAACTGTTTTCTGGTTTAAATGGGTCAAAAAAGCCAGATCTAACCTGTATAAATAAAGATCATCATCATGTTTTTTTAATGAGTGCCATTAAGTAATATGGTGCTGTACAGGGTAGACATTACATGAGTGTACGACAAGTAATACACTATTCATCTCACTGTATGACAAGCCAGAATTGCAACAACAAAAAAGAAGGAATATATATATATATATATATCTCTTCTTTTTTTTTGCTAACTGCCATACCGTACAGCTATAACAATAGGAGATGTTGGATAGCAAACAAGACATTTCATGCTAAAGCACAGACTCTGCTGAAAAAAAAAAAAAACAATATAACATTTTCCTGGGAAATCCCTGGAAAGCCCAACAATCACAGTTGAACATGTGTGGCGCAAAATAGTAAAAAATGGTCTGGCAGCAGAGGTTGATAAAAACTCTACATAGACTGCCAGTAAAACGGTACATTATACACTAGGAAGCCTATTTTTTTTAAATGTTTTAATCAATGTTATTCTTTCATCCAGAGGTCATTCACATTAAATCAAACACTGGAAACTGACAGTCCTTTTTGCACTTACCTTAAGAACAATTTTGTTGTCAGATGTAGGCGTTCTGCCAACCCAAAGCGCAAATTTACATGGATCTCCTTCCACATGTTCTGTAACACCTAATTCAGATGTCTGTAAAGAAAAATCAGAAAAAATTATTAGTGAAAGAAAATTAGGAACAACCACCAATTTGAACATTTCATTAAAATCACTTAATATGAAAGTTAAAGGGCATAGGAAGTAAATATAACAGCTATACAGCGGGTGAAAATTATTGAACAGGTCATCAATTTTCTAAGTAAAAAAATGTATAAAGGTGTTATAAACCTAACATTCTGACCAGATGTTGATAACAACCCATCCAACCAACAAAACATAGACATCCAAAAAAGCATAAAGTTATGTGTAATCATGCAAAATAACACATGGAAAAAGTATTGAATACATGATGAAAGAGAGGTGCAAAAAGCCAGGGAAATAGTGACACTAGCTGAAATATATAAGTAATTAGAAAGCAATCCTGCCAAAGTGCAAATTAATATCAACTGGTTCAACTGATGTAATATAAAAAGGTGTTTCATTACCAAGGTGCCACAAAATAAACCTGTGAGCTTGCTCAAGACCTTCGCAACCCTATTGCTGCAAAACATACGTATGCCATTGTTTACAGTATAATTTCTAAACACCAGAAGGTTCCAGTGAGCACTGAGAGCACATAATCTGGAAGTGGAAAAAAAACTACCACCACCATAAACTAGCCAGGATCAGGTGGTCCCTGCAAGAGTTTAGACAGAGTGGGAAGAATTATCTAAGAGTTGTCCAGCATTACATTTTTGTGATTCTCAACCGGAAGAATTGTTTTCTCTTACTTTTACTCCAGGGTGTCAGACAATCAGTCACAATTGGGTTAACTCTTGACCGAAGGACATTGACTGCAAGATAAAGGTGTGGCTCCTCCTGGTCTATATATTTCTGGCTGGACTTACACAATCCAGAAATTGAAAAGCAGAAGGCAGAAGGAACAGCCACCAGGGTGGAATAAAGCATCCCTATATCTTTGTTAGAAACAAAAGGGGAGACAAGATAAACTCCTCTCCACTACTATACTTTTGATGTTGATCAATAATTTATGTATATACAAAATACCCTAGCACTAAGCATCCAAGGAATGGATATAGTAACCTAGCAGACAGGGAGAGTCTGATGCCCTGGAGTAAAAATAGAAAACAATTCTACAGGTGAGAATCACAGAATTGTATTTTCTCTCTATTTTACTTAGTCATGACTGGGACCTCCAAAAGCAGTACCCTTACTTCAGGGTGGTATCCCAAAAAATAAATCATACTCTTCTAATAAAGAGCAAGCTATTCCAAACAACCTTGAGCTGGCTACTCTTTGTAATACCATCCTACCAAAAGCGGCATCCGCCGAGGCTCTAACATCTGCCTTATAAAACTTAAAAAGTAAAACGTATGAACTGAAGACCAAGTAGCAGCCTTGCATACTTGTTCTGCTGAAGCCTGGTGCTGTAAAAGCCCAGTATGCTCCAATAGCTTGTGTAGAATGAGCTGTAACCTTAAAGGGAGAATTCTTCCCTTTGAATACATAGGCCTGTAATCCATCGGCTGATGGTAGATTTAGCTGGCAATATACTTTTCCGTGGCCCCTCAGTTATAATAAATAAGGAGTCCAACCTGCGGAAAGCTTGTGTAGCAGTGAAATAATACCATTTTGTGAGTACTCACCTGAAAAATGGATATTGTCAGTGTGCCACACACCCCGCTTCACTTTTAAATTCTTCACGATTGGGTTACTCACCGCCAGGTGACGCTGTTGCAGAGAGGAAGTCTTGTAACGAGCCCCCTTCCGGCCTATATATACCTGGTACCTCCCATTTATCACCAGTGATTTAAAAAGCAAAAAGAAAAGGTACCAGTAATCTACCGGTAACCTCAAAATAAATAAAAGCTTCACCATATGAAGGATTCGGGATACCAAAAAGGGCGGGAGTGAAGCGGGGTGTGTGGCACACTGACAATATCCATTTTTCAGGTGAGTACTCACAAAATGGTATTATTTCTCAGTGTGCCACACACCCCGCTTCACCTTTAAATTCTTCACGATTGGGACATCCAAAAGCAGTGTCCACAAGGGATGGGTATCCAAAGGCAAGGTGAAGCATAACTTAAATGACTGCAGTCTGCAGCACTTTGCGGCCAAAAACAGCATCCGCTGAGGCTCGCACATCAACTTTGTAAATCTTAGAAAAAGTATGAACAGAAGACCAAGTGGCGGCCTTACAAACTTGTTCAACAGAAGCTTGGTGCTGAAAAGCCCAAGACGCTCCAACGGCGCGAGTAGAATGAGCAGTGATACGAAAAGGGGGAACTTTCCCCTTAGCAGCATAGGTCGCAATAACGGCCTGATGTATCCATTTGCTAATGGAAGATTTGGCCGGTGCCAAACCCTTCTTAGGCCCACAGGGCACAACAAAAAAGGCATCCGTCTTACGAAAAGGAGACGTGATAATCAAGTAGTACTTAACACAGCGTACTACATTCAAACAATGCAAAACCCTCTCTTTGTCATTCTTAGGATTAGGACACAAGGAGGGAAGAACAATATCCTGATTCAAATGAAAAGCAGAAACAACCTTAGGAAGAAAGTCTGGTTTGAACCGAAAGACCACTTTATCCTGATGCCTCTCAAAGTAAGGCGCCTGGATAGACAAGGCCGCCAACTCCGAGACACGCCGCACCGAAGTGATAGCTACCAAGAAGACAATCTTCTGAGTCAGGGTAGACAAAGCAATATCTTGCAGAGGCTCAAAAGGAGGAGCCTGCAGAGCAGAAAGAACCAAATTCAAATCCCAAACCGGGAGTAATAGTTTCCTGGGAGGCCGCACATGCGTAACCCCCTGGAAAAAAGTTTTAACTAAAGGATGAAGCGCAAAATGCTTCTGAAAAAAAAAAAAAGATAGATAAGGCAGAAACTTGCCCTTTCAACGTACTTAGCTGAAGACCAGAGTCTAGGCCAGATTGTAAAAACTCCAGAATCCTGGAGACCGAAAAGACCCTACAAGGAAAAGATCTAATCTCACACCAAGCGATATAGGCTTTCCAAGTCCTATAGTAGATGATAGAAGAAGACCTCTTCCGGGCACTGATCAGAGTCTTAACGACTGAGTCAGAAAGACCCTCCTCCTTCAAGATGGAGGTTTTAGCAGCCAGGCCATCAAACCCAGCGCTGGTAAATTGGGGTAACACAACCGACCCTGAGTGAGCAGATCGGGCCGAAGAGGCACAACAAACTGGTCCACTGCCAGCCGAACGATGTCTGCGAACCCCACTCGCCTTGGCCACTTTGGGGCCACGAGAATGGCGGACACCCTTTCCAGAGCCAACTTCCGAACCACCCTGCCCAGCATGGGTATCGGAGGAAACCGGTATAGAAACCCCAGATCCCCCCAGCTCAGGGACATGGCGTCCACTGCCAGAGGATCCTGGGAGAGCAACACGAAGTTCGGGAGCCTGTGATTGTGACGAGAGGCAAACAGGTCCACCTCCGGTGTCCCCCATCGGAGACACAGTGAGCGAAAAATCTGAGGATGGAGAGCCCATTCTCCCAGATGGGGAGAGCCCCTGCTCAACCGGTCCGCTTCCTGGTTCTCCACTCCTGGAATGTACACCGCCGAGAGACAAGGAACATGGGCCTCCGCCCAGGACAGGATCAGGGACACCTCTCTGAGAGCACCCAGACTGCAAGTCCCTCCCTGATGATTTATGTAAGCAACCGCTGTTCGATTGTCTGAACGCACCTGGACTGGAAGGCCCAGAACGTGTTGAGTCAGGAGAGCAAGAACCCGACGGATGGCTCTCAGTTCCAGAACATTGATGGGTAAGTGGGCCTCCCGAGGTCCCCACTGCCCCTGGAACTGAAGCTCCTTCCAGAAACCGCCCCACCCCGAAAGACTGGCGTCCGTGGTGACAATTTCCCAAAGAGGGGTCAGGAAAGACCTGCCCTTCACGAGATTGGCCGAGACCAACCACCACTGGAGGGACTGCCGGACCCGGGAGGACAACTGGAAGGGCTGATCCAGCGACCGAGGCTGATGGTCCCAGGACGCCAACAGATAAAGCTGAAGCGTCCTCGTGTGAAATTGAGCAAAAGGAACTGCCTCAAAGGAGGCAACCATCAACCCTACCAGCCTCATCCCCAGACGGATGGACGGCCGAGGATTGGAAAGTAGGACCCGAGCCAACTCCTGAATCAGATGAATTTTGGACTGGGGGAGAAACACCCTGTGTTGACGAGAGTACAACTGCATCCCCAGAAAGGACACCACCCTGGCCGGCGCGAGGGAGGACTTGGGGAAGTTGATCACCCAACCAAAGCTTTCCAGCGTGGAGACCACCAACCTGGTGTCTGTCTCCGATTGATCGAGTGACGAAGCCATGATGAGAAGGTCGTCCAAATAAGGTACGACACGAATGCCCCGAGATCTGAAAATGGCCATCACCCCTGCCAGCACCTTGGTGAACACTCTTGGAGCCGAGGTAAGGCCAAACGGAAGCGCCACAAATTGAAAATGCTGATCTTTCATCACGAAACGAAGAAAAGGGTTGATGAGCCTGGCAGACGGGAACATGAAGATAAGCATCCTTGATGTCTATGGACGTCATGAAGTCCCCCTGCCGAAGGGAACCGACGGCTGTACGCAAAGTTTCCATGCGAAACTTCCGAATACGGATGAACTTGTTGAGTAATTTCAGGTCCAGGACGGGACAAACCGAACCGTCCTTTTTGGGGACTGCGAAAAGGAATGCATAATATAACATAATCGCCTGGGAGCGGAGTCCCGCAGCCCCACACAGCCTGGATGGCCCAGAAGAACCATTTCCGGTATTATCGGAAGCCTCCATATGGTGATTTATGGTATTCGCACAACCATGGGTTTTAGGCATAAGCCACCTGGGATGCCCCTTTATATTAATGTCCCGGGAGGGAGGATTTAATTTATAATAATAATGATTCCCTTTTAAATTTATATATATATATATATATATATATATATATATATATATATATATATATATGTCCCAACTTAGAGTAATATGACTAGCCAGGTATAATAGAACCGGGAAGCCACTGCATTGAGGGAATCCCAGGATCTGTGGGGAAAAACAACAGTAAGATCCCCAGAAAACAAGTGGCAGCATGCAGTACAACATTCATGCAACAATATAACACGTAATAAAAAACGCACCAGAGTGCTTAAAAGAAGCCAAAGAATTTTAACCAGCAAAAACTCTTGTCCTTTGTTTTTCCTTTTTTTTTTTTTTTTTTTTTTTTATAAAAATCAATCATAATAAAACAATAGACGGCCCCACACGAGGTGAGTCCGCTTACCTGCCCAAGCAAGGCTGAATAACCAAGGCACCCGAACAGCAGCAGTAGCAGCGACAGCAGAGATGAAAAACTTGTGCGGCTGAGTGCCCCGCACCTGAACTCTAATGAGAGGAAGGAAGTGCGGCTGGGGCCGTTGTATGACACCACGCCCCCCTCTGACGTCATCCGAGCCCCGCCCCCCTCCAGATTCAAACAGTGCGGCCCGCCAGACGGCGGTGCCGCAAAACAAGAGGGCGCCGACACCCTCAGTAGACGGGGGGGAGGAAGCTTTGCTAGGTAGCCATGTGCAAAACAGCGCTGACAGCGTGGCCCGCCGAACCAATTCAAAGAGGAAAAAGGGAGGGGGGGGGGGGGAGAGGACGCAGGCAGCATCAGCACCCGCCCCGATGCTGAACCAAACTCTGGCCATTCAGGCCAGCAGCAGCCTGCCCAATGGCGGAACTGCCAGTGAGGAAAAAAAAGAGGACAATCAGCGTGCCATGTGAAAAGAAATTATCAGTCAGGCCATGTGCACCCTTGCTTGCGGTGCAGACCTGAACACAAACAAGGTTAAATAAGTAAAAACATACCAGTAAAACACACATCCCTTCACCCAACCCCCCCCCCCCTTCCCCATAGAGAAGGGAGAAGGGACCGTAACGGGAGAGCAAGGGGCCAAGGGGAACCTCGGGACAGGGGCATCCCAAATCCGGATCACCATGCCGGAAAGCCGCATTGCCCCCAAAACAGGGGGTCGAGCGGAGGAGATAAGCTCCTAGGCACCTATAGTGCCATCTACCAATTGCCCAGTGAGCAGCCTAGGCTGGGAGGCTTCCATTTAACCACAAGGGTAACAAACAATCAAAACCCGGCAGAAATAGACCAAAAGGGGGTGCCGGGGTGTCTTGTCGTCATGCAGAGAGAAAAACACTGTTGATAAATGGGAGGTACCAGGTATATATAGGCCGGAAGGGGGCTCGTTACAAGACTTCCTCTCTGCAACAGCGTCACCTGGCGGTGAGTAACCCAATCGTGAAGAATTTAAAGGTGAAGCGGGGGGTGTGTGGCACACTGAGAATAATATTTCAGTGCTTTCACTACATCCAAAGAGTTAAGGCTCGCCTTCTCAGGACATAAGTAAGGCATAATCACCTCTACATCAAGATGAAAAGGGGAAACCACGGAGTGCACATGCGTGCAGAGCCGTAATGGATGCCTGATCCGTCTCTGCCGATATGTCCACGCTAAGGGATGACGTGGATTCGCTGCAAGAAGAAAATCTTGTATTATTGCACAAGCTCGAAGATGTCGAAAATAGGTTTAGACGAGCCAACATTAGGATCAGAGGGATCCCGGAATCCGTTTTGGACCTGCAATCAACAGTCACTGCGTTGTTTCAGGAGCTTGCTCCATCAATTCCAATTGAGAGGCTGGAGTTTGATCGTATTCATAGGGCCCTGCAGAAGAAAAGGGCCGACGGTCTTCCACGTGATGTCCTTGTCAAGCTCCATTTTTTTCTCACTAAAGAACATCTTATGGCAGTGGCACGCGGGAAGGATTCCTTGAAATTTCAGAACTTCTCATACCAGCTATTTGCGGATTTGGCACCCCAAACCATAGCGAGAAGACGTGCTAGTAAACCAGCTCTGCAAATCCTACAATCCCATGGGATCAGATATAAGTGGGATATAAGACATCTTGTTTGAGGTGGGAAGGCTAGCAGTACGATTACCTGCAACTGTGTCTTTAAGCCCAGGATGGGCTGCTGCTAATGGGCTTGGCCACTGCTGCTGCTATTTCTGCCTCAATGGACCTTGAGGTTTGCACATGTCGATGCCTCTGCAAGCCTATGCTGCTGCCCTGAATGCTGCTTAGCAGCCCACCGTCAGCTCCGTTAGTCTCCCATCAGGCTGAACGGATCGTTGGCTGGGGAGAAAGTGCCACCTACTGCTTCCGGGCCGCAGCATGTGTCAGAGCCGTGCCCAGAAGTGACGTCAGAGAGCTGGGTCACCGATCATGAGACTCCATCCCCCCGAATTGGAAAAAAATGGAGGGGAAAAAAAAAGAAGAAGAGCAAAATGTTATGGAATCCTGAGATTTCAGATTCAGGGGCTCTGGTGAGTACCTCAGGGGTTCCACTAAGCCAAGCACAACCAGAAATTCAAATCTGCCAGGATTTAAAGGGGACAGCACACAATTAGCATGCCTGTCTTACTATGTAGACCCTGGCGGCCTACTACGACTAAGCTGGTCCATGGCTTAACGGGTTCCTCCAGAAGTCCTGGAGTCTGAAAATAAGAAATTAAAATAAGAAATTGGCTGAAGTCTAACATCTCTCTGTCCAGTGGTGGCTTAGGGAGGCAATTTAAAGAACTGAGGCGGGGAGGAAGGAGTGGGGTTTTAATCTCTGTTCCGTTTATGTTTTCTCCCAGGGGGGTGGAGTCTCCCTCTCTCCGTGGGTCGTCATGAAGGATGATTGGAGAAAGCATGCCCGCCACATTCTTCCAAAAGGAGTGATCAGGCAAGTCCACCAGATATGGAACAGCTGATCCTAATGACCACAACTCCTAAAGCAAATGGAGAGTGCACCAGGGCATACCTTTGCTACTCGATATGGAGCATGTGCTAGTGTAAAATCACTTTATAATTTGCATCCATTAAATTTGTGCTGATGGAAGACTGCTGCCTTTAGGGTCAATCTTTTCCACTATTACATAGCTATTTCTTTGCCCAGGTACCTCTCCCAATGGAGTATACATGGATGGTTAGAAGTGGGGGAAGCTCAACATTTGTACATGAGAGATATTTCCCCTGCAACCAGCTCTGATGGCTTACAATGGGTAACATGCGGTGTGCCTATCTGAATGGCTAGGACGGAAACTTGATCCAATAAATAGCTGGATTAAGCAGCATTCGGGCAGATATTCAATCTCTTATAAGGTAAACATAATAAAAAAAATAATTAAATTAAGCACCTTTCTTTAGTGTTCCTTAAGTTCCTAGTATGTAATAAGGAAATTTGTGTACTCACCAGTAACTTTTTTTTGTCGTCATCTTTCATTCCGGGGCACCACCATTCAGCCACGAGCAGGCTAACCTCTGGGTTAGACTCCTGGAGAGGGATTCACCACCGCCTGGAGCAGCTTACGACCAAAAACAGCATTGGCTGATGCTCTGACATCAGCTCTGTAAAACTTGGTAAAGTGTGGCGTGAGGACCAAATTGCCGCCTTGCTTACCTGGTCCACACACACCCTTTGTTGGGAAGCCCAAGATGCAGCAATCACCCTGGTAAGCGGTGACCACGAAGGGCGCCTACCTTACCCTTGCAGGCATATGCTTTACACCATCGCCTGTCTGATCCACCTGCTAACAACAGGCCCTTCCTTGGTCCTTTCGGGATCACAAACAAGACATCTGTCTTGTGTAAAGCTAGTAGCAACCAAGTAATATTTTAATGCCCTGACAACATCCAGAAAATGCAGGAGCCACTCTTTATGATGAGTGGAGCGTAGTCATAAGGAGGACAGCACAATCTCATGATTCAGATGGAAGGGAGAGACCAACTTAGGCAAAAAAAATCCTGCTTCGTGGGCAGGGAGAGCATGGCCCAATCTGGGTTAGTTGACAAGGACACCTGCAGCATGGCTCGCCCCCTGGGCAATCCCAATTGCATAAGGGCAGATATCCCATTTGGGGGGGGCATGTATGGCACTGTGTAAGGATGTTGCTGTAACATTAATTGACGTAACATTGTACATTATATGGCATTTTCTATTATGTTTCCTTCTTGAACATCAATAAAAACAGATTAAACTAAAAAAATCCTGCTTAACATGAAAGACAGCCTTGTTCTCATACAGCACCAAACAGTGTGACTTGATCAAAAGCACTGCCAGCTCTGACACCCGCCGGATAGAGGTAAACGCCAGAAGAAAAACAACCTTCAAAGGGAGCGTCGCCAGGGACACCCCTGCCATGGGTTTAAAGGGGGGGCACTGAAGCGTCGATAGGACCAGTTTGAGATCCTAGAGCTGGACTAAGGATCGTTGTGGAACATGTGCAGCACTCTGCATGAAAGTGTGGACTAACCTGTGCTCCACAATCGGGAAAAAAATGGACAAGACCGAGACCCATCCCTTAAGAGTGCTAGGTTGCAACCTAGCATCTAAACCTTTTTGAAGAAACTCCAGTATACAACATAACGAGAACATCCTATAGGAGTGACCCTTAAATTCACACAAGCCACAAAGGCCCTCCAAGTCCTGTAGAAGACAATTGATTCCATGCCCAAAACAAGGCCTGAATTGCATTGGCAGCCAGAAACCTTTCCTCCAAGATGCTAGTCTTAACACCCAAGACGTGAGAAAAATTGCCTGAGAATTTGGGTGCTGCACTGGACCTGGCTGCAGAAGATTTTGCCGGTTGGGAAGATGCCACAGAGGTTCTGCTGCCAGGCTTACCAGATCAGCGAACCACACCTTTCTAGGCAGTGTGGGGCAAGAAGGATGATGGGAATCTTTTTAATATTTAACTTTTTTAGCGCACGATCCAGAAGTGGTAGCGGCGGAAATGTGTAGAGTAGGTTGTACCCTGACCAGGGGATGGCCAGCGCATCGACAGCCATGGGGAGGTGGTCCCTCAAGGACCATCACTGATGGTGACCAGCAGAATGGGGCAGGGCTTGTCCAGGGCAGGTGGATAACCTGGGGGAAGACCACCAGGCAAAGGGGACACACTGCAGTTCCTACCATGCTAAAGCCCTATGATCCAGTACCCTGCTGACAGCGTGGTCCTGATCCTCGGAGCTCAGAGACTCAGAATAGCCCGAGCTACGGACGTTCTTACCTGGACCTGTGTGCGCTCCCCTTGCACTGCACTCTCCCACATTATCTGTTTAAAGACTCCAGGCATCAGTGTGTGCTCCAGAAAAAAACAGATGGGGATGAGGAGGTCTAGGAGGCAGATAGCCCCCGATCCCGGTCAACACTGTCAAAACGTAAAAAAATGAAGGCAAAGAACAAAATCCTGAACATCTTCACAATCCCATTTGACTGCAAGACAAATAACAGGGTGTCTGTCACAGACTGCCCTAAATAGGCTGGAAGGAGTTTTAATTTACTGTATCTTGCAGTTCTCGCCTACGGCTAAGGTTAACCCATACATTGCTGAATGGTGGTGCCCTGACTAAATAAACCTGATTCTAATTGTGCATGTTCATAACTTTACCCTTCTAAATACTTGTGGGAACTTCTACAGGATGGTAAGAAAAGCAAACATTCCTTTTTTTCTGTAGCTATTTTAAGTACTTACAAATAATTTCATCTTGTAAATGTACTTGTTTCTTCCATTGGAATCTTTCACTTCTTTACTGAAGACAAGAGACATCTCAAATAGAAAAAGATGTCGTTCACGCCCTTTTCGAATCAAAGTTTTAGGATCCCAGACTTGGAAAGTCTCTTGTAAAATAAGTTCTCCCTGAGATTCAATGTTTTCATCAAAACCTTAAATAATTTGAAAAAAAAATAGATGTTAGAGTTAATAAGCAGTGCTTTTACAAAACATATAAAAACCCATAATAATAAGCTTTATATAATTGGAGCAACCAACAGCCCAAAGTCCAGTTTTCCCAGGAGCCTAACTTTCTGGTGAACCCACAGTGGGGGCACTGTGGGATTGCTGGAATGGTAAGCATACCCAATATAATCAGGGGAAGGGGCTCACACAGTAGGGCATCTCATATTGGGATGTCACTGGGACAAGGAACAGGACCCAGGTTAGTGAAAATCATGGTTTTGTTCCTCTTAACCACTGAACTATACCTTGAGGGAAAGGTATTGACGATAAAAATCAGATTACAAATATGTAAGGCTCTCATGCCAACCGTTAATTATTGGGAAAAAAAAAATGGGATTTCGAAAGTGTGATTTCAGTACTATTCATAACCCTCCTTCCGTCTTATACCATGGTAGGATCCAGAAACATTTAACTAATCATGGGTTAAAAACACTCTATTGAAGAAAAAGAGGCACTGCAAATAAAATCATCTTAACACTTTTGCTCTTGGAGAAGAATTATAGTTTCTGAAAATAGTTTGCCAAGGCATGACATCTGCATGACACCTTGGTGCCCAGGCTGGGGTTCATGCAAGAAAATAAGTAGGCCAATGTGGTGTGGACAGACACCCCCTACAGGAGCAAAATCATTTTACAGTGATCTCTCAAACACCATTTTCATGCAATCCCCAATGGTCTTAATTTGTCTTACTTAGGGTGGGCAAGAGTTGCAAAAGGAATGCAAAGCATGAACCAAAAAAAATGCAATGGATAATCCAACCAGAGAGAACAATTTAACCTTTTAAACGCCAAGTCCATATAATCTATATGGCTGCTTCTACCAATAAGCACTAGCCTTGTAGATTCTTTGTGCCTGACATTTTTCCTAATTTGTCCAGGATACAGCCCCAGGGGTCTCCCCATTGGGCCTCCGATCACCAGTACAAGGTCTTCAGAGGGGCAGAGAACACCAATTCCCAATAACCTGTGCACCAGCTCCTGACAGCTCCCTCCCCGCAACAGGAAGGGGCCTTTTACACCGGCAAGTGCTGATGTCAGCTCACTACGCCAGTAAAAAGGCCTCTCCTGGCAGCAGGACTGAAAGGCACAGCCAAAACGAGTGGTAGAACACTGATCTTTTGCCCCGCTGCCAACTTCTGCCACTCACTTCCAGTTGGAGTGAAGATTGCACGGTGTGGGACAGCACCCGGCAATGGGATAAGGTTAGTTGTGTAAAAAAAAAAAAAAAAAAAAAGAGGACTTTTTAACCCTTTTAGTGCCAGCTAAGTGAGTCTCACGTAGCTGACTTTAAACCCCCACAGAAAAAAAATAAAACTCTGTGAAGTACTCACCTGTAGAGTTGGTATTATATGCAGACAGCACGTCCTGCTCCAGACATAGTCCTTACATGTGGGTATACCTGCGCCTTCAGCGCCGTGCACTGCAGAATCATGAAGAAAACAAGCTCCTCCCGGCCCTACATATACCGAGGGACCTCCCACAAATCCCCAGCATTAACAAGCAGTGAGAGAAGAAGCCAGGAGGAAAACAACCACCCAGAGACTGGCAATAATATTCAAGATAATAATCACCACACAGGGGATCCAGAACAAGGTGAATCAGGGTGGGGTGGAGCAGGACGTTCTGTCTGCATATAATACCAACTCTACAGGTGAGTACTTCACAGAGTTGTATTATTCTAAGCAGACAGCACGTCCTGCTCCAGACATAGTCCTTACATGTGGGACATCCAATAGCAGTGTCCATAAGTAGGGTGGGATCTCCATGAAAAAAGGCACAGCCAACCAGAACAGCGCTACCGCCTGTAACCTTGCTACCAGGAGCAACTAGAGCAAGCTCTAACTTAACTTATGAGGCCTAACAAGGCTAATGAAACACGAGCAGAGAACTAGTCAGCCTGCTCAACCACCAAGTGCATAAGGCCCAAACCGAGCACCGGTAGAAGAAATCCAAACCAAGATAGGAGGATAAACTTCCCTAAACAAACAGGCCAGAATGACGGCCTAACCATGCTACTAACGATAACAGGGTAGCCATGGCAACCATAGAACCTTTCCCTTCGGGGAAAACAAACCCCGGTCTCAGAGAGACCAACATAATACTACACACTAGCTAACGAGGCTCCACTAGAGCCAAACTAATAATCAAGAGCTCAGAAGGACAACCAGCCAAATGAGACCGGTCCAACCGGCTTCCCATAATCATGGGAGTAACCAGATCCTGCTGCAGGAAGGATGAGAACATCTATAAGCCCAACAGGCATAGTCCCAACCCTGGACAGGAAGCAGTCCAGAGGTTCCCAACGCCTACTGAGGGATACAGATCCCTTTTAAGCTCAGAGAAAGCACCAGTCCAAGGACCCTAGGATCTGGAATAGAGAAGAATAACAACCCTACGCCTGGACTCAAGTTTGGTGCAAGGCGGGAACATCATAACCAACACGGTGTACAGATATAAGAAAGTTGTAAAATGTAAAAAGGACTAGGCTAAGAACGCCGTCTCCTATGACACGCCTCAGACTGAGGCACCCGCCCCGAAGGAGCCGCCTGAGGCAGGGAACAGTTCAGACAAGAACCTGAATAAGACCCAGGGAAAACCCTTAGCAGGGCAACGGGATAAGCAACCTTCCCCTCAAGGGAGCTTAGAATTCTCTGGGGAATGCGCCTGAGCCACCGCTGAGGAATGCTCAACGCCGAAGCTTGAAACTAGTCTCTACCGAGGACAAACAGGGCAAGCCCTGGAGCCTCTCAAGGAACTGAGTTGGAGGACCAACTCCAGCCGTGCCATAAGGACTCTGGTATCCATGAGTACAACCTCATTCCATAGGGCATAGGGAGCTAGTCCCAGCCATCCAACTAGGGCACCAACTCCCACCATAGCTGGTGGAAAAGGGAGAAGAATAAAAAGGGGAGGGATCTAGGCCCAACCCTCCAAGAGGAAGAGACACCCAGAGGGAACATTTCTGATAGGGTGAATAGCGATCGTCCAAACCCTGTGAAGGGAATGACGTAGTTAGGAGCCTGACTTAGGCATAACAGCCCACAGGAGAGGGCACACAGTACAACTGTCTCCAGCAGAAATTGCGAACCAAACCACACAGGGCCACTCAAGGTCCCCAGTGCAACAGTTCACCCTTGCCACAGTAAGCCTGTGCAGAACCCCACCTAGCAGAGTGTAAGAAGGGTCAGACAAAGGGTAGAATACCCAGACAAAAGGCCCGACTAGGTCACCGTGACCAAGGCTAGAGAGTCCTGGGACAATCACCCAGGGCAACGAATTAGGACCTTAACCAGGACAGAGTCTCTGTAACAGTCACAGGGCCATGGCCCCAACCAGTAGGGCTCATTGAGACACTAGGAAAGGCCTTCCCAGGACAGTAAGACAGCCAACGAGCCAATGCCAATGAAGCGCAAGGAGTGTAAAAAACCTCCACTGGATCAGAACCAGACCCTACAAGAAGGGTCAACCTGTTCCGAGACCTTCTCGGATAAAAGCTGGGACATACCACTGACCCGACAGACCAAGAGGCCCCAAGAGGCGAGGCCTAAGGGAAACAGACCAGCAAGCTAGGGCCCAACAAGACAGAATGTGATGATCTACCAATGGTACGAAAATGGGCCCCCCTAAAGGGGCCCTCCCTAGGTACCTCAGGGAAATTCATAAGGAATAGAACCCCTTTAGTGACCCTGCCAGACCTGGTCCCCATGGCGACCATCTACAGGGATAGCAAGAAGGAAGTGATGTCCATCAGCAACTTCCATGATTACACCAACCAGAATGGAACCCCCATAAAACAGGGGGAAGGTACTGAGCTATTTCCAGGGGTGTTGGAACCCCATCCAGGATAAGCAACCCAAGGTGCCGCAGGCCCCAGGGGCATCTGGGAAAAGGAACAGCCTCGGGCCGCCAGCAATAGGCCCACCAGCCGCAAGGTGAATGTAATGAGATTACACAGAGGGCAAGGCCCCTTCCATACCAAGGCACCCAAATCCGAAGGGAGGGTTGAACCTGGACCCATCTAAATGCCACCCCGTAGGGGGAGCATGAATCAGATTACACCAAATAATAGATGTGCCTAAGCACCAATCCAAAAGACTCCAAGAGAGCCCCAAGGCAAAGTAGCAACTAGTGCGGACAGCTCCGGTGAATGAACATGAAAGCGCTCCGTCACTCGCCTTGGCGAGCCATCTGGGAACAGGGGAGGGATCCCAAACAAGGCCCTAATATAAAGAATGGTCCTGTAACACTGGCTGGAAAAAAGGACTAGGCGTCCAGAGGGAGCAAGGGACCGAAGGGGAAAAGGATCCTTGCAGGCATCAAGAGGTTCCCTTGACAAGGGGGGTTGCGGCCCAACAGATGGATACCCAGTAGGCAGAGCCCGTGGAACCTAGGTGCCCGGTCTAGACCGCCGGATCTGGGCAGACTGCGTCATCACGGGGGGAGAGCAGAGTGAATGCAATTATCGGCCAAGGTCAACCTAAAAGAAGGCCCAGACCCTCCAGGCCAACCTCAACTTGAGTCCAATCTCTAAAGGATACAACGGGGACTAGAATACCCCTGGCCCATTTTGAGGGGAACTGCCCAGAACACTCCATTCTTTCAAAAACCACGTCCAGGAAGGCCATCGCCTGCCATCGCCCGAACGAAGCCTGGCATCCTGCCCTAAGAGCCAAGTGCTGTGGCAGTTCCCTCGCCCGCAGGGTTTTGACCTGCCAGAGGTCCCAGGGCGATGCCTGCCTCCCCTGGAACGAGCTTCCACTCCAAAAAGTTGGAAGCACACTTCTGGTTCTCTTTTAACAGAAACATAAGGAGGGGGCGAGGGGTCCCTGCCCCTGGGCTGCCTGGCTGACCGTCTGCGCGAGGGCGCCTTACCCTTTTTGCCAAAAAGGTCCAACCTGGCCCCGAATAAGCGATGTCCTCGGCAGGGAATAGCAGTAAGAGCCTTTTTAGTGTCATTGTCAGCCCCCCACTGTCGCAGCCAAAGCAGGCGATGAATGGCCACCACAAGGGCCGAGGTTCTAGCACACATTTTAATGGTGTCATCCATAGCTGAGAGGATAAATCTCACAAAAACGTGACAATCTGACAGTGCGTTGAAGACCTCACAAGAGAGATCCTCCGGCTGTTGGTCAATTATCTTCCTGAGCAGCGTCCTGGTAACAGCCGCAGCACAGACCGGGCGCAGAGCCATCCCTACACTGGAGAAGGCATGGGAGGCCAATCTGTCCATGCGCCGGTCCTCGGCATCCCGAAGGGTGCGAGAGGGGGAGGCCGTCATGAAGGGAGGGTTAACCACCCCAATAATAAGAGCATTCAAGTCCGGGGAGACAGGTGTATCGAAGCGAGGTGCAGCTACTGGTAAGCCTGATTGCAGGGCCAGCGCTTGTTCAGCACACGGTCCGCAGACCAGTGCTCTGTCAGCGTCAGCGTGGGGTTGTCTACACATGGTACACAGCCGGTCTTGTCCCCGCGGGACCACGGACACCAAATTCTGAGATGCCTCCATATGGTGATTAATCTAGGTAATATGCCGGAAGGGATTTATGCTGTAAGCAACCCTGGATGCCCCAAACCCGCTGGGAATGTGGGAGATTCTAATATAACCCCGTGAGTTATATATATATATATATATATATATATATATATATATATATATATATATATATATCAGGCCGGGAGAAGCCACTGGAAGCTTGGCGTCTGAAAGACATAAGGGGAAAAGAGGGTGTCAGAGCCATGCGCAGCACAAAAAGAAAATTAAACGAACGCCCGTGAGGGCACTTACAGCAACCAAGGGAGAAGGAGGATCGTGACCACGCGCACGCAGGAAACCGACAAAATGGCGCCAGCGAACCTCGAAGGGCGGGCCAGAGCTATAGGTGACGCGGAACGCGCCAAACCAGACCACGCCCACCCCGGAGAGCGCAAAGCTCCGCGGAACAAGACAGAGACAGAGCCGCCTTACGCGCCAAGTCACATATTTTAAAGGCGCAGCGGCCAACGTAAAAACAAGTTTAAAGTGCAGCTCTGACCCCCAGAAACCGATAGGGCTAAGGCAAGGCGTGTGATATGGCAAGATTAGGCCAACGTACACAACCCCCCCCCTCCTTTTCCCCCCACTAACGGGGGGAACTAAGGAAGAAGGTGACCCAGCACTCGGGGTTCACCGCTACATGGGGCGTGGGGCAAGGTGCGGGAGGGGCATCCACTATGAGGCTCACCATTAGCCTAACCCTGCGGTGGAGCATGGCTCCGTAAGCACACTAGGTGCTGCCTACCTTCACCCGACCAACGCAGCCCAGGCTGGGAGGCATGTTACTCACAAAAAGGACGGGTGGAAATAGTCCCGCAGGGCCTCGGGCTGTCAAGCCCCGCTCGCCTGCGAGAGCGTGATACTTCATGTCTTCGCAGTTTGAGCACTGCAGAGGAATCCGGGGGATTTGTGGGAGGTCCCTCTGTATATGTAGGGCCGGGAGGAGCTTGTTTTCTTCATGATTCTGCAGTGCACGGCGCTGAAGGCGGAGGTATACCCACATGTAAGGACTATGTCTGGAGCAGGACGTGCTGTCTGCTTAGAATAAAAGTCTCACCCTCACCTGAGATGATCAGTCTTGCCGGGTGCTCAGAGGAGAGAGGTTGGAGGTGAGGAGAGGGCTGTGATTCCTCACCCCACCCCCCCCCCCCTCCACCAAGCACATGGCATCTGTTATCGGGGATCACCGGGGGACAGAGGAGGATCAGAGGTAAGTAAAGAAAAAAATAAATAAATGTCATTTTTTTTCCTATGTGTCTGTGTGTATTTATTTTTACATTTAACCCTTTGTAAACTGGTAAGGGATTCATGAGATCCCTATACCAGTTCTGAAGGCTGGGGGCTGGCAAGTCACCTGCGGCTAGGGGGTGACTTGCCATTAACACCCGGCACCCCCAATTACCTGCCTCCCCAAAGCCCTGGGGGGGGGGGGGGGGTTGGGGCAGAAGGGCCCGGTCTGTGGCTATGTGGGCCTGCAGGGCGAGGAAGCCACCAAAGCTGGCCCCTGCGCCCTGTTCCTACAAGCCCCCATAGCTGGTCCCGTCCGTGCTGGTTATGATAGGTAAGGGGGACAACATGTCATTTTTGGGGGGGATTTTTAAGGAGGGGGGACCCTGTGTCGTTTTTTTTGTTTTTTTTTAAATTAACCCCTTATGTTTATAGTGTGGATAGTAGTTGTATTTTATTTGTAAATGTTATAAAGTGCTCTTTCAGTTAGGGGGTTCTCCTGGGCAATAATGGGGGGCTACCGATACATATGTGGTACTGTTGTAAATGGGGCTTTTACATGTAATATGGTTTTCTTTTACAATAATTTTTATTGTTTTCATAAGAAAATAAGATAAGTCATACAGATAATTGCAATAATATCACGCTGTAAACCATGCCAGCTACATCATAAATATATAAGACATCAGAACCACAGTACTCAAAAATTCACAGTGCACATTTAAAGGCTATAAACTTATCCTTCCTCATGCTACCGTACAAAAACTGTGGTTGTCATAAAACAACTAGCATCACTTCGTCAGTAGCGAGGCGAAGCCTCCGAATACACATATTCATTTGCATGAAGAATAAGAAAGAGAAAGATAGAATAGAAAGAGACACACTAACACAAGGAAGAGATAAGGTGACAAGGAGGAGGGGGGGAAAGGGAGGAGGAGGGGAAGGGAGGAAGGGGGGGCCCTATCCAGCAACTCCCACCCACCCCAGAGTTCCTAAAGGTCACCTACTTTTTTACTCACACCAATAAATTTAATCCACGGGGACCATATATCACAAAAGCGATCATAGTCATCGTGGGATATTGCCGTTAATTTTTCCATTACTAAGATAATTTTTGAGATCACCATCTGCCATGGCAACTGCCCACTCTTCCAATTTCTGGCTATCACTAATCTCGTTGCTGAAAAAATATGCAGTGTAAGTTTCCATTGATTAGACATATATTAGCCTTGTAAGATAAAAGAGCCTCCCATGCGCTAGGGGAAAAGGTGCCTTGAAAAAGCATAGATAGGAGATCATATACGCTATGCCACAGCTTGCAAACAAGGGGGCATGTCCACCATATATGGTACATAGTGCCTCCTTCCCCTAAAGCACAGGGAAGAATAATCTTCATTGAATTTATGAAGCCTAGCAGGCGTAAGATACCATCTAAGCAAGACTTCAAAGGAATTCTCCTGAATAAGAGTGTTACAGGATACTTTCCCAGCCGATTTCCATATACTTGGCCAGGTTTGTTCATCTCCTATTTTCCCTAAATCATCTTCCCATTTAATCATGTATAGATCAGAGTTGCTCCCTTCGACCTTGACCAAGGACGCATAGAGTTCTGAAATTGCTCCCCCTGCCAGAGGGTCGCACAAGCATCTCTGTTCAAAGTCCGAGGGTTTACCAATGTGGTTCAGATTCCGAGTTAATGATTTAAGATAGTGATTCAGTTGCAGGGCCCTGAAATTCTCAGTAGGGGGTACTATGATTCGGGTGGTCAGTGAGAACGGTTGCTCTCCTCTCCACCCTGAGAGCATGTCTTGTATTGTATGATACCCCTGTTCTTCCCACCATTCAAATCTCTGCCTAGACTCCAAGCCCGGGGGGAACAGCGGATTTCCCAGGATTGGAGCCACTGGCACATGTGGCGAACACCACCCCCTACGTCTTGCATTCCTGTCCCAAATATCTAGTGCAGGACCCATGATTTGAGGCATGGTCTCAGGTCTCAGCCTCTTTGGTGTCCAAAGGATTGATGTCACCGAGATCGGAAATATAGTGTTAGACATCATTTGTACCCAACCAGGTATATTTTTAGTAGAGTGCAAAGGGAGCAGTGAAGCTAGTTATGCCGCCATGTAATACTTGTATAAATATGGGACTCCCAAACCACCTCCCTCCTTTCCACAATAAAGTGTTTTCCTGGCTATCCGTGGTCTAATCGTCCCCCACACATATTTATTAAGCTTTTGTTGCAAAGACTGAAGAGCCGCTTTAGTAACACCAATAGGGAGTACTCTAAAGAAATACAATAGCTTAGGCAAAATAGTCATCTTCACTGCTGTCAGACGCCCAAGCCACAAAAGATTTACATGACGCCAAGTAGATAAGAGCTGATTAAATAGGCCCGGGTAGTTTGCCTTGTATAATGCTTCATATGATGCCATCAGTTTGACCCCCAAATAAGGAAGCTTATTGATACAAAGCCAGGGAAAGTTACCCCTCAATAAAGTACTAGTCTGCTGCATTAAAGAAATACCCATAGCTAATGACTTCCCAGCGTTGATTCTGAGGCCCGACACGGTGACAAGAGACCAAATTTGGTGCCGTTATGTGTGGAGAAGAGATGGTGAGCAACCTATCGTCCGCAAACATAGACAGTTTGTGTTCCATTTTTCCATGATGAATACCCTTTATTGCCTGACTTTGTCTAATATTGGATGCCGATGGCTCCAGGGCCAATATGAACAATATAGGGGACAAAGGGCATCCCTGGCGCGTGCCCCTACTGATGGAAAAAGGAGCAGACTCAAACCCAGAATACTTCACCTTTGCTGTTGGCCAGTGGTACATAGCACTAACCCAGGATTTGAGACCCCGCCCAAAACCCCATTTGTCTGCATCAGGTAGTCCAGGAGAGGCAGTCAAAAGCTTTTTCCACGTCAAGAAATAACAGCATGACATCTGACTGGGCGGACATAGCCACTTCCATGAGCTGTACTATACGTCTCACCCCATCTGAAGATTGCCTCCCTGGGACAAACCCGACCTGATCAGAATGTATCAGGGAACTGAGAAATGTATTAATCCTAGTAGCAATGATTTTAGCTAAAATTCTTAGGTCTAGGTTCAATAAAGACATAGGGCGATAATTCTGCCAGGCTAAGGGATCCCTGGCTTTGGGATCATGACAATGGCAGCAAAGACTCCGGGTCAAAGCGATTCCATGTTTTGCTACCATTATACATGGTTGTGAGGTGTGCCACTACTTCTGTCAGTTTTTTGTAGAATACTGCTGTATAGCCATCAGGCCCAGGTCTCTTATTGGGTTTGAGAGATGCTATTGCTTGTTTTACTTCCAACACTGATATGTCTGCATTGACACATTCTGCCCAGTCTGAATCCAGCTGAGGCAGGACAGTATTATCGAGGTAGGTCTTTACTGCTCCATCATCAAATCTCTTCTGTGCCTCATATAGCCTAGCCAGGCCCTGCCTAAACTCTTCCAATATTTTACATGGATTGCTAGTCACTTGTCCACTACCCATCTTCAGATTGATATTGGGGGGAGTTTCGCCTGGCACCGCAATTGCGATGCCAAGAGGGTATTGGGCTTGTTTGCCAAGGTATAATACCTTTGAGCTGACCATTTATACCTGCGCTCTGCTGCCTGCATCTGAAGTGAGTTAAGCTCCACCCTAGCCTTCTCCATCCTCTGCCTATTTAATTTACAAGCATTGACTTTAAAAGCCTGGGATGCGGCCGAATATTCAGTTTCCAGTGAGGTCATAAGCTGAGTTTTTTTCCCTTTTGGCCCGGGCAGCCCTGGAGAGAAAATGCCCACGCATCACAGTTTTAAATGCTCCCCAAAGGGTTGATGATGAATGAACTGAGTTTACATTTGTATGGAAAAAAAATTCCGCCTCCTTTACAGCCTCCAGTACTTTTTCTTTTGAGGCCAGGAGGGTGTCATTAAGTACCCAGGCCGAGGGGCCAGGTTTAATTACTAATGACTTACAGGTAATGCTAATTAAGTCATGATCTGACCATGGCACTTGATGTATATAAGTCCGGGTAACATTAGGAAGAAAATTTTTGTGGGCAAAGAAATTATCAATCCTAGTGTGGAGGTTATGGGGGATGGAATAATGAGTGTAATCTCTCTGAAATGGGTTCATATCCCTCCAAATATCCACCAGACCTACCTTAGAGATCACAGAGTGGAACAATTGAGCATCCCTTCTATGTTGTGCCGTTGGCGGAGCAGATCTATCCAGAACTGGATCCATTGTAAGATTTGAATCGCCACCTACAAGTACTATTCTTTTTTTATGCCTATTCAGGAGATTACACACTTTATTCAAAAACTCAATTTGACCTGTATTTGGCGCGTAATAATTTAACAATGTGACTTCTGCATCCTGTATGGTACCTTGAAGCAGCAGAAACCTGCCAGCAGGGTCCGGAATTTGTTTAGTACATTTAAAATGCGTCCGGGAATGGATGGCAATAAATACTCCCCTCTGCTTTGTCTTTGCCCTGGCATGATATACCGTTGGATATTTAGGACTTAAAAATGTAGGGGTCGAAGACACAGAGAAGTGAGACTCCTGGAAATAGATTACATCCACATGCATAGAACTAAAGTATCTAAAGACCCTAGATCTCTTATTCTGAGAATTCAGCCCCTGCACATTAACCGATACAATTTTAAGCCCCATCAATATGGTGCGTTATGCTATGAGCTACATACCTCAGGAACATTAGTACAGCTTGATACAGCCCCCCCCCGGAAGGGGTGGTAGGAAAGGGAAAGGTAAAGAGGGTAAGGAAGGGGGCGGGTAAGAATTGAGGGTGATCTAGTAGGGCTAGAAAATAAAAGAGCTTGGGTGAGAGCAGAAACACACACATTAAAAAATCTTAAATGAATAACATAAAACCACATTGCAAATCTGACACATAGCTCCATCATTGTGACAACAGTCACTAGTGTCTCCTCACCAACAGGAATCTCCCGCTGGAGAGGGGCCGGACCACTCGCGTAGCTCTCGGGAGCCAAAGTAAGCTTACAGCCTTCCGCGCCTGATCGTGGAAATTAGCAACTTTTGGTTATCCCTTCAATGTGGATCGCCAAAATGCCTCAGATGGACTATCAACCTTTAAACTTTCCAGCATAATGAGATAATGCAATACCGTAAACCGTCAATCAATATAACCTGACATCTGTCCTCGCCAATCTACCAAGCCCCAGCCGGGGCATGGCATCGAGGAGAACTATAATCTGCAGCGGCCACCCCCGCCCGGTGAGCCGCCAAGACCAGGAAAAATGTCCCATGTCCCAAGCCGCCCACCACAATGGACCCACCAGGGCAACCCACTTTGAATTGGTAACATTCATAACCGTTAACAAACAACCAGGATCAGGAACGTCCCCAGGACATTATTAAATATGCATAGTTAGAGAAAAAAAAAAAACTAGGAACCTCCTCACATAGCATAAGCTTTTACACGCAGAAGAGGTGCACCAGAAAGCATGGGGGACCAATCGGCGGGCAGTCCAATGGACCAAAAACCTTACCCTCCGTGTAAGGCGTATAAAGAGAAAATGAGAAAACGGCCTCAGCGTCCTCTACTCATCACCTGATCTCTGAAAAGATTGAGAGGAAAGTCTCTTCAAGACTTGCATTCTTTGTTTCCGTTGCGATCTCTGTATGATATCAGCCGGGGCACGTTCCACCCGATCTTCCTTGTTGGAGTCATGCTGAGTAGGCAATCGATTCCCCTGTTCAGGGGTTTGACCCGGTAAGGCTAGATCCAGTTGCTTGAAACATTCCCGGAGCTCCAGTATTGTGGAGGCCTGGACTTGCCTGCCATTGTAAGAGAACGACACTCTAAAAGGGAAGCCCCAGCGGTATTTAATGTTCAGACTCTGCAGAACTTCTAAGTAAGGCTTGAATGCTTGCCGCTTCATTATTGTGGAATGAGACAAATCAGCATATATCTGGAAGCTGTTACCTTGGAAAGACAATGAAGCTTTTTCCCTGGCAGCTTTAAGAACAGCTTCTTTAGTCTGAAAATACAAAAACTTGTATTATATCCCTCGGGGGGCCCTCCGATTTGCGGCTGGTTAGGGCTCGATGAGCTCTCTCCAGCTCCAATCTCTCAAGCGGGATACCAGGGATAAGCTCTTGAATAAGTGCTGTAATGGAGCCTCTGGCATCCTCCATAGACTCCGGAAGGCCTCTAAAGCGCAAGTTGTTCCTGCGACAACGATTTTCGAGGTCCTCATGTTGGGACTGTAGGGTGCGCACTAAATCATGTAATTGCTCAATTTCTTGCCCGTGCCCCTCCATAACAATTGTGGCATCACCGATATGATTTTCAAGCTGCGACGTGCGGCCTCCTAAATCTTTTAGCTCCCCCAATAACTTCGCTGTCGTTTTTGCGGAGACAGTTGTCATTTCCTCCCGAATCATCTCCCGAATCTGCTGAAGCGTGGCCCGGTCTAGCATGGTAGGGGGGCCAGAGCCCACTATTTCTGATGGGAACTGAGCCCAACTATCTGAGGAGTCTCTAGAGTCCTCTCGCTCTCCCGCGCGCTTCGCCGGCTCACCTTCCATGTCAGACGCCATCTTGGATTGCTGACCGCCAGAGTCTTTCACTGTTTTCTTCCTCGGATTGCCCATGTTGCAGTCCGCCAGGGTGATCCACCGGGTGCTCCGGGTATACGGCTATCAGAAACTGTAACTTGCCCGCCAATTGGCCCCGTCAGGTAGGCAAACGACTCCCGAGAGTGCAGAGCGAGATCAAGCTGCGACCATCCCAACGTTGCGCGCATGCGTCCCGTAATATGGTTTTCATTAATAAAACAAATGGTTTATTGTTATTTTTGTTTAAAATAAAGGAGACAATTGTCTAAAAAATATTTATATTACTTTGTGGTGTTTGGCAACTCTTCCCTTGACAGTAGCTATGCATGTTGGGTATTGTTCTGTTCGGGAAATGTTGCTTTTTCAGATTTTACTTGTTTTTTCTCGTTTGCATAGTTTTTTTTTTTTTTTTTTTTTAGAAAAATGTGGCTTTAATTCTTCCTTTTTATTCTTTTTTTAGTGAAACTCTGTGCAACCAAAGAATTAATTGAGGCATTACTTCCAGAAAACTACGCCCACTAAGGCCTTGTAAAAGTTGCCCACGGCAACGAAACGCGTCGGTGGCGGCGGACTTTTATTCACTGTATATCGGGATAGATTGTTACATGAGGGGGATTGGAGGAGAACCATCCCTGGATTTTTATATGCACAATTTGCTTATATAACATGTGAGTGCATTTTTAAGTTTTAAAATACTGCTTTTGAGGGTATCACGCAAGATTTGCTTTTTTTCTTTTATATGTTATGTGCTGAGAACACTGTTTGGAACCCAGATTGGAGAGATATTGTTCCAGCATCCCTGATTTTATTCACTGTCGAGGTGGAGAAGCTCTCTTTTGACTGGGCTGTGTCTAATTTTGGGAATGATGGAAGATTAATCTGTTAAACCCACCTGTTGAGACACTTTGGTGGAGAAGCTCTCTTTCGGCCTGGCTGCATTTAATTTTGGAATTGTTGAAAAAGTAACCCATTATAAAGTTCACTTCCTGAGACACTCCGAACACTGTTTGGAACCCAGATTGAAGAGATATTGTTCCAGCATCCATGCTTGATTTCATTCACTGCCGAGGTGGAGAAGCTCTCTTTTGACTGAGCTGTGTCTAATTTTGGAAATGATGGAAGATGAACCTGTTAAGCCTACTTGTTGAGACATTTTGGTGGAGAAGCTTTCTTTCGGCCTGGCTGCATTTGATTTTGGAAAAATTGATTTTGGAAACATTAACCCGGTATAAGCCCACTTCCTGTGACACTCCGGTAAGAAGAGCTGTGTGGTGGTGGACGATTGGAACCAGCACGATTCTTTGAAAGTATATGCACTGCGGGTGTCGATTTACCTGTCAAGACTTTTTCGGGGCATCCCACTTGGGGATATTTAAGAATACTGCCCTGAATTAGGGGAGCTGTTATTATTTCTTGTAAATCTATTTGGACTCTATGGACAAAGGAGCTTTTTTACGTTGAGCACCCAAAAAGTTTCTAGTAAGCTAAGAGTTTTTTAGAGCGCGGTATTTAAAGTGTTTCTGTTTTCCAATAACCTATCTGTATCATCAGGGAGCCATGTGTCCTCATCCGAGGAGGAACCAAGGTAACTGTCAAAATCGCCGGGACGGTCCCTGGAGCCGGAGTCATGGAATAACTCACCCTCCTCCACGGAGTCACGACCGCCAGGAGCCTCATAGGGGTCATCATCATCGACAAAGAGAGAGTAGGCCGGTTCTAAATGCCGCTTCTTAATGGAAGCCATACCGACCAGCGGGCGCGCCAAATGACGTTCGAGACTGGCCACCCGTAACGCCAGGTCTGAATGGGACCCCCGGCTGACCTCCCCCCTCACTGGGGGCTAAATGTAGACATGGGGGGTGTGGGTGAAGCCATAGGCAAAGTGGGGTGCTAGGCCCATCCTGTTCTGCATTAACGCTCAGGGCACAGGGAACGCAAACCGCGCTGCGGCCGCTCAAAGGGGATATACCACACACAAGACACCGTGGAGCCCGCCCCGAGGGGCCCCCAAGCTTGCTACCCCCAGAAGCCTCCATATGGTGATTAAGCAGAAAAGGCGCCAAATAAAAGGCGCTGGGTCCCAGACCCGGGATGCCCCACAGCCTCGGAAGGGCGGACGGGGGGGGGGGGGTGAGAAGATACCGTGAGAAACCACAAGTAATGAGGGACCCGCCTGGAAGACACAACAGGGACAAGAGTTGAGCTTCCCACAGCGCATCATGCACAATAAAAATATATATATAACAATAGGAGCAGACTCACGGACCATTTGTAGTGCCAGGGACTCCTGAGACAGCGCAGCAGACCGTCTGAGGCCCACAGTTGCGTCCTAGGCTGGGACGTCCGGAATTCCGGGGGCACCCGCTAGAAAGGTCCAGAAGACAAGGCCAGAAGGATGCAGTGCAACTGTGCAGCGAGGGATTACCTCCAGGCGCGCACCGCAACCAGCCCACGCTCACAAAATGGCACTGGACTAGAGGTACCTCGAGGGGCGGGCCGAGCAGTGATGACGCGGATCGCGTCATCACGTGGCCCCTCCCCCCGACAGCGCACAAATGCTTTCGGGCGCCCAGCAAAGAATGGTGCCCAGAGACAAGACGAGGGAGCCCCCTCGGTAATGCGCCCCCGTCATGCGGCGGCGGGGACAACAGTAAATCCGCACCTCCACCGTGCGCCCGAAGAGCACCCCCCCCCCCAACAGAACCTGGCCGGGGGAGAATTAGACCACCAGAGGCGCATGGAGGGCGAGGGGGTGACCAGACAGGAACCGAGCAGCAGCGCAGAGGACACAAACTGTCAGTGAAGTAAAAGTGACCAAGCACAGCTCACACCACAAAAAAAAAAAAAAAAAAAAAAAAAACAGGCAGGGGTCCTAAGAGCGGTCCCCCGAGGCTCACTTTAGCCTCAGCCGGCTACACTTTAGTTATAGGGTCTGCGGCCCAGAGCATAGCTCTGCGAGCACCCGACCCCAGGTGCTCCCCTACCATCACCTGAACCTTCAGCCGGGGCTGGGAGGCAGAATGGGTCCGGAACAGGTGGGACTAGGCCTGCAGGGCCGACGGGCTTGGGATGCCCTGCTCGCCTGCGAAATCCATAGAGATCAATTATCTGTCGTCGCAGTCAGGACTGCAAAAGAACACAGGTATGTATTTTCCTGTCTTTTTTGGGCCGGGAGGGGCCACAAGTCTATTTGCAGTCGACTGCGCCACCTTGTGGTGGTTAACCCAAACGTGAAGAATTGAGACGAAGCAACCCGTGCTGTATACCAGGAAAATTACTAGTAAATTTTACCTTCTAACATGCTAAGATGCATGGCATCATTTGCTCGTTTTGGGACACTAAGCATCACCTCCAGCCCATCCTTAATTTCTCCCTTTCCTTCCTCACAACATGTTAGAAGCTCCTAAAATGAGAGGATGACAAACGAGTCAGGTAAAAAAAAAAAAAAAAATATTGTTGCAAGTCAATTTCCTATATCTATTATTTTAATCATGCTTGGGATATAAAAATTATATTTCAGTAGGTTGTACTGTACCTAATTAATGATGTTCCAACCATGGGTTATCATATATTGGATGCTGAACCAAGCAATACCACACTACAGCAACAACCCAGAACTTAAATTATAAGAAGTAAGCTCTAAGACATAAGAGTAGAAACAACAAGCAGCCATAACATAACAAGAGCTAGGTCTTGTATTAGTCTTAATATATTAGTCTATAATTTTAATGTGCGAACACAAAATAAATGTTCTTTATTGATTGACTGAGTTAACGATAAGAGGCATAACTTTCTATTTAAATAGACTTTAGGGATCACAAAGAAATTACACAAAATAGATAAAAACTAACAAACAGAGCTTAAATTGGACCAAAACCCACCCTGGAGTCTATGAGGGCAGTCATACTCGCTCCCCCCAGGGCACCCCTGTGAAAACCCCCCAGGTCACCCGAAAACTCACCTTCGTTCCTGGTCCAACGGCGCATGTGTGAGCAGCGGCCGCATCCCCACTATCCCTTTAGAAGGACAAGCGCCCGCACCAGGCATTTGTGAATGGGTGGTGCGGGCAAGCTCCCTGTTAAAGGGTAGCGGGGGATGCTGCTGTCAGCGCGCTCAGATCCGCTCTCATTAGACAAGCTTCCTGGATGAAGGGGCTTGAGCCGATCCAAACATGCTGATTAGACGAGAGGGCTGCACATGCGCCATAGGACCAGGGAAGGGTGTGTGAGATTGGGCAACCTAGGGGGTTTCACCCAGTGGGGCACCCCCGATTGTGGTGCCCCGGGGGGGGGGGGGGGGGGACCAAAACCAGGATAGTCCGAATCCTGGGTTTTGGTCCACTTTAACATGGCATCTGTAAAACCCTGCATCCAAAGCTGGCATTGGCCAATGCATAACTTGTAAAACAGCCATTGTGCTAAATATGTTGATTAAAAGCCCAGAAGGACCCAAGACCCAGAAGCACTCCATCATTTAGAATAGATTTGCGGGTGACACAATCTATACTGATTGGCTTAGATTGTGCACATGTGCCGTGGAAGCATGGAGTGAGTTAAGAATACCAGCAATTCACAGGGGTTTACATATGAGCACATTGCACATCGAAATGTCCCAGTAAAGTGGACCAAAACCCGAGTAAAAAAAAAAAGAAAAAAAATGTGTTTTGTTCGCTTTAAGAAAATATAAATCACTAGTGGAGCACTGCTGATTTCAAAAGCCTAGTCAGCAAGCAACTGTAGAGAAGCCCCTGGGACAAAATATTTAGTTGGTCTGGAAAATCCTTATTATGAACTTAAAGTGCCTAAATTCATAGCATAGTTTCAAGATTTTAATACATTGCTGTCTACACACATTAATTGGCTGAATCTGAATGTCAGCTGAGAAAACAGAGAAAATAAAGGAAAATTATGCTAATGATAGAAGAGGTTATACCACAAATTCCACATCAGAATTGAGGGCATTATGGATTGCTACCGCTCCTGAGAGCAGGTCATGTATTATTGTTGTGTTATTTAATTGTGGGTTTATTTGATTTAGTTTGACCTTTGTTGATGGGTGTTTGGGATTGAACAGATTCATAGTTAGCACTTTAGATAACATTTACCATTAGCTATTTGGCACTTTATTATGAATTGTTCACTCATTTAGAGTTTCTTTTTCAGCTTAGTAACACATGTTTATATTGCTCATAGGGTTCCTTTGATTATTATATTTAATTGGTAACTTTCTATTAACTATATTGAATAGGGTATATGCTTATATTTTTCAAACCATACTATGAAGAGTTACAATTATCTGATTAGCCCCCTGCCCTTTTTCTGTACTTCTTTATAATTGCATTGTGTGTTTATGTAGGTTTGTCTGCTCTCCTTTTATTTATTAATATTTATGGCTGATTTGTGGGATGGTGCTCTATTTTATTGGGGGGATTATGGGTGGGATTTTGTCCATCCCTCTAGTGGTCATTGTACAAAACCCATATCAGTAAAAGAGGGCAAGCCTACCGAGGATGATCTTTAATTGTTCTACAAATTTGATTGGACAGCAGCATCTTCAGAAAGAGAATCCAAAGTAGAAGACTTTTTGAGACCTGGGAAATTTTCATCAGTATACTGCCCCCAAACATAACCATGAAACACACCTGTACATAGACCGACCAGCCCCTTCCACCCCCGCAAGCCCCAGAACCTGTTACCTCTTCTGTCAGGTTCCAGACCCAGGTCACTGCCAACAGCCAAGTGCTGTCTACCGGGGCCACAGAGGTTGGGTGTCAGCAGTCATGGGTCTGGCACTCGCTCTCGCTGGAAGCAGTCCCAGCAGAGGTATTGTTGGTCTGGGTTTTTTTGACTATATGAATATTGGGATGATTCCCCATGTTCTGTGGTAAATAATACATATTTGAATACACATCTGTTTAATTTTTGGTTTTAAAAAAAAATCTCCTAAACTGCTGGCATAAGCCAACGGCAAGCCATAAAGTCTCAAAATTGAAAAAATACAATTCTGTGATTACTCACCTGTAGAATTGATTTTACTGTGTACAGCACGGCCTGTTTCATTTTAATCATTACATCTGGGAATTCCGCCACAAGGTGGATCAGTTAACTGCAGAATACTTGTGGCTCCTCCCGGACCAATAAAAGGCCAGGAATCACCCATAGACCCCCAGTGTTGAAAAGCAGTAATGCCAGAAGCCGGGAGATAAACCATGATGATAAAATACACAGCCCACAAAAATAACTACTTAAACAAATCACCATAAAGAGGCAACCAAGGACAACGATAACAAGGGAGGGATGAAACAGGCTGTGCTGTACACAGTAAAATCAATTCTACAGGTGAGTAATCACAGAATTGTTTTTTTCCTAGTGTACAGCACGGCCTGTTTCATTTCAATCATTACATCTGGGACATCCAATAGCAGTGTCCGTAAAAAATACCATTTTGTGAGTACTCACCTGAAAAATGGATATTGTTGGTGTGCTACACACCCCGCTTCACTTTTAATATTCTTCACTTATTGGGTTAACTCACCGCCAGGTGACGCTGTGCAGAGAGGAAGTCTTGTAACGAGCCCCCTTCCGGCCTACATATACCTGGTACCTCCCATTAATCACCAGTATATTAAAAAGCAGAAAGACAAGGTACCAGTATTTTACCGGTAACCTCAAAATCAATTTGATATAAATAAAAGCTTCACCATAGAAAGGCTTCGGAATACCGAAAAGGGTGGGGTGAAGCGGGGTGTGTGGCACACCAACAATATCCATTTTTCAGGTGAGCACTCACAAATGGTATTATTCTTGGTGTGCCACACACCCCGCTTCACTTTTAATATTCTTCACTTATTGGGACATCCAAAAGCAGTGTCCACAAGGGATGGGCAACTCAAGGCCAGGTGAAGCATAACTTAAATGACTGCAGTCTGCAGAACCTTGCAGCCAAAAACAGCATCCGCTGAGGCCCGCACATCAACTTTGTAAAACTTAGAAAAAGTATGAACAGAAGACCAAGTGGCGGCCTTACAAACCTGTTCAACAGAAGCTTGGTGCTGAAATGCCCAAGACGCCCCTGGAAAAAAGTTTCAACTAAAGGCTGAAGCGCAACACGCTTCTGAAAAAAGATAGATAAAGCAGAAACTTGCCCTTTCAACGTACTTAGCTGAAGACCAGAGTCCAGCCCTGATTGTAAAAACTCCAGAATCCTGGAGACCGAAAAGACCCTACAAGGATGATAGAAGAAGACCTCTTCCGGGCACTGATCAGAGTCTTAACGACTGAATCAGAAAGACCCTCCTCCTTCAGGATGGAGGTTTCAGCAGCCAGGCCGTCAAACCCAGCGCTGGTAAATTGGGGTAACACAATCGACCCTGAGTGAGCAGATCAGGCCGAAGAGGCAGAACGAACTGGTCCGCTGCCAGCCGAACGATGTCTGCGAACCACACTCGCCTTGGCCACCTTGGGTCCACGAGAACGGCGGACACCTTTTCCAGAGCCAACTTCCGAAGCACCCTGCCCAGCATGGGTATCGGAGGAAACAGGTATAGAAATCCCAGAACCCCCCAACTCAGGGATATGGCGTCCACTGCCAGAGCCAGAGGATCCTGGGAGAGCGACACGAAGTTCGGGAGCCTGTGATTGTGACGAGAGGCAAACAGGTCCACCTCCGGGGTCCCCCATCGGAGACACAGTGAGCGAAACACCCGAGGATGGGGAGCCCATTCTCCCAGACGGGGAAAGCCCCTGCTCAACCGGTCCGCTTCCTGGTTCTCCACCCCTGGAATGTATACCACCGAGAGACAAGGAACATGGGCCTCCGCCCAGGTCAGGATCCGGGACACTTCTCTGAGAGCACTCAGACTGCGAGTCCCTCCCTGATGATTGATGTAAGCAACCGCTGTTTGATTGTCTGAACGCACCTGGACCGGAAGGCCCAGAACGTGCTGAGTCAGGAGAGCAAGCACCCGACGGATGGTTCTCAGTTCCAGAATATTGATGGGTAAGTGGGCCTCTTGAGGTCCCCACTGCCCCTGAAACTGCAGCTCCTTCCAGAATCCGCCCCATCCCGACAGACTGGCGTCCGTGGTGACAATTTCCCAAAGGGGGGTCAGGAAAGACCTGCCCTACACAAGATTGGTCGAGACCAACCACCACAGGAGGGACTGCCGGACCCGGGAGGACAACTGGAAGGACTGATCCAGCGACCGAGGCTGCTGGTCCCAAGACGCCGACAGAAAAAGCTGAAGCGTTCTCGTGTGAATTTGAGCAAAAGGAAGAAACACTCTGTGTTGATGAGAGTCCAGGCCGGGACGAACTGACCCATCTTTCTTGGGGACTGCGAAAAGATTGGAGTAGAAACCGAGGCCCATCTCTAAGCACGGTACCGGCCGGATGACCGCCATCTCTAACAGATTCTTTACCGACGCCAGGAGCCCCTGCACGGCCAAAGGATCGATGGGCACCCGAGACCGAAAGAACCGTGAAGGAGGGCGAGACTCGAATTCCAGCTTGTAACCGGACGACACCACTTCCTGGATCCATCTGTCTGGAACCTCTTGGTTCCAAACCTGGGAGAAGTGTCGCAATAGTCCCCCCACCCGCACGGGTGAAGGCAGCCCCTCATTGCTGAGCGGGCTTATCAGCAGGCTTGGGCTTGGTGCCCCAGGACTGAGTGGGCCGGCCACGGCCCCTCCCCCGAGTCCAACCTGCACCTCTGGTAGAGGGAAAGGAAGCCCCCCTACCCGCTCTGAATCCTCGAAAGGAAGGCCTACCGGAACTTGCCCCCCTAAAGGGACCGCGAGGCCTCTTTCGTTGTGGCATCTTACCACCCTTTGCGACTGAATCAATTTTCCGCCGACCACTGACGCAGCCATACTGACCGGCGAACAGCCACCAGCATAGCCGCTGTCTTGCTACTCATAGCCAGCGCATCGTCCTGAGCGGATAGGACATAGGACACAAAAGATTCACACTGCTTAAGCGCAGTAAACTCTTTACAAGCGGGATTGAGATCCTCATATAGCCCCTGAATTACAGACCTAATCGGCAATAGAAGAAGGGCTGAAGCACACACCGGGCGCATCGCTGACCCGGCATAAATAAAACCATGGCGAGCATACTGGTCAATCCGACGATCTTCCCCATCCTTAGGGACAGTGGTCTCAGCAGACTGTACCATAGCCGTGCTGGAGAGCCCTAGCACAGGGGTATCGACGTCAGGAGGGACAGACCAAAGCTTCACCAACTCTGGTGGAAAAGGATAACGCTTTTCCCAACTGGAAGGGATTCCAGATAACCGCGTGGGATGTTCCCATTCCTTAAGGACCACCCTCTCAAAGTGGTGCTGTCTGGGAAAAAACCAACGCGGCTGAGGCTCTTTAAACAACTGACCCTTTGGCAGGGTGACAGCCTCAGGCAGATCTAAATCCAAAATTTTAAACATTTGAGCCAGAATGGAGGGGGTGTCAAAAGCAACCCCCGCCGACCAATCGCCAATCGCATCAGCCTCAAGCTGATCTGCAGGCTCATCTGACTCCAACAGGAATTTTTCCTCGTCCGGGGATCCATCGGACCATTCCACAGGCTCACATAACTCGTCCTGTGGAGCCGAAGGTACTGGAGCCAGGTGCTTCCGTTTTGCAGCGGCCTTTAACCCTGCTTTAACGGGCACTACTTTCCGGGGGCTGGCCGACCGTGCCGCCACCTCGGATTGTGAATCCCCACTTTTGACAGTGTCATGCGGGGTCCGGAACAGGGAGGGAGAGGTAGGAGATGATGAAGGTTGCGACGGGCCAGCAGCCGAAGCAACAGACTGACGCGCAATGCTCTGCTTTGCACAAGGAATGCAAATAAATACATCATCAGCTGGGAGCAGAGCCCCACAACTTATGCACCCCCCGGATGGCTCAGAAGAACCGTTTCCAGCAATAACGGAAGCCTCCATATGGTGATTTATGGTATTCGCAATTTTTTTGGGCTTTAAGGCATAAGCCAACCCGGGATGCCCCCCTTTTTTTTTTAAAAGGAAGGTCCCCCTTAATAAATATATATATATATATAGATTATATATGTACATTTTTAAATATAAAAATATCCCAATATATTTTTTTTTTTTTTTTAAAGAAAGACTAGCCAGGTAACATAGAGCCGGAGAGCCACTATAAACAGGGATCCCGGGATCTGTAAGGAAAAGAAAAACCACAATCAGATCCCCACATGTGTGTAACAAGCCAAAAACCGAAAAACATATCTATGCATGGCACCAAAGTGCCTTTAAATGAGCTAAAAAGACCACAACCTTGCCCCTTAATAAATCCAAAAAATGATGCCTCCTTAACAAAACACTCGCCCCATATCTACACATTATAGATATTAAACTCCCACTCAACCAGGGTGGGGCCGCTTACCTGAAAAGACCCAGAGCAGCAACCGGAGGGACGATGCAGCAGCCAGCAGCAGCAAAGGTAAATACAACCATGTGCGGCAGCGCCCCCCCCCACGTGACTTCCTTTAAACCTGAAGGAAGGAAGTGAAGCTGGGGCCGGCAGCATGACGCTACCACCGGCGCCCCGCCCCCTAAGCTCGATCAGTGCGGCCAAATCATCCAGGAATTAAAACCAGATGAGCCGCTACATGCGCACAACAAGGCAGGAGGCGGCGGAGGGGGGAGACGAAGGAGGGGGGAGGAGGAGAGGAAACAGCATAGCGCAGCCATACCGACAGAAAACCTGCCATACAGTGGCCGCAAGGAGACTAGCGGGGAAGGGGAGAGGCGGGAGGGGGCTGTGGAAACTCAGGCGGCAAGCCAACCTGCCCAGCGCGGTCCGCCCCAGCCGCCCCCCAAGCTGACCTAAACACACAAGCCGGCCAGTACTATAAAAGCAGACCTGGCCGAGGAAGCTCCCAAGAGGGAAAAGAGTCCACAGTCTGCTCAATGCATAAAGTAAAACACACATGTTATAATAAAGTTATACTGTGAAAAACACACACATAATACACAACCCTCTAACCCCCCCCCCCATAGTGAAGGGAGAAGGGACCGTAACGGGAGAGTAAGGGGCTATGGGGACCCTCGGGACAGGGGCATCCCATTTCCGGATCACCATGCCGGATAACCGCATTGCCCCCAAAAGAGGGGGTCGAGCGGAGGAGATAAGCTCCTAGGCACCTATAATGCCATCTACCATTTGCCCAGTGAGCAGCCTAGGCTGGGAGGCTTCCATTCCACCATCAAGGTATAAACAATCAAACCGGGCAGAAATAGACCAAAAGGGGGGTGCCGGGGTAAGAAGTCCTGTAAGCAGGAGACTTCGATCTTCTGTCTTGTCGTCAAGCAGAGAGAAAAATACTGGTGATTAATGGGAGGTACCAGGTATATGTAGGCCGGAAGGGGGCTCGTTACAAGACTTCCTCTCTGCACAGCGTCACCTGGCGGTGAGTTAACCCAATAAGTGAAGAATATTAAAAGTGAAGCGGGGTGTGTGGCACACCAAGAATATAGGGTGGGATCCCCAATGAGTAACGGCAGGCAGTTCAAGACACTACCGCCTGCAGCACCTTACGGCCAAAAACAGCATCAGCTGAGGCCCTAACATCAACCTTGTAAAACTTAGAAAAGGTATGAACAGAAGACCAAGTAGCGGCCTTATAAACTTGTTCAACAGAAGCCTGGTGCTGAAAAGCCCAAGAGGCACCAATAGCCCTAGTAGAGTGAGCAGTAACACGGAAGGGAAGCTCCTTCTCTTTAGCAGAGTAAGCTTGCACCACCGCCTGTCGGATCCACTTACTGATAGTGGATTTGGCTGGAGGCAAGCCCTTCCTAGGTCTAGAAGGAAGAACAAACAGCACATCAGACTTCCTAAACGACTCAGTGGCGACCAAATAAAATTTGAGCACCCTGACCACATCTAGAGAATGAAGGGTCCGTTCCTTAGAATTGGAAGGGGTAGGACACAAAGAAAGTAAGACAATGTCCTGATTAAGATGAAAGGCAGATACAACCTTGGGCAAGAAATCCGGCTTAAGCCGGAACACCACCTTATCCCGATGCCACTCAAAATAACACAATTCTGTGAGTAATTACCTGTAGAATTGTTTTTTCTGGGGATCCATTTCAGACCCTCCTTACACTTGGGATTACCTCCTTGCCAATAGGATGTGACTGCAAGACAAAAAAGGTGTGGCCCCTCCGGCCCCATAAGTAGCAGCTGCCTCCTAATTAAGATCAGTACTTAAAAAGCAGTAAAACATAAATCAGAGGCAGGCCGGGAGGCCCCCTTATAGGAGACAATGCTCACACCGAACTCTTGCATTCTCTCAAAATATAATCTCTTCTCTCTTTTTTTTTTTTAATGCCAATGAAATAATAAATGGACTAAACACCATCAAAAAAGCATCAAAATATAAATCATGACCAAAAAAGAGTGGGCCGGAGGGTCTGGAATGGATCCCCAGAAAAAACAATTCTACAGGTGAGTACTCACAGAATTGTGCTTTTTCTTCTGATCTATTCCAGACCCTCCTTACACTTGGGATCTCCAAAAGCAGTGCCATCTAAGGGCGGGATCCCCAGCACAGAACAGCAGGTAGCTTATTTCACTACCGCCTGAAGAATCTTTCGACCAACTACAGCATCAGCTGAGGCCCTAACATCTACCTTGTAAAATTTGGTTAATGTATTAACCGAAGACCAGGTGGCAGCTTTACAAACCTGTTCCACAGAGGCCTGATGCTGAAAAGCCCAGGAAGCACCAATAGCCCTAGTGGAATGGGCCTGACCCGAAAAGGGGGTTCCTTCCCATTAGCCGAGTAGCCTCTTTCCACTGCCTGCCTAATCCACTTACTGACAGTGGATTTAGCTGGCGGAAGCCCCTTTCTCGGCCCTTCCGATATAACAAAAAGAAAATCCAACTTCCGAAAGGAGCACCCTGGAGAGCAGATAGTACCAGATTCAAGTCCCACACCGGTAAAATAGGCTTGCGCGGTGGTCGGACAAGAGTGACTCCCTGAAAAAAAGTTCTAATGAGTCTATTACTAGCTGGATAGACTTCTGGAAAAAAATAGATAAGGCCGATACATGCCCCTTTAGGGTGCTTAATTGTAGGCCCATTTCTAAACCATCCTGCAGAAATTCTAAAATTCTAGAAACCGAATACCTTCTGCATGAAAATTTCCAGGAAATGAACACACGCCAGACCCTGTAGTAAATCTTGGCAGATGTCTTCTTCCGGGCCTGAATCATGGTATGAATAACCTTAGCCGATAAACCTCTCTCTGCTAAGATCGAGGTCTCAATAGCCAGGCCGTCAAAGCCAGCATCTGTAAATTCGGATGCCGAAGCGCTCCCCTGTGTGAGGAGGTCTGGATCGTCTGGCAGGCGCCAATGATCTACCGACATCCTTACTATGTCTGAAAACCAGCTTCTCCTTGGCCAGAGAGGAGCCACCAGAATGGTTGGTACCCTCTCCTGAGCTATCTTCCTTAGTACACGACCCAGGAGCGGGGGAAAAGCGTACAGGAGCTTGAACCTAGCCCCAAGAGGTTGACAGGGCATCCATTGCTATGGCCAGAGGATCCTTCGACAGGGACATGAACCTCGGCCGCTTGTGATTGTGTCTGGATGAAAAGAGATCCACCTCCGGACAACGGCAGCGAAGGCAAAGGGCTTGAAAGATCTTCTGACTGAGGGACCATTCTCCCCGATGCAGCGACCCCCTGCTCAATGCGTCTGCCTACTGGTTTTCTACCCGCGGGATGTAAACTGTCGAGATGCAGGGAACATCCGGCTTACTTCCCTTAGAGCACTCCTGCTCCGTGTAACCCCCTGATGGTTGATATAGGCTACCACCGTCCGATTGTCTGACTGGACTTGGACAGCTTGTCCCTTTAAACTGGGGGTCAGATACTGAAGCACTAGCCAGATTGCTCTTAACTCCAATATATTTATGGGAAGCGGATTCTCCTTCAGACCCCACTGCCCCTGGATCTTCTGGGTCTGCCAGATGCCCCCCCCCCCCCTAGCCTGTAAGACTGGCATCCGTGGAAACGATCTGCCACTGAGGTGTGAGAAAGGAACTGCCTACCAATAGGTGCAGAAGGTCCAACCACCACAGGAGAGATTGCCTGGCTGAGGGAGTCAGAACAAAAGACTGATCCAGCGACTGCGGGGCTTGATCCCAGCTTGACAACAGATTTAACTGAAGAGGCCTCATGTGAAACTGGGCAAAAGGTACGGCCTCGAAGCAGGCCACCATGAGGCCTACCAATTTCATCCCTAACCGGATGGTCGGCTGCTGACAGGGCAGTAAGGCCTCTATCTGGTTCTGAATCAACCGAGCCTTCTGCTCTGGCAGAAAAACTTTGACCTGAACTGTGCCCAGAGACATTCCCAAAAAATTCCTTACTGGCGCAGGGGTGATATGGGACTTCAGATAATTGATCACCCAGCCCAACTCCTCTAGAGTCGATAGGACCGTCTGCGTGTCCTTCTTGATCTCCTGAAGGGCCTTGGTGAATACCCTTGGAGTCGAGGATATGCCAAATGTAAGTGCCACAAACTGGAAATGTTTGCCTTCCAGGGCAAACCTTTAGAATTTCTGATGCCCTGGAAAAATCGGGATATGAAGATAAGCGTCTCTTATGTCTATTGTGGTCATAAGACCTCCGGGCTGAATCGAGCTTACCGTTGACTTCAGAGTTTCCATGCGGAAATGTTTCACCAGGATAAACTTGTTGAGACCCTTTAAGTCTAAAATAGGACTCACCAACCCATCCTTCTTGGGAATCGTGAACAGGTTGGAGTAAAACCCCTGACCTTCCTCCTGAAAGGGTACCTGACACATTACCCCTTTTTGAAGAAGATGCCGAACAGAGGCTCTCAGGGCAGTAGGTTTAGGCCTACTTCTCCAGGCTCCTCCTGCCCTGTTACGGGCCCTGCCCCAAAAATCCCTACGGGAACATGAAAAGAAGGCGCCTCTACCGCTCCGAAAGGGCCGATATGATGCAGGCCTTTGAAAGGGCTGAGCCAACCTCTTCCTCTGAGGATGTTTGCCATCCTTGACCATAAGGTCAAGCCGCTCCCCAAAGAGTCTTTTGCCTAAAAAAGGTAAATCTGTAAGGGACTTTTTAGCGGCAGCATCCGCCGGCCATTGTCTTAGCCATAAGGAGTGGCACAAGGCAACAAGAAGGGCAGAGGTTCTGGCACCTAGCCTGACCGCATCATCCATAGCAGTGATAGCAAAAGCGTTAAAGTCCAAGCAAGCTCTAAAATCCTTGGACTCCTGAGTGTGTCTGCGAGACTTAGCCTTGGCCAAAAGCTTCCTCACCTTCTTCCTCGAAGCCAAGTATACAATAGCTGTGGCACAAACCGGGCGTATAAGAGAACCTACCGTAGCAAAGGCATGGCGGGCCAACTGATCCATTCGTCTCTCTGTGGGATCTCTTAAGGAAGCATTAGTAGCAGATGGCATGATAGAAGTATTGGACAAACCTGATACTGGGGAATCCACTTCGGGTGGAAAAGACCAAAGCTTAATCATGTCTGCCAGAAAGGGATACCTAGAGTCTAGGATCCTAAGAACAGCTGGTAACTTGTTAGGATTTTCCCACTCCTTTAACACCATCCTGGAAAAATGCGGCTGTTCCGGAAATACCTGCCCTTGTCTCACCGGCCTAAACAGGTCGTCCTTCCCTCTTTTTGCCACCTTGGGGGGGGGGGGGGGGGCGATGAAAGTAAACATTCTGTTTCATCTGAGAGAAGGGGATCCTCATCAGAAGAAAATAAAATAGAATTACTGTCCTCTTCACCGGAGCGTAACTCGCCCTCTGAGAGCTGTTCATCCAGATACTCTTCCTCCTCCTCAGACCCAAAAGAAGCAAAGAAATCCCCTTCCTCATAAACAGGCTCCAAATGCCTCCTCTTATTGGTGTTCTTTTTAGGGACAACCAAGGATAACGGTCTTTCTAAGTTATCCAACCTGTGTGCACATCCGCCTCTGCCTCGCTGCCTTCCCCTTCTCCAGGATATATTAGAGTAGGCTGAGCTATGACACTCCCCAAAGCAATTGCTGGGCTAGAAACAGGAGCAACCGTTCTATTATGGTCTAATCCAATTCTTATGGCGCAAGCGGAACGGAACATATTGTGCTGAAACTACCCAGGGGATCCTGCTTACATAAGGGGCAGAGCCTGCCCTGCTCAAGCGGGATGCCCAAATCACTATCCTCTGATGCCTCCCTCATGGTGTTTTTTTTTTTTTTGTTTTTTTTTAATTTTTGCAAAAAGACATAGCCCTAAGCCTATGTCAATCCCCAATGGACTGGGAGGAACCACAGCCCCTTTTATCCTTCTTCCAATCTAAAAATAAACAGGAGGATACTCTATTGGGACCCCTACAGTTGCATGCACCTCATAGCCGCTAATGGCGGTCACCCGGATCTCCAGCGACCCCCTAGGACCGAACACACAGTGGGGCAATGAGCACCATTAAGCCCCATTAAGCACCGGGGCCCCCAGCGAAGACAGCGGGCCGGCCCGCAATGGCCGCACCACACACCGACCTCCGGGGGCTACCCTACCTCCTGCCCCGACGAGGTATGGCTGCAGGGTTTCCGCAAGGAGCGCGGACACCAACCTCCCTCCAGCCGGAAAGAGCAATACTGAAGACGCGGAAGCCGCCTCGTGCTTCCGCATTTGGCTCCGCTCCTGTGTGACGTCAGATCAAGCCCCTTAAAGGAAAAGGCGCAAATTTTAAAATTTAAAGACAAAAAAATCTTTTTTTTTTTTTTTCTCTAAAATAATCTAACACATGTAGGAAGAAGGATGGGTTGGATAAAAAATAAAACAGGTTCCTCAACAGGTACACCAGAGAAAAACCTGCGGCTGACATGCTTTTCAAAAAGCCTGCAGCCCAGAGCATAAACTCTGTAAGCGCCCCAAGACCCCGGCGCTTCCACCTTACCTTCATGAACCCCAGAACAGCCAAAAGCTGTGGGAGGCACAATTGGGTCTGGGGGATCCGTGGGAATAAGGCTTTGCAGGAAGCCGACAGGGTGCATTCCCCCGCTTGCTGCCAATCCTTAAGAGAGAATCTTCAACAACCTTCACAGTCACTTCAACTGCAAGAATGAAACTGATCTTGATTAGGAGGCAGCTGCTACTTATGGGGCCGGGAGGGGCCACACCTTTTTTGTCTTGCAGTCACATCCTATCGGCAAGGAGGTGATCCCAAGTGTAAGGAGGGTCTGGAATGGATCGGAAGAAAAAAGGAGGTTTCATGGAAAGCGCCCCCAGCTCAGAGACTCGACGCACCGAAGTAATAGCGACGAAAAAGGCAACCTTAAGAGTCAGAATGGACAGAGCGGCCTCGCACAGAGGCTCGAAGGGAGGACCCTGTAGAGCAGAAAGCACCAAGTTTAAATTCCAAACTGGTAGCAGAGGCTTACGCGGCGGACGCACATGAGTAACTCCCTGGAAAAAAGTCTCGACAAGCCTATGATTGGCAAAAGATCTTTGGAAAAAAATTGCCAGAGCCGAAACCTGTCCTTTGAGGGTACTAAGTTGAAGGCACGAATCCAGACCATGCTGTAAAAACTCCAGAATCCTGGGAATGGAAAAGTAATGACAGGAAAGAGACTTGGACTCACACCAAGCAATATAACCACGCCATACCCTGTAGTAAATAGTTGACGAAGATTTCTTCCGAGCCTGAATCAAGGTTGTCAACAACAGAGGCTAGCAAACCCTTGCCCATCAAGATGGAGGTTTCAGCAGCCAAGCCGTATAGCCAGCGTTTGTAAATTGGGATGGCACAGCTGTCCCTGAGTGATAAGCTCTGGATCATCGGGCAAGACGTACCGATCTACTGCCATCTGGACGACGTCCGCGAACCATACCCTCCTCGGCCAGCGGGAGGCCAGTAGAATGGTCGGTACCCCCCTCCTGGGCTATCTTGCGCAGCACCCGATCCAGCAGAGGAAAGGGAGGAAATACATAGAGGAGCCGAAACTCTGTCCAGGTAATTGCTAGTGCGTCTGTGGCGAAGGCCAGAGGATCCTTTGACAGGGAGACAAATCTTGGAAGCTTGTGATTGTGACGGTAAGCAAACAGGTCCACATCCGGCAGACCCCAGCGGCGACACAGGGCGTGAAATACCTTGTTGTTGAGAGACCATTCCCCCAGACGAGATGACCCCCTGCTCAGGGAATCCGCCTCCTGGTTCTCCACCCCCGGAATGTATACCGCCGAGATGCAGGGAACAGTCTCCTCTGCCCAAGACAAGATCAGGGACACTTCCTTGAGGGCTCGCTTGCTTCGGGTCCCTCCCTAATGACTGATGTATGCAACCGCTGTCTGATTGTCCGAGCGGACTTGTAGAGCACGACCCTGTAGGTGGGGAGTCAACTGGGAGAGAACCAACCTGATCGCCCTCAACTCTAGAATGTTGATGGGTGCATGGGCCTCCTGGGGACCCCACTGATCCTGGAACTTCAGTCACTGCCAAACTACCCCCCCCCCCCCCCCAACCGGTCAGAATGGCGTTCGTGGTGACAATCTCCCAGCGCGGAGGCAGAAAAGACCTGCCCACTAGAAGATTCCCAGAGTCCAACCACCACGAGAGGGACTGTCTGGCCAGAGGGGATAGAGCAAATGGGCCTCAGGGAGCCATCCTTCTTGGGGACCGTGAACAGGTTGGAGTAGTACCCCCGACTCTGTTCCTGAAGAGGTATTGGACAAATAACTCCGGATGCCAGAAGATGATGTACGGCCAACCGCAGTCCCTGAACCGACACAGGGTTTAGAGAGATCCAGGACCGGAGGAATCTTGGGGGCGGCCAGGCTGCAAGCACTATCTTGTATCCAGAGGAAACCACCTCCTGAATCCACCGGGCTAGATTCCCCAGGAGAGACCGGGGCGACCGCAGGATCTGTCTCGGCCCCAAGAGTCTCTGCGACCACCTGAAGAGGAGGACCCATGACCTCCCCTTGAAGGGCGAAAGGAAGAGGATCCTCAAAAAGGCCGAACCTGCTTCCTACGCTGGGGGAGCCTATCATCTTTGGTCAGCACGTCGAGGCGCTCGCCAAAAAAATGAAGTCCAGTGAAGGGCAGCCCCGTGAGAGACTTCTTAGCGGCAGTGTCAGCCGCCCACTTACGCAACCAGACAGACCTACGCATAGCGACCAACAGGGCCGAGACCCTACCGCCCAGCCTGACAGCGTCATCCATGGCAGATAGCACAAAGGCAATAAAGTCAGAAAAAAGCAAGAGATCCTTATAGTCCTCCGTTTTCTTGCATGATCGGGCAGCCTTGGCCAGGCGTCTGACCTTCCTTCTAAAGAGTGATGGCCACAATAGCCGCAGCGCAGACTGGACACAAACCGCCCCCTACAAAGGTGAAGGCATGACAAGCTGGCTGATCCATACGCAGGTCCTCGCTATCACGCAAGGTAGTAGTGTTGGGGGACGGCATGACCGAAGTGTTGGACAGACCCAGGACCGAAGCGTCCACCTCAGGTGGGCACGACCAACGCCTAACCAAATCAGCAGAGAAGGGCTACCTTTTATCTAACCCCTTGGGCACCGAGGGTAACCTGTTAGGGCTCTCCTATTCCTTGAGGGCCATATTAGAGAAATGGCCCTGTTCCGGAACTTCAGGCGTTGTTTGCCAGGGCGGAAGAGCTCACCCTGCCTGCAGTATCGGTATCAACCGGGAGCCAGGTATCCTCATCCGAGGAAGACCCTAAATCACTATCATACTCGCCCTGGCGATCCCCAGAGGAATCCGAGTCACGGAACAACTCCCCCCTCCGCCGGGGAGTCACGGCCACCGTAAATGTCAAGGCCCTCGTCCTCATCAGCAAAGAGGGACAAATCAGCGTCTAGGTGCCTCTTTTTGCTAGAGGCCTTGCCCGCGGCCGGCCAGTTGTCGCTCAATGCTGGCCACGCGCAGCGCCAGACCCGATTGCGACCCCCTGCTGGCTTCCCCCTCGCTGGGAGCTAAATGCAGGTGCGGGGGGTGGGGGGGGGAGGGGATGCTGTTAAGAGGACAGGACTGGAAAGAGAAGCACTCAGCCCAACCTGTTCCGTGATACACAAACCAAACTATCCCCAGAAGCCTCCATATGGTGATTATCAAAAAAGGCACACAGTCAGCCAACACGGTGTAAAGACTAAAGAAGAGCCCACCCGGGATGCCCCCAAGGGATGCCCCACAGAGAAGGGACCCAGGGAGAGGGGATATGGAGCCGGGAGAAACCACAATACTGCTATCCCCTCTGCAAGACATAAGCATGAAAACATGAGCATCCCACAGCACATGCACCAAGGAAAAAACACAATTCTGTGAGGTACTCACCTGTAGAATTGTTTTTTCTGGGAATCCATTCCAGGCACTCCTTACGCTTGGGATTACCTCCTTGCTGATCACGTGACTGCAAGAAAGAAAACAGGTGCGGCCCCTCCCGGCCCATAAGTAGCAGCTGCCTCCTCACCAAGATCAGTTTACTTAAAAAGCAGTAAAAAACAGAAAAACAGAGGCAGGCCGGGAGGGCCTATATAGGAGTCCATGTTACTTTACACCGAACCCTGCGAGAATACTCTCATAAATTTTTTTCTCAGAAAAGTTTTGTTCTTTTCACTTTCTCTTACACTTTTTCTATTTTTTTTTTTTTTTTTTAAATGCTAATGAAATAAATGGACTAAACACCATCAAAAAAAGCATCAAAAGATAGATCATGACCCAAAAAGGGTGGGCCGGAGTGCCTGGAATGGATTCCCAGAAAAACCAATTCTACAGGTGAGTACCTCACAGAATTGTGTTTTTTCTTCCAATCCATTCCAGGCACTCCTAACGCTTGGGATCTCCAAAAGCAGTGCCATCTATGGGCGGGATCCCCTAACGCAGAACAGCAGGTAGTTCATTTCACTACTGCCTGAAGAATCTTTCGACCAACCACCTTGTAAAATTTGGCAAATGTATGAACCGAAGACCAGGTGGCAGTTTTGCAACCTGTTCCACCGAAGCCTGATGCTAAAAAGCCCAAGAAGCACAAATGGCCCTAGTGGAATGGGCCGTGACCCGAAAAGGGGGTTCCTTCCCCTTGGCCGAGTAGGCTCTTCCTACTGCCTGCCTAATCCACTTAATGACAGCGGCTTTAGCTGGCGGAAGCCCCTTTCTCGGCCCTTCCGATATAACAAAAAAGGAAATCAGTTTTGCGGAAGGAATCTGTAGCTGCCATATAATATCTTACGGCTCTGACTACATCTAAAGAATGAAGCGCCCTTTCCTTAGCATTAGCCGGAACTGGGCATAAAGAAGGTAAGTTACCTCTTGATTAAGGTGAAAGGGAGAGACGACCTTAGGTAAAAAAAAAATCAGGCTTAAACCGAAAAACTACTTTGTCTCTCTGTAACTCAAAAATACCATTTTGTGAATACTCACCTGTAAAATGGGTATTATAAGTATGTCACACACCCCGCCTCAAGAAATTCATAACGTGTGGGACATCCAACAGCAGTGTCCATAAAAGGCGGGGATCCAAAACAAGGCACAACTTAAACGACTGCAGCTTGCAGAACTTTGCGGCCAAACACAGCATCAGCTGAGGCCCGAACATCAACCTTGTAAAACTTGGAAAAAGTGTGAACAGAAGACCAAGTAGCAGCCTTACAAACTTGCTCAACAGAGGCCTGGTGCTGAAAAGCCCAGGACGCCTCAACCGCATGAGTAGAATGAGCAGTAACATGAAAAGGGGGTACCTTCCCCTTGGCAAAATAGGCCCCAACAATGGTCTGATGGATCCATTTACTAATGGAAGATTTGGCAGGCGCCAAGCCTTTTCGTGGCCCAGAGGGCACCACAAAAAAGGCATCCGTCTTACGGAAGGAAGACGTTACCTCCAAATAGTACTTCACAACACGAACCACATCCAAAGAATGCAGGGCCCTCTCCTTGTCATTGCTGGGATTAGGACACAGAGAGGGCAGAACAATGTATTGGTTCAGGTGAAAGGCAGAAACAACCTTAGGAAGGAAATCGGACTTGAAACGAAAAACCACCTTGTCCTGATGCCCCTCAAAGTACGGGGCTTGAATGGACAAAGCCGCCAACTCAGAGACACGCCTAACCGAAGTGATGGCTACCAAAAAGGCCGCCTTCTGTGTGAGTGAAGACAAGGCAATATCATTCAAGGGCTCAAAAGGAGAATCCTGAAGAGCAGAAAGAACCAAATTCAAATCCCAAACAGGGAGTAAAGGTTTTCTAGGAGGCCGCACGTGCCTGACTCCCTGGAAAAAGGTCTTAACCAAAGGATGTAGAGCAAATGACTTTTGAAAGAACACCACCAGGGCAGAAACCTGCCCCTTCAGAGTACTAAGCTGGAGTCCCAGGTCCAGACCATGTTGAAGAAACTCCAGAATTCTGGAGATGGAAAATTCCCTACAAGGCAACGCCCTGATCTCACACCAATCAATATAAGACCTCCAAGTCCTATAGTAGATATTAGAGGAAGACCGCTTCCTAGCACTAATGAGAGTTCGAATCACAGCATCGGAAAGACCTTCCTCCTTCAAGATGGAGGTTTCAGCAGCCACACCGTCAAAGCCAGCGTTAGTAAATTGGGATAACATAGTTGACCCTGGGTGAGCAGATCCGGCAGCAGGGGCAGAACGAACTGATCATCTGCTAACCTTACCACATCTGCGAACCAAACCTGTCTTGGCCACCTTGGAGCCACCAAAATTGCTGACGCGCCCTCCAGGGCCAGCTTGCGCACCACTCTGGCCACCAAGGGAAACGGAGGGAACAAATACAGAAACCCCAGATCCCTCCAGTTCAGAGACATGGCATCCACTGCCAGAGCCAGTGGATCCCTGGAGAGAGACACAAATGTCGGAAGTTTGTGATTGTGACGAGAGGCAAAGAGGTCCACCACCGGGGACCCCCACCTGAGACAAATCAAGCGAAACACTTTGGGGCTGAGAGACCATTACCCCCGGCGAGCTGAGAGCCTGCTCAGAGAGTCCACCTCCGTGTTCTCCGCTCCCGGAATGTAAACTGCTGAAATGCACGGGACGTGGCTCTCCGCCCAGGCCAGAATCAAAGACACTTCCTTGAGGGCACTCCTGCTGCGAGTCCCTCCCTGGTGATTGATGCAGGCGACCGCCGTCCGATTGTCCGACCGGACTTGAACCGGCAATCCTTGCAACTGATGAGTCAAGCGAAACAGAACCATCCTGATGGCTCTTAATTCCAGAACATTGATGGACTTGTGAGCCTCCTGAGGCTCCCACAGTCCCTGAAACTGCCGATCCTTCCAAACCCCCCCCCCCCCATCCTGATAGGCTGGCATCCGTGGTGACCGTCTCCCAACAAGGAGCCAGAAATGATCTGCCCCTCAACAGATTGTATCCAATCCAATGAAGGGAGCGCCGGGGTGTCATCAGGAAGGACTGATCCAACGACAGTGGCGACCCGTCCCAGGCCAGCCCACCAGCCTCATCCCCAGTCTGATGGCCGGACGAGGAATGGACAGGAGGAGTCGAACCAACTCCTGAATCAAGAGAACCTTGGACTGAGGAAGAAACACCCTGGCCTGGGAAGTATCTATGGACATTCCCAGAAAAGACACTAACCTGGACGGAGAAAGGGAGGACTTGGGGTAGTTGATCACCCACCCGAATCTCTCCAGAGTGGACACCACAGTTCTGGTGTCCAATACCGCTTGGCTGAAGGAAGATGCCATAATGAGAAGGTCATCCAGATAAGGGACAATGTGAATACCCTGGGCTCTGAGGAGAGCCATCACCCCGGCCAGCACCTTGGTGAAAAACCTTGGGGCCGAGGCAAGACCGAAAGGAAGTGCCACAGACTGAAAATGCCGATCCTCCACCGAGAACCTGAGAAATCTCTGGTGCGCTGGAAAAATCGGAACATGCAGATAGGCGTCCTTGATGTCTACGGACGCAGCGAATGCAGCGTTTCCATGCAAAATGTCCGCGGATAGACAAACCTGTTGAGGATCTTTAGATCCAGAATGGGTCGAACCGAGCCGTCCTTCTTGGGCACCGTGAACAGATTGGAGTAAAAGCCCCGACCCCTTTTTGGTGGGGGCACTGGGCGAATAACTGCCATGTCCAACAGACTCTTTAGTGCCGCCTGGAGCTCCTGCGCAGCCAGAAGGTCCGAAGGCACCCGAGACCTGAGGAATCTGGGAGGGGGCCGGAGCTCGAACTCCAGCTTGTAGCCGGAAGCCACCACTTCCCGGATCCATCTGTCTGAGACCTCCTGGTCCCAGACCTGGGAGAAGTGTTGCAGCCGTCCCCCCACCCACATGGGTGAGGGCGCCCCCTCATTGCTGAGCTGGCTTGGCAGCGGGTTTGGGCTTAGAGCCCCAGCTGTATCCTGGGCAGGCACGTCCTCTGCCCCTGTTCCAGGAATCTCCTCTGGCTGCGGGGAAAACAAATCCTCTGCCAGCTCTAGCCCCACGAAAATAGGAGCAAAGGAACCCGCCCCCGTTGCGTTGAGGTAACTTACCGCCTTTGGCAACTGAATCCAATTTCTCACCAAAGAGCCGTAATCCCACAAAGGGAAGAGCGGTCAGCAACTTTTTAGACACAAAATCAGCCGCCCACTGGCGCAACCAAACCGAACGCCGAATAGTCACCAATAGAGCCGACGTTCTGCCACACATCATCAGTGTGTCATCCAAGGCGGCTAGTATAAATGACAAAAACAATTCACACCGTTTAAGGCCAAGGAACTCGTCACTATCCGGATCTAACCCGGAAGACGTCAACAGGTCCCTGACCACCGACCTGGTAGCCACCACCAGCAGCGCTGAAGCACAAACCGGCCTCATGGCTGACCCAACACTGGCAAACCCATGACAAGCCATTTGGTCAATGCGTTTATCCTCACCATCTTTAAGCGTGGAGCAATCAGGAGAATTTAAAACAGCAGTGTTGGATAAACCCAGAATCGGTGCATCCACCTCAAGAGGGGACGCCCAACACTTAACGGTATCCAAGGGAAAGGGATATTTTTTGTCCCAACCCTGAGGGACACCTGGGAGCCGGGCAGGCCTCTCCCATTCCTTAGCAATAATCCCACCAAAATGCTTTTGGTTAGGAAATTCCAAGCGCGGCCTGGATTCTTCGAAAAATTCCCCCTTTTGCTGTGGAACCACCTCAGGAGGAGAAATAGCCAAAACCTCAAACATCTGAGCCAGAACATTAGGAGTATCCGAGGACCTCTCCAAGCCCCGCTCGGTATCAGCACCCACAAACTGCTTATCGTCTGAATTATCTGATTCTTCATATACCTCCCCTTCCTCAAGTTGGGAGTAATCAGACCAGTCCAGATTATCAACATCATCCAAGTCGGCCGCCGGTGAAGACGGTGACAAGTGCTTTCTCTTAGCCGGAGCCTTTCTGGTGACCGTGCTGGAGAATAATTTTTCAAGATTGGCCAATCGGCCACACATTTCCGATTGCAACTGCCCGCCCATCACCACGTCAGACTGAGCACGGATCAAACTGGGAGGGGGGGGGGGGGGGGGGAGAGACCGGCGGCGCTGAACCAGACGCCTGGGGTCCGGGCTGCCGCGTAATAGTCTGCTGCGCGTATGGTATACACAGATATACATCATCGCCAGTAAGGAATGCCCCACACCCCATACACTTCCGGGATTGCCCCGAGGGGAGCCCGAGCCCAGTTTCCGGGAATGCCTCCATAAGTTGAACTTATAGTTGGTCGCAATGACCGAGGGAATTACGCATATAAGCAACCCGGGATGCCCCTTCAATGTCTCCAGTGGGAGGATTTGAAATAAGTCAATTAAGAACCCAGGGACCCTAGGACCGGGAGAAACCCCCTAACACCACTATAGGTTATAGCTGAAAGACATAATAAAAAGGGCTAGTAAGAAAAAATATATAAATATGACATAATATAGAAATGTAGGTGATGGGAAAGAAGGGGGGCCCACAGGGCCACTCACTGTGGTCCTTGAAGACAGCGTCCTCTCGCCGTGAGGTAAAGAGCAGCTCTGAGGAGATAAGGGGGGCGTGGCCAGCGCGCAGCACGCAAAGTGCCAAGCTCCGCCCCCCTTCTGAGGAAACAGGCACGGAGCAAAGCTCCTCAGCGGTGCCTGTGACACAGGGGCGGGCCACAGTGCTGGAAAGCCTGGCCCCGCCCCCAAGTATGAAGGCATGAGGGGAGAAGCTCCCCTCCGCCATGACAGTGCAAAAGGCTGGCACCGCAGCAATGTGCGGCCGCAGCGCCGGTATCAGAAGAGACCATAAGGAAGGGAGCGGGCCGTGGCTTTTACCCTGACGCCTGGCCCCGCTCCCCGCTCAGGATCCCAGGCCGCAAAAGCGCCAAACAGACGGGTGGGGGCTGCGGCTCGTGCCTAAAGCCCGGCCCCGCCCCATTTACCTCAGAGAACTCCTGCATAAGAATGGCGGCCACAGCGCCTTTTGACAGTGAAATACACGCTGAATTAAGTAATAATTACGCTAATAACTATTGGGAGAATAATTCAATAAATTAATACATTATTAAATTAAGAATTATTGATTACCAAATTTGGACCTAACACCGAATAAGGGGCCCTGCTCCTACCCTCCCCTACCCCGCTAGGGAGAGGGGCATTATCCAAAGGGGGGGACCACCCAAAGTGTAAGGCCAAGGGATGGGGCATCCCAAACCGGGGTCACCGTCCCGGATCGCCGCCTACCCTCTTGTATAGGGTCTCACGGGAGAGCATTTGCTCCTAAGCACCAAGGGTGCTTTTCTACCCTCACCCGGACCGTCAGCCTAGGCTGGGAGGCATGGGTAACAGAAAAAAAGATCCGGGCAGAAATAGATAACTAAAGGGCCGGGAGTCATCCCGGCTACCTGAAATCCCCCTGTGCAAGGAGGAGACCACATCTTCTGACTTGCTCGCCGTCTGCAGAGATGAAGACTGGGTAATGAGTGGGAGGTCCCAGGTATTTATGGAACGGGAGGGTCACTCTTTTTTCCTGGCATCTCTGCATATCGCCCTCTACAGGTCAGTATTACCCAAACGTTATGAATTTCTTGAGGCGGGGTGTGTGACATACTTAGAATATAAGGAGACTTCATACATAAGGCGGCTAACTCAGAAACACGCTGCACAGAGGTGAATGCCACCAAAAATAACACCTTAAGCGTCAAAATGCCCAATGGAGTGTAAATCATAGAATCAAGGGGAGCACCCTGCAGAGCCGTCAACACCAGATTCAAGTCCAGAGCCGTCAACACCAGATTCAACACCAGATTAGGGGGCAGTTGTGGCCTAGAGGCAAGGGGAGCGCACTTGCGACTGGAAGGCTGCAGGTTCGAATCCCGGTCCTGGGACAAGACCGAAGTGCTCTTGCACCCAACCCCGCAACTGCTCCCCGGGTGCCACAATTAGGGCAGCCCACCACCCTGAGCACACTCACTGCACGGATGGGTCAAAAGCGGGGGATGAATTCCTATGTGTGCGCAAGCATACAATGGCCATCTATGCATTAAAAATTGAAAAATTAAGGACACGAGTGACCCCCTGAAAAAAAGTCTTTTATGAGCCTATTACTAGCGATAGACGTCTGGAAAAAAAAAATAGACAAGGCCGATACATGCCCTTTTAGGGTGCTTAACTGTAGGCCCATTTCTAAGCCATCTTGTAGGAATTCTGCACGAAAAATTCCTAGCACCAGGATATGAACGACCACCAGACCCTGTAGTAAATCATGGAAGAAAACTTCTTCCGGGCCTGAATCATGGTATGAATAACCTTGGCCGATAAACCCTTCTCTGCTAAGATCGAGGTTTCAATAGCCAAGCCATTAAAGCCAGCATCTGTAAATTCGGACGCCGAAGCGCCCCCTGAGTGAGAAGATCTGGCTCGACCGGTAGGTGCCGATGGTCTACCGACATCCTTGTTATGTCTGAAAACCAACTTCTTCTTGGCCAATGAGGAACTACTAGAATGGTAGGTACCCCCTCCTGAGCTATCTTTCCTAATACACGGCTCAGGAGCGGAAGCGGGGAAAAAATGTACAGAAGCTTGAACCTTGCCCAAGAGACTGACAGGGCATCCATTGCTATGACCAGAGGGTCCTTTGATAGGGACATGAATTTCGTCCGTTTGTGATTGTGTCTGGATGCAAAAGATCCACTTCTGGACACCCCCAGCAAAGACAAAGGGCTTGAAAGACCAACCGACGGAGGGACCATTGTCCCCAACGCAGAACCTTCCTGCTCAGAGCGTCGGCCTCCTGGTTTTCTACCCCCGGGATGTAAACTACTGAGATACAGGGAACATTCTCCCCTGCCCAAGTCAGAATCCGGCTTACTTCCTCTAGAGCACTCTTGCTCCGGGTACCCCCTGATGATTGGTATAGGCTACTGCTGTCCGATTTTTAACTTCTTTAAGCTGGGGGTCAGATACTGAAGCACTAGTCAGATTGCTCTTAACTCCAATATATTTATGAGAAGCTGATACTCCTACGGCCCCCATTGTCCCTGGATCTTCTGTGTCTGCCAGATGCCCCCCCAACCTGTGAGACAGGCATCCAGGGTAACGATCTGCCACTGTGGTGTCAGAAAGGACCTGCCTACAGACAGATGAAGAGGGTCCATCCACCACAGAAGAGATTGCCTGGCCGAGGGCGTCAGAACAAAAAACTTGATCCAGCGACTGTGGGGCTCGATCCCAGTTTGCCAACAGATTCCACTGAAGAAGCCTCATGCGAAACTGGGCAAAAGGTACGGCCTCGAAGCAGGCTACCATAAGGCCTACTAGCTTCATCCCTAGCTGAATGGTCGGCTGCCGGCAAGCCAGTAAGTACTCTATTTGATTTCGAATTAGCAGAGCCTTCTGCTCTGGTAGAAACACTTGACTTGTCCAGAATCATTCCTAAGAAGTTTCTTACTGGCGCCGGAGTGATATGGGACTTCGGGTAACTGATCATCCAGCCGAACTCGTCCAGAGTTGATAGGACCATCTGCGTATCTTACATGATCCGCTGAAGAGACCCGGCTGAAATTAAAAGATCGTCCAAATATGGAATGATGCATATCCCCTGGCTCCTGAAAATGGTCATGAGACCCTCCAAAACTTTGGTGAAGGGGGGCATGGCTTGGTGATGGCCGCGTGAGGACACCTAATCTCGAGCTCCGTCTAGCACCCGCAAGAAAAGCCCTTAAAGTGGACCAACACCCACCGGTGATCGGCCCGGGAACCTATAAGATTCCCGGGCCGATCACCTCCCTCCCCGCGGGACATCCGAGATCGGGATGTCCCGCGGGGTGAAACCCCCCCAAACACCCCAAACTCCTTACCTTATCTTCGGCGGCGGCCGGCCACCGCCGCCTCCCTCGCGCCCCTCTAGACGTGCGCGCACCCGCGCTGGCCGTCTGTGAATGGCCGGCGCGGGCACGCGCGCGTCAAGAGGGACGCGGCTTGTCCGTCGGCGCGGGGAGAGGTGAGTTCGGGGGGGTTTCACACAGCGGGGCACCCCGATCGGGGGTGCCCCACCGAAGTGGACCAAGACCCAGGATAGTCAAAATCCTGGGTGTTGGTCCACTTTAACAAATTTAGCTAGTGTCCTAATTTCTTGACCTACCTGATGTCAAAGAAGCGGAGATCTAAGGTGGCGGCCGCAGGGAGCAGATCGGGCCACATTGATGCCTTTTTTCACTCCGGGGAGAGAAGATCCAGAGGTGGAGAGGGCCGCAAGATGGCGGACAGCCTCCTACAGGAAACCCTGCGATCGGTGGGCGAGCGGACGGGAGACTCGCCGCTTTGCCCTGCGATCGGGACCCCCGGAGAGGATCACCAGGGTGGTGTAGCCCTGCGACGCGAAGATTCCACAGCGGAGGTTCCGACGGAGACAGGAGGGCGCGCAGTGTCGCCCCCGCGGCTGCAGGCGGAAGACAGACCGAGGAGGAGGGCTGGCGCCAGGAGCCATCAGAGTGCGGAGTCCAGTGCGGAGGGGGTGATCGGGTGTGCCGCCCCCCGCAGCAGTTACAGCCCGGGGAGGTGGAGAGACACGGCCGCAGCCTTCCTCCGGCCCCGTTGCCAGTGAGCACGCCGCTCCTTCACAGCATCTTCAGACCGGGGAGAGGGAGTGATGCGGCAGCAGCCTTCCCCCGGCTCCGCTGTCACCGATCATTACCAGACGGCGGGGGGCGAGACAGGAGGGGAGACCCGCTGAGATCGGGAGAGAGACAACAGGACACCACCATCCCTGCAACACCAGAGCTGCGGAGAAGAGGAGGTGAGGTCTGCATCTAGTTCCCCGGGCCCCTCCAGAAAACAGCCAGGGAATGACGCTGGGGGGAGCAGCAGCCCCGGGGAGGGGGGGGGGGAGGATTTGTCTCCAGCTGCAGACAGCTTCACCAAACACATTGCCTGCTAAGGGGAGAAAGCAGCAATGGGGCGGACTGGGCAAAGGGAGTACCAACATGCTTCCTGGTGGGAACATAGCAGTTGTGCCATATAATGCAGGTCTACACACATGATGCGGGGGGGGGGGGTTCTCACAACAGAGCCAATGAGCACCAGCCCGGGGGGGGGGGGGGGGAGGGGACTACCTTCCTGCAATTACCACGAGGAACCTGGGGAAGGGAGACCCGAGAACAGGGGGATGAGACCGCCTCGACAGGCCAAAAATAATGGCTTGCCGCAGGGCGGGGTAGACGACAGTCCCAGCTCCCCAACAGCACCGTCGGCTTCCCCGTGCTGGTCACGTGAATCCCCCCCACACAGCCCAGTCCTATATGACCATGAGGATACGGGCATGTTGGATCTCGACCAGCACAGCATCAGAGCTCTCCTATCGTCTTTACCCACTAGGAAAGATTTTGAAACCTTCATAAACAGAATGGAGTCCACTCTCCGGAGAGACGTAGATGAAGTATCGAAACAGGTGCTGGAGGTGGGAACTAGGGTCACAGCCGTAGAACAAGTGCAGGACTCGGTCCAGCAACATTTGTCCACTATCGAAAGAGCGCACATCGCCTTAGAAAGAGCCCAAGAGGAATCATCGCAACACATAGCCAATATTCTACTCCACCAAGATGACATGGAAAATAGGGGGAGAAGGAATAATATTCGCATAAGGGGGCTCCCTGAATCCCCAGAGAATGCCAACCTGTCTGAGATTGTGACCCAAATCTTCAACCTGGTTCTTGACCGTCCACCAGAGGAAGCACTTGAGCTAGATAGGGTTCACAGGGCTCCGGGACCCAGGAATCCAGATCAACGGAGACCCCAAGATATAATTTGCCGTGTTCACTTTTAAAAAATAAAGGAAGAGATCATGAGACTCGCCTGGGCCAAGAAAGGCATTTCTTTTAAGGGGACTCAGATTATATTGCTACCCGACCTGGCGCGGCGTACACTATGAATGAGGAGGATCCCGATACCCCTCCTAGAAAGTGCAAAACAAGCTGGCGCCACTTACAGATGGGGACATCCCTGACATCCCTTTCATCTTATTCTCCAGCTGCGGGGTCGAAGCTTTACACTTCGCTTTCACTCTCAGCTACCGGAGGCGTTCAAGTTTCTGGGATCCCCAGGCATGGAGTTGGAGAACTGGCTTTCTCCCTCGCTGGGCCCCATCCGGGCGCAGTGGGGCGGGGGCGGAGGGCGTGACCCGCTTCCCAGAAGAAACAGAGGGGTCAGACCCAGAGTCCGCAACGGCGCAATAAACAAGGTTTTGTCTGACTGGCTTACCGCTGATCTAGTCAGGTTGAATTTGCACAATGGGTTGCTGACCTTAATAATACTGCCTTGAGAAGAGGACGTGACACTTTTTTTTTTTTTTTTTTTTGCTGGTGGCGTGCCTTGGTCCTGTGGCCGGCTCGGCTGGGGGTTGGGGGGGCGCCGCTGAGGTGTGAATTGCACATAGAATATCACGGTGTGGGCTCTTCTGCTCCGAACGGCTCCCCCTGGACTGGGCCTCTAGGGGGTCCGGGCCTCGGGACAATCCCGTCCGGACCAGTCGAAAACAGAGACCCCATTATTGTTGTTCTAAAACTTTCTCAATATTAATACTGTTTTATCTGTTTCAGTTGTTTAGCAACCTAACTACTTGGCACTTAGCTGACGAAGTTTAGGAATTATAAGAGCAATGTTTTGTTAGTAATGGGCTTATCTCCAGGCCTAGGTCTATGTTAGGCCCGGGCCTCAGGATATCCTCACAGTTCATGGACGGGTGGGCTTATGTCGGCTTCCACTTTCCACTTCTCCCATTGCATAACCTCCTGAGCTCTCCCAGAAAGTGTTTGGGATAGCTTATCCGGAGGGAGCGCGTGGAAGCGCCTTTTGTTCCTGGTGTGTTCGTTCTCCCTTTCTCCCCTAACTCCTAGCTCCCCATAGTCTTCCCCCCCCCCCTTCCTTTTTTCTTCTTATCCCCTTCTTCTTTCCTCTCCCTTTCTAATCTCCTGCCCTTCCCGCTCTCCCGTTTATCCCTCCACACCTTGTTGGATAGACCATGTCGAGTATTGCCATCTGCTCCTACAACACGAAGGGTCTAAACGTTCCAGAAAAAAGATCTAAAATCCTCTCTGAGCTCCATAAAAATAAGGTTAAAATAGCTCTACTACAGGAAACTCACTTTAAGGAGGGTCACGTACCAATAATTCGAGACCGCCATTTTACCTCATGGATACATGCCCCAAACCCAGAAGCGAAGTCAAAAGGGGTGTCCATAGCTTTGCACCAGTCCCTTTCCCATGGACACCAAAATTGATCCTGAAGGTCGATTTATATTCTTAAAACTGACACTATTCACAAAGACTTACACGGTAGTGAACATCTACATCCCCAATCAGGACTCAGCCCCTTACTGCTGTGCGTTACTAAAACAGCTAGCTAGCTTTGCAGAGGGCATTATTGTATGTGGGGGAGATCTTAACTTACCTCTCAACCCGCTGATTGACACCTCCTCTGGTAGATCGGAGATCTCAATGGCAGGGCTTAAAAAGCTGAAGAAACAACTACTAGAATTGCAATTAGTGGATGTTTGGCGGGCACTACACAAGAGGGACAAAGACTTCACCTTTTACTCTAACGCCAATAACTCATACAGCCGTATTGACTACATCCTACTAAGCCATCACGCCATGTCCTGGAACCCAGAAGCGAGCATAGGGAGTATAGTGTGGTTGGACCACGCCCCAATTTTTCTGTCTGTAGATGTGCCCGGACTGTATCCGAGGGGATGGGATTGGCGTTTAAATGATAATCTGCTTAAAGACGAGGCCTGTTTAGCAGCAGTGCGGGAGAGCATAGGACACTTCTTAGCGGACCACCGCAGTGACGAGACACCCCTCCCTGTACAATGGGAAGCGCTTAAATGTGTAATGAGGGGGATCTTTATTCAACATGGTACCAGGCTTAAACGGGTAAGATCCTCCCTAATAGAAAAAAAACCAATTAGCCAAATTAAAACGTCGGAGCTCACGCATAAATGTATGCCCACTAACGAGACCTTGATCAAGTTACAAAAAGCTAGAGATGACCTAAAGAGCCTGTACAACCAAGTATTTCTGCGGCATAGAGATCGGCTAAAGGGGATGTTCTATGAGCATGCCAACAAACCAGGTAGGATGTTAGCGAGATCGCTACACCCTAGGAGCTCTGCCATTTATATTCCTAGCATAAAAACTCAAGAAAATAACGAGACTTCTAATCCGAACGAGATAGCGAAGTCCTTTAGGGACTACTACAATACCCTTTACAACCTAACAAACTCTGCTCCATCTGCTGCACACTTACCTCCCTTGGAGACAGTCCGGGCATACATAGATAGGACCCCTCTCCCTAGCATCTCCCAGGCAGACGTTGAGCACCTCCTGAGTTCCAAAAGGAGCCTCAAGGGAGAGAAGGCGATACACAACACCCCGGTGGGAAAAAGCCCGGGACCCGACGGTTATACCCCAAGGTTCTACAAGACACTAGGTCCCCTGTTAACCCCCTTCCTCACTAGGGTTTTCAATTCAGTGGGGCAAGACTCCCCCTTCCCAAGACAATCTTTGACAGCTATGATCGCTGTTATTCCTAAGCCCGGTAAAGATCCTCTCACATGTAGCGGCTATCGCCCGATCTCCCTAATTAATGTGGATATAAAGTTGTTCGCCAAAATAATAGCTTTGCGCCTTAAACCAATTATTCCTGAACTTGTTCATCTGGACCAGGTGGGATTTGTCCCTGAACTTGTTCATCTGGACCAGGTGGGATTTGTCCCAGGAAGAGAGGCACGGGATAACACAAATAAATTGTTCACCCTGATCTCTTACGTGCAGTCCAAAAGGTTCCCGGCTTGCCTTCTCTCGTGTGATGCAGAGATGGCATTTGATAGAGTGAGCTGGGATTTTATGTGTGCCTCTCTGCAACAAGTTGGACTGGGACCGTCCCTCCTGGGTAAGATTTTGGCCCTTTACAAAAACCCCTCGGCCTCAGTGAGAACTAATGGTGCCATGTCATCTCCATTCCTCATAGGTAATGGACCTCGTCAAGGATACCCACTGTCACCTCTCTTATACATTCTTACCATGGAGCATCTGGCCATCGCCATACGAAACAATCCGGACATAAAGGGGATAGAGATTGATAGCAAGCAATATAAATTGTCTCTATATGCTGATGACTTACTGCTCCACTTAACCTCCCCTGCTATCTCCTTCCCATCAGTACTAAAAGAGTTCGAACAATTTGGGATGGTAAGCAACTCAAAAGTAATTTCTCCTTTAAATGGCAGTCGGCCGCAATCAAATATCTAGGGATACAGATCCCAAATGATCTAGCTAAAATATACGAACTGAATTACGCTGTTCTGATGAACAAGACGCTTAGCGACCTAAAAAACTATGATAGAAAGTCCTTGTCCTGGTTCGGACGAATAGGAGTATTAAAAATGGATATACTGCCCCGCTTTTTATACATTTTTCAAACAGCCCCTATAGTTCCCCCTAACAGCTTCTTTAAGATTCTGAAGTCCGCGTTCCTCAAATTTGTCTGGGGAGTTTCTAAGCCTCGCATTCGCCACGAAACACTGTCTCGTAGCAAAGCTAAGGGAGGTGTGGGATTACCTGACCTAAAACTCTACCATTCAGCAGCGGTCCGCATAAGGGCCGTAGATTGGGCTCACCATACTTCGAGCAAGATCTGGGTCACTGTCGAGAAAGGGCTATCGCCCCTCCCCTTGGTCTCTCTCCCTTGGGTGGGACCTCAACCCAAACATGTTCTTAGAACCTTACCTTTTCTGATGCAGCACCTTTTCACAGACTGGGACAGATTGACCTCAAAATTTGTGATTGCCCAACGCCCGGGACCTTTGATCCCGATTATCGGGAATCCGGACTTTGCACCCGGAGTGGGGGTCTCGTGCTTTCTGGGTTGGCAGGCAGTGTCAGACCCGCGTCTACGACACATCATGGGAGAATCGGGTCTGCCAAAGCTAGAGGAAATTAGAGCGCAGTGTCCTTGGGTGCATGTGTCATGGTTCCTCCACAGACAGCTGACTAACTATATATCCTCCCATCGCCTGGGTGATGCGAGGAGCTGCCCGTTATCTGATCTTGAAGGGCTTCTCTCTTCCGTGACGCCTGTACCCCACGCCCTCTCCGTACCGAACCCTCTTGGGTACATAATCAGATGGGAAAACGAGTTGGGTCGGTCCTTCTCAGAGGAAGACCTATCTAAAATGTTCAGCTTGACGCATAAATCGGCCGTGGAGGGGGCAGCGCAGGAGAGAAGTTTTAAGATTATCTCGAGATGGTACAGATGTCCCAACGGACATTCATAAATATGCACCCCAGACCTCAAGCAGTTGCTGGCGGTGCCTGGCAGAGGAAGGAACCATGACGCACATTTGGTGGGGGTGCTCGGTTGTTAAATCCTTTTGGGATAAAGTTCCAAGCATATACACAGAGACAACGGGCACTATAGTAAATAACTCACCTCAATTAACCCTTCTCTCCCTAGTAGAGGTCTCTATATCTCAATACAAAAGGGGCTTACTCCGGCATTTCCTAACGGCAGCGCGGGCTGTCATACCCAGACACTGGAAGTCCCGAGAGGCCCCTTCCTTAGCCGAGTGGGTTGTGGAGCTTGAACGTATCAGACGTATGGAAGAACTCATTCTTAGCGATAAAGGCTTAGTAGAAAAGTACATCATAACCTGGGCCTGCCGGATCGATCTTCGGGACTCAGATCGTTTCCGAATGTTGATCCAGTGATGAACAGTGGACAGCATGGTCATTCAAACGTGCCCTAGCTCGAATGTGAGATAGGATTCGTACGGCAAAAAGGAGTTATACTCCCGATCCAGCTCAGGGTATCTCCCTCCCCCCCCCCCCTTTCCTCCCCTTCTTCTCTTCCCCCCTTTTTTTTTGTTTCTTTTTTCCCTTGTCGGTAGGTATCTTATCCTGTCTCTTATGTCCTGGTTACTGTTACGTTTTGTTGCATCCTCTCTGATAAAACTTCCGCTGCGCGATATGCAGGAAGATCCAATACTCGGGGTGCGGGGGTGGTGTGCTGGGTTCTGTGAGATGGGTTTGTGATCAGGCCGGCGCTGGGGTGGGGGGTCCGGGGGCTGATTTCCGGCGGGTTTTTCCGATCAATGATCGGATAGAGGAACCTGTCCCCTGTTCGCCAACGGTTGTGCTCTGGGTCCTCTCATCTCTGGAGAGCCGTGGGGCTGTATATGGCGCTCTGGTTTCCCATGACACAGGATGGATACTCGCGGCACGGTGCACCAGCTGAGTACCCTCGGATGCTCATAGGCGGAATCGCAGGCACAAGTGAATCCCTGTGGCAGTGGACAGAGCTGATGTGATATTGAGCTTCTTGATGGATGTAACATTTTATGTATAACATTCTGTATGTGTTTTTGTTTTTTCTCTTCATTTGATTTTTCTCAATAAAAACAGATTAAACTAAAACTTTGGTGAACACTCTTGGAGCCGAGGATATCCCGAATGGGAGTGCCACAAACTGGAAGTGCTGGTCTTCCAGGGCAAACCTCAGGAACTTCTGATGCCCTGGAAAAATTGGAACATGCAGATACGCGTCCCTTAAGTCTATAGTAGTCATAAGCTCCCCGGGCCGAACTAATCTTACCCCTGACCTTAGCGTCTCCATGAGGAAAGGTTTCACGAAGATATACCTGTTGAGACCAAGTCTAAAATGGGATGCATCGACCCGTCCTTTTTGGGGATTGTGAACAGGTTGGAGTAAAACCCCTGACCCTCCTCCTGAAAGGGTACCCGACAAATTACCCCTTTTTTGAAGGAGATGCTGAACTGCGGATCTCAGGGCATCTATCTGCCCCTGACCGAAGGAACCTTGCGGGTGGTCTGGCTGCAAACTCGATCTTTTAGCCTGATGACACCACCTCTAGCATCCAAAGATCCGACACGTGGCGCCTCCAGATATGAGCAAAATGCAAAAGCTGTCCCCCCACCCGCTCGGGTGAGGGCGCCCCTCATGCTGGAGTGGGCTTGGCTGGAGGATTAGGCCCACTTCTCCAGGCCCCTCCTGCTCTATTACGCGCTCTGCCTCTACCTCAAAAATCTCTACGGGAGCAAGGACGAAACCTCTGCCAGTCCAAAAGAGTTGATATGATGAAGTCCTCTAAAAAGGCCCTGGCTAAACTTTTTCTTCATCTTCTTCCTTGAAGCCAGGGACACAATGGCCATGGCACAAACAGGACGTAGAAAGGATCCTTTCATAGCAAAAGCATGGCGGGCCAATTGATCCATTCGTCTCGCCGTGGGATCTCTTAAAGATTGCATAGTAGCAGACGGCATGATGGAAGTATTAGACAAGCCTGCTACTGGAGAATCCACCTCAGGTGGGTAAGACCAAAGCTTAATCATGTCCGCTGGAAATGGATACCTAGAGTCTAGTATCCTAGGAACAGCCGGTAATTTGTTAGGATTTTCCCATTCCTTTAACACCATTTTAGAAAAGTGCAGCTGCTCCGGGAACACCTGCCTTACTGGCTTAAACAGATAATTCTTCCTTCTTTTTGTCACCTCAGGAGGGGTGATATTATTATTATTATTATTATTATTATTATTATTGTCCATTTATATAGCGCCATCATCTTCAGTAGCGCTTTACAAAGTAGTAATTACAGACAGGGTAGACCATACAGTACATACACTATTTCAAACGCAGTTTTACAGATTTGACAGTGGATATTCTGAGTACAAGATACAATATGGGAGAGAGTGATATTCAAAGTTTCAAAAAAAACGAAGAGAGCAGACACTGTGTTTGCGAGGAGGGGGTCCTCATCAGAAGAGAAAAAAAACAGAGTTACTATCTTCCTCACCAGAGCGTAACTCGCCTTCTGAGAGCTGCTCATCTATATACTCTTCTTCCTCCCACTCTCCAAAAGAGGCAAATAAATCTCTTTCCTCCGCAACAGGTTCCAATTCCTCCTCTTATAGGTGGCCTTCTTTGGAATAACCAAGGATAACTGTCTCTCCAGGTTATCCAACCTGTGCACCACATCTGACTGCACCTCGCTGCCTTCCCCCTCTCTTAGGGGGAGGAAGGGATGGGTGAGCCGTTGTGCTCACACCAGCAATAACTGGACTAAAGACCTGAGCCGCCGCTCTATTATGGTCTAACCAATTCTCATGGCGCAAGCGGAAGAAACCGTGCTGAAACTACCCAGGGGATCCCACTTACATAAGGGGCAGAGCCCGCCTCGCTCCAATGGGATGCCCGAATCACTATCCCCTGATGCCTCCCTCATGTTTTTTTTTTTTTTTTTTTTACATTTGGCAATCAGACCTAAAAGGCCCTAAGCCTAAAACCAATCCCAAAAGGGACCGGGAGGAACCACAATACTTTTCTATCCTTCTTTCAAATTCTAAAAAATAAAACAAGAGAAAAAAAGGGCATTAATAATCTCCCTCTTTTTTTTGATAAAAAGATAAAACTGACAATCATCATAATAATAAAATATATTCATACAGATAGTAAAATAAAAAAAAAATAAATAAAAAAACAAAATTGAAATTGATAATGCAATTAATCAAAAAAATTGATATAAAAATTGATAATGGCGATGTCCACTCACCACCACCCCTCTTCTCTTTACCGCTATAGAAAAGAAATGATCAAACACATAATAAATATATATATATATATATATATATATATATATATATATATATATATATATATATATATATATATAATGGCTTAGTGCAAACAATGGCAAAATCAGCTTGCCCTGAGGCAGCAATATGAATAAACCAGTGGAACCCCCAAAGCCATCCTAATCACAAGGCATTTCTAGGCCAGCACCTTGGCAGTATGCGATTTCCTCGCCCGGGGAGAGAGACAACTGAATATACGGCCTTGTGGTTCCGGGTTAAACTCTGCCCCCTGTGCGACGTCAGCCACGTCCCTTAAAGGCATACATTTTTTTATTTATTTTTATTTATTTATTTATTTTCTATTTATTTATTTATTTATTTATTTATTTATTTTTTATGATAAAAACCTACCTAACTGGAAGAAGGAAGGGTTGGGTAAAAAATAAAAAACATTCCTCAGCAGGTACACCAGAGAAAAACCTGCGGCTGACTTGCTTTTCAAAAAAGCCTGCAGCCCAGAGCATATACACTCTGTAAGCGCCCCAAGACCCCGGCGCTTCCACCTTACCTTCACGGACCCCAAAACAGCCAACGCTGTGGAGGCATCCATGGGAATAAGGCTACGCAGAGAGTCGACAGGGTTCAGTCCCCCGCTTGTTGCCAATCCTTGAGAGCTAATTTCTTGAACAGTCACTTGCCACTGCAAGAAAGAAAAAACTGATCTTGGTGAGGAGGCAGCTGCTACTTATGGGCTGGGGGGGGGGGGGGGGGGGGCACCTGTTTTCTTTCTTGCAGTCACGTGATCAGCAAGGAGGTAATCCCAAGAGTAAGGAGTGCCTGGAATGGATTGGAAGAAAAATAAGACCCCCAGGATCGACTCACGGAACAGCTGCAATGGTGTCCGCAGCACGCTCAGAAGACACACCAGCGACGTCACCAGGCCAATGGCAGGCAGCGTCCCCAGGAAGCCATTACCCAGCTAGCAGCGCGGAGCAGGTAAGATGACGCCGCTTGTAGAACCTCGAGGGACGGCCACGGGGAGATGGCGCAGCACGCGCCAGAGACAGGAGGGCCGGAGAAACATGGTGGCGTGCGCAGTCCCCGACCCCCCCCCCCCCCCGACAACGGCCTCGACAGGGGGGGCGGCGAGGAGATAGGGATCAGCGGACCAGGGAAGAAGGGGGGGGGGGGGTCGAGGGGCGAAAAAGACGGGGAAGACAGAAAAATCCCCCAGAGCAGGAGCAGCCCCATACTATCAAGAACACCCCCCACAATAAAACGACTCACGCCAGTAGAAAGCACACCAGGGACACACAAAGCAGCAGTGGTTTCTCCATTCCCCCTATAGGCTCACCATTTGCCTATGGCAGGCTACCCTTCAGGTACAGGGTCTGCATCAGCCAAGGCTGGGAGGCAGGAGGGCCTGGAAACGGGTGGAAATAGGCTTACAGGACCGCAGGCTTGGTTGCCCCGCTCGCCTGCGAATAACCATAGAGAGCCATCTTCGGTCTTCACAGTCATGACTGCACAGAAATACTGGGGGTTTATTGGGCTGGGAGGAGCCACAAGTCTTCTGCAGTCAACTGCGCCACCTTGTGGCTGAATACCCAGATGTAATGATTGAAATGAAACAGGCCGTGCTGTACACTAGGAAAATATGCAAGCAGTTCCAGGTGGTGAAGAAGCAGAGGTAAAAGAGAGCACTTAAAAAAATAAAAAAAAAACATACCTTTAATAAAAGTTGATACTTTGTGATTCGCTGCACAGGTTTAATGAGGTAGGAAGAAATTGAATTTGCCAGTTCATGACGTTGCTGGATTTCCTATAACCCACAAAACGATAGAGTTATACTACAAGATTGGCAACATAAAACACTTTTTTCAAATACTGTAAACACATGAAGATGAAGCTTAAGAAACAAATAAATAAAGCACCTATGTTTAGCAGTTTCACATTTAGTCTGCTGGTGACCCTTTAGGAATATAAAAATGTAAATCTGTAATTCTGTGTGGGCCATTTATTTGTTGACCAAATTTCACTAAGTTTATATTTTAAATAAAATGTATTTAAAGGTCAATTGGTCATTTTAATAGATAGGAACAACAGTACTAAAAACAACCACTAGTATAAGTGTCAAAAAAGTTTGGAGTAACCCTGTGTTGCACAATTCCAATTCATGTAAGCCTAAAACGGACCAGCAATATCACCCAGAGATTAAAATCTCCAGGAACCAAATTACACGTAATTGATGTCCCACTAAAAGTTGGGAGTATGCTTCAGTGAAGAGATGGAATTCCCCAACAGAAATAAAAGAAAATAGCTTTATGGGAAGTATTACATGTCATTCACATGGGGATAATTCCCTATAGAAGTCAAATACTTGTGGGATGTCCCAAAGCAGTACTATATAGAGGAGGGGGGGGGGGGCAGAATAAAACATTAAAGAGGACCAACCAACTGGTTTTCAAGCCCTGGAGTCTAAAAGACTCCAGAGCCGGCAGATCAAGTGACCATGGGGGCACGTGAATTCAGTCACCCACATTCCCGGCACTCCTACACAGTTGAGGGCTGCATCCCCAGCCGCCCTGCAGTCAAGCGCCTTCATATGCCGAGCTATTCAGATAGGCCCAGGATGGGTTCATGCCACAGACTGCAGGGGGTCTGGGGATGTTGCTACTCTTGCATCTCTATGCACTGTAACACCAATGTTCGCAATGTGGGATTTTAAGGCATTCTTTGGATCTGATTGGGATGTGCCAGGGACAAGAACCAAAACCCAGGATAGTGAAAATCCTGGGTTTTTGTCCACTTCAGCAACAGGAATAAAAAAAAAAAAAAACACACATGCAGAAACAGAGCATCACCAAAGGATTAGGGACAGGAGTTAAAAGAGGAGGAACAAACTAAAGGGAACCTCACAAACCTTTTTGGTCAACAGCTGCATATCCGACACTAGCTTGTCAGTCTTGTAGAACTTTTCTAAGGTAAGTGCTTAGCGTAACTTATCTATAGCAGCTCACCACCATGAAGTTACCATGAAGGGGGGAGCTATTGGTAGGCATAGCCAGCAGCCGCCCCTTTGAAATGATCTACAGGGATCCCAACCATTTTTATCTGGGCAGGACAAATAGTTTGCCCATCAGGGTTTCTAAAACTATATGGCCTGCCCAGATAGAATTTCAAATCCTTGCCTATGTCCAGAATGTTAGCCTATTCCTATATATTCTCATGAATGACCACCCCAATGAGGAAATTCTTCCACAGCTCATGATCAGAATAATTATCAGTAACTCAATATACAATCTTATAGTGGAAGTGCATTGAGGATCTCAATAGCGAGGAGGGTTTGATTTATACACCCCCACCACTAGGTGTATTGGAGGTTGGCAAGCCCCTGAAAGTTAGTGATGCACGTTTGATATTTAGTATTAGGACACAGCTGAAACTGTACAGACTATAAAACTGTGATGTAACATCTCTATTTGGTATTGCAAACCATATGTAAATGTATGTTTAATACATTGGCCTCGATTCTCAGGGTAGTAAAAAATTAATTTCATATTTCATGAGAAAAAAACATGAGAATGTCACTGTTTATAAATCACTAGTTAGGAAGTCAATAGTATGTTTTTACTCCTGAGAAAAGTAGTGAATGTTTTACTCCTTTTTATACTGTAGTAAAAAGTGTCATTGCCTTTCACCGTCTTCCTATCTGGTGATTCATCAGTAGTGAAATTCTCAGGCTTTTTTCTCTTGAATGTTTTACTATCATGTGTGTACATGTGCAGAGGGAACCAAGATGTGGCTAAGATAACGTAGATGTACCTGAAGCCTGCCAGTGTCCCCTGGGAGACAAGCATGGCCTATGTAAACAAAGAACCATACCAACCATTCACAACACAGTGAAAGTGCAGTGCCCAAAACCAACTGATGCCTAATACTCATGGAGACAGGAGGAGGAGAAGTGCCCACCAGACAATCCCACAAAGTCATGAAGGCTCCTGTACTTTTTCCACCATTCAGCTGCAGGCTACACTCTGTAAAGCAAAAGGGTGTTACACTGGGAACAGACAAAAGCCTCCTTGTGCTAAGAAAAGTCGAGCTGTGGCTCAAACTGGGCACATGAGAGGTCCCCTGGACGAGCAAGTGTGGACTAAGTTAAGAAATAGCAATATCAACCACAAACACAGAGTGCTAAAATCCTGGCAGATGCCCAAATACTTCCAGAGATCAAAGGTAGAAGCTGTGTCCATCACATTGCAAAAACCCTTGAGAGCACAAATTTAATTGGCGCGGGAATGAGCAAGGCTGTGAGAAAAGTACACTGTCTGCTCCCGAACCTGGAGAGAAGTCTCTGTGGAGACTTTGTGCAATTGAGCCTGCAAGCTAGCATGTAAGTGCCATTTGTATTATGATGCAGCCTGTTGCATTAAAGCGGAACAAAACTCAAAAGGACTCTCTTAGTTTCAAGGGCCAACCGCTGGTCTTCCATTGAGGCATCTCATTCAGGATTCCCTGCTGTTTGAGCCACAATCCCCTGGGTCGCCAGCCAACTCACCTTCTTCCTGGCTTCCTCGCCGATGTATTATTATTTTAAACCCATACTGCAAGCTGACAAGGAAATGGGATTAGCTTAGATTGTATTGGATTACCGTGTCTTGTTATTTATTCATTTATTTAAAAAACGTATGCAGATCAGTTGAACAAAATACAGATGAGTCTGAGTTTTAGAGTAATTAAAATTGAAAGTTCTGTCATTTCCTGCACTTTATTGTATGTTGTACAATATACACACTCACACCCATAGCATAAATTGAAAGCCAATGTTTTCATCTCTTTACAAGTGGGGCCTACTTTTCTCATTGGCAATGCCTTTAGGGGGAAATAGTTTTCAAGTTGTGCCTTTGGTTTTAATACATTTTTTGTCCTAGTCCAGTAGTGTATATTCACCAGACAGGACAACAAAATACCATTTTGTGAGCACTCACCTGAAAAATGGATATTGTTGGTGTGCCACACACCCCGCTTCACATTTAATATTCTTCACGATTGGGTTACTCACCGCCAAGTGACGCTGTTGCAGAGAGGAAGTCTTGTAACGAGCCCCCTTCCGGCCTATATATACCTGGTACCTCCCACTTATCACCAGTGATTTAAAAAGCAGAAAGACAAGGTACCAACATTTTAACGGTAACCTCAAAATAAATAAAAGCTTCACCATATAAAGGATTCGGGATACCGAAAAGGGTGGGAGTGAAGCGGGGTGTGTGGCACACCAACAATATCCATTTTTCAGGTGAGTACTCACAAAATGGTATTATTCTTGGTGTGCCATACACCCCGCTTCACCTTTAATATTCTTCACGATTGGGACATCCAAAAGCAGTGTCCACAAGGGATGGGCATCCCAAGGCAAGGTGAAGCATAACTTACATGACTGCAGTCTGCAGAACTTTGCGGCCAAAAACAGCATCCGCTGAGGCTCGCACATCAACTTTGTAAAACTTAGAAAAAGTATGAACCGAAGACCAAGTGGCGGCCTTACAAACTTGTTCAACAGAAGCTTGGTGCTGAAAAGCCCAAGACGCTCCAACGGCGCGAGTAGAATGAGCAGTGATACGAAAAGGGGGAACTTTCCCCTTAGCAGAATAGGCCGCAATAACGGCCTGACGTATCCATTTTCTAATGGCAGATTTGGCTGGTGCCAAACCCTTCTTAGGCCCACAGGGCACAACAAAAAAGTCATCCGTCTTACGAAAAGGAGATGTGATAATCAAGTAGTACTTAACACAGCGTACTACATCCAAACAATGCAAAACCCTCTCTTTGTCATTCTTAGGATTAGGACACAAGGAGGGAAGAACAATATCCTGATTCAAATTAAAAGCAGAAACAACCTTAGGAAGAAAGTCTGGCTTGAACCGAAAGACCACCTTATCCTGATGCCTCTCAAAGTAGGGCGCCTGGATAGACAAGGCCGCCAACTCCGAGACACACCGGACCGAAGTGATAGCTACCAAGAAGACAATCTTCTGAGTCAGGGTAGACAAAGCAATATCTTGCAGAGGCTCAAAAGGAGAAGCCTGCAGAGCAGAAAGAACCAAATTCAAATCCCAAACCGGGAGTAATGGTTTCCTGGGAGGCCGCACATGCGTAACCCCCTGGAAAAAAGTTTTAACTAAAGGATGAAGCGCAAAACACTTCTGATAAAAGATAGATAAGGCAGAAACTTGCCCTTTCAAAGTACTTAGCTGAAGACCAGAGTCCAGCCCAGATTGTAAAAACTCCAAAATCCTGGAGACCGAGAAGACCCTACAAGGAAAGGATCTAATCTCACACCAAGCGATATAGGCTTTCCAAGTCCTATAGTAGATGATAGAAGAAGACCTCTTCCGGGCACTGATCAGAGTCTTAACGAATGAGTCAGAAAGACCCTCCTCCATCAAGATGGAAGTTTCAGCAGCCAGGCCTTCAAACCCAGGGCTGGTAAATTGGGGTAACACAACCGACCCTGAGTGAGCAGATCGGGCCGAAGGGGCAGAACGAACTGGTCCACTGCCAGCCGAACGATGTCTGCGAACCACACTCGCCTTGGCCACCTTGGGGCCACGAGAACGGCGGACACCCTTTCCAGAGCCAACTTCCGAACCACCCTGCCCAGCATGGGTATCGGAGGAAACAGGTATAGAAATCCCAGATCCCCCCAGCTCAGGGACATGGCGTCCACTGCCAGAGCCAGAGGATCCCGGGAGAGTGACACGAAGTTCGGGAGCCTGTGATTGTGACGAGAGGCAAACAGGTCCACCTCCAGTGTCCCCCATTGGAGACACAGTGAGCGAAAAACCTGAGGATGGAGAGCCCATTCTCCCAGACGGGGAGAGCCCCTGCTCAACCGGTCCGCTTCCTGGTTCTCCACTCCTGGAATGTATACCGCCGAGAGACAAGGAACATGGGCCTCTGCCCAGGTCAGGATCAGGGACACCTCTCTGAGAGCACTCAGACTGCGAGTCCCTCCCTGATGATTGATGTAAGCAACCGCTGTTCGATTGTCTGAACGCACCTGGACCGGAAGGCCCAGAACGTGATGAGTCAGGAGAGCAAGAACCCGACGGATGGCTCTCAGTTCCAGAACATTGATGGTAAGTGGGCCTCTTGAGGTCCCCACTGCCCCTGGAACTGAAGCTCCTTCCAGAATCCGCCCCATCCCGAAAGACTGGCGTCTGTGGTGACAATTTCCCAAAGAGGGATCAGGAAGGACCTGCCCCTCACGAGATTGGCCGAGACCAACCACCACTGGAGGGACTGCCGGACCCGGAAGGACAACTGGAAGGGCTGGTCCAGCGACCGAGGCTGCCGGTCCCAGGACGCCAACAGATAAAGCTGAAGCGTCCTCGTGTGAGATTGAGCAAAAGGAAGTGCCTCGAAAGAGGCGACCATCAACCCTACCAGCCTCATCCCCAGACGGATGGACGGCCGAGGATTGGAAAGAAGGACCCGAGCCAACTCCTGAATCAGATGAATTTTGGACTGGGGGAGAAACACTCTGTGTTGATGAGAGTCCAACTGCATCCCCAGAAAGGACACCACCCTGGCCGGAGCGAGGGAGGACTTGGGGAAGTTGATCACCCAACCAAAGCTTTCCAGCGTGGAGACCACCATCCTGGTGTCTGTCTCCGATTGATTGAGTGATGGAGCCATGATGAGAAGGTCGTCCAAATAAGGTACGACCCGAATGCCCCGAGATCTGAAAATGGCCATCACCCCTGCCAGCACCTTGGTGAACACTCTTGGAGCCGAGGTAAGGCCAAGCGGAAGTGCCACGAATTGAAAATGCTGATCTTTCATCACGAATCGAAGAAAATGTTGATGAGCGTGGCAGATGGGAACATGAAGATAAGCATCCTTGATGTCTATGGACGTCATGAAGTCCCCCTGCCGAAGGGAACCGACGGCCATACGCAAAGTTTCCATGCGAAACTTCCGAAAACGGATTAACTTGTTGAGTAATTTCAGGTCCAGGACGAGACGAACCGACCCGTCCTTTTTGGGGACTGTGAAAAGATTGGAGTAGAAACCGAGGCCCATCTCTAAGCGCGGTACCGGCCGGATGACCGCCATTTCTAACAGATTATTTACCGACACCAGGAGCCCCTGTGCGGCCAAAGGATCGATGGGCACCCGAGACCGAAAGAACCGTGAAGGAGGGCGAGATTCGAATTCCAGCTTGTAACCGGATGACATCACCTCCCGGATCCATCTGTCCGGAATCTCCTGGTCCCAAACCTGGGAGAAGTGTCACAATCGTCCCCCCACCCGCACGGGTGAGGGCAGCCCCTCATTGCTGAGCGGGCTTACCGGCAGGCTTGGGCCTGGTGCCCCAGGACTGAGCGGGACGGCCACGGCCCTTCCCCCGAGTCCAACTTGCACCTCTGGTAGCGGGAAAGGAAGCCCCCCTACCCGCTCTGAATCCCCGAAAGGAAGGCCTACCAGAACTTGCCCCCCGAAAGGGACGACAAGGCCTCTTACGTTGCGGCATTTTACCACCTTTTGCAACTGAATCAATTTTATCACCAAACAGTCGGAATCCCAAAAAGGGGAGAGCTGTGAGCGCCTTTTTAGAAGCTACATCCGCCGACCACTGGCATAGCCATACTGACCGACGAATAGCCACCAGCATTGCTGCTGTCCTGCTACTCATAGCCAGCGCATCGTCCTGAGCGGGCAGAACATAGGAAACAAAAGACTCACACTGCCTGAGAGCAGTAAACTCCTTACAAGTGGGATCAAGATCCACACACAGATCCTGAATAACAGATCTAACCGCCAGTAGAAGAAGCGCCGAAGCACACACCGGGCGCATCGTTGACCCGGCATAAATAAACCCATGGCGAGCGTACTGGTCAATCCGACGATCCTCACCATCCTTAAGGGCAGTAGTTTCAGAAGACTGCACCATAGCCGTGCTAGAGAGCCCTAGCACAGGGGTATCAACGTCAGGAGGAACCGACCAAAGCTTCACCAATTCTGGCGGAAAAGGATAACGTTTCTCCCAACTGGAAGGAATTCCAGTTAACTGAGTGGGATGTTCCCTTTCCTTAAGCACAACCCTCTCAAAGTGGTGTTGTCTAGGAAAAACCAAACGCGGCTGAGGCACATTAAACAACTGACCCTTTGGCAGGGTGACGGCCTCAGGCAGATCTAAATTCAAAATTTCAAACATTTGAGCCAGAATGGAGGGGGTGTCAAGGGGAACCCCCGCAGACAAATCGCCAATAGCATCAACCTCAAGCTGATCTGCAGGCTCATCTGACTCCACCAGGAATTCTCCCTCCTCGTCCAGGGAGCAATCGGACCAATCTACAGGCTCACATACTTCATCCTGTGAAGCCAGAGGTACAGGAGAAAGGTGCTTCCGTTTCGCAGTGGCCTTCAACCCTGCTTTAACGGAAATTATCTTCTCGAGGTTGGCTAACCGTGCAGACACCTCGGATTGCGAATCCCCAACTTTGACAATGTCACACGGGGTCCGGAACAGGAAGGGAGGGGTAGGGGATGATGGAAGTTGCGAAGAGCCAGCAGCCGGAGCGACGGACTGACGCGCAATATTCTGCCTTGCACAAGGAATGCATACTATAACATCATCGCCTGGGAGCGGAGTCCCACAACCTCCACACACCCTAGATGGCCCAGAAGAACCATTTCCGGTATTATCGGAAGCCTCCATATGGTGATTTATGGTATTCACAAAATCCTGGGTTTAAGGCATAAGCCACCCGGGATGCCCCTTGTATGTAAAGTTCCGGAGGGAGGATTTAATTTATAATAAAGATCCCCTTTAAAAATAATTAACTTAATAAATCATTATGTCGAATATCTACAACTTCAAAAATTTTTTTTTTTTTTTTATTATATATATATATATATATATATATATATATATATATATATATATATATCCCAATTTGGAAAAAAAAAAAAAGGACTAGCCAGGCAAAATAGAACCGGGAGGCCACTGTATTGAGGGAATCCCAGGATCTGTGGGGGAAGAAAAAAACAACAGTAAGACCCCCAGAAACACATGGCAACATGCAATACAACATTCATACACAGCACCAGAGTGCTTTGAAGAGGCAAAGAAAACTGGCCTCTGATTTTCCTCCTTTTTTTTTTTTTTAAATAAAAGTATTTCTCCATTATATATATATATATATATATATATATATATATATATATATCTTTCTTTTTTTTTTTTTTTTTTTTAAATAAACAGTCAGACATAATAAAAATAGACGGCCCCACGCCAGGTGAGGCCGCTTACCTGCCCAAGTAAGGCTAAAAAAGCCCAGACCCCGACCAGTAGAAGTGGTGGAAAGACAGGCAGCAATGTCAGCGATGTAGTAGCAGCAGAAGGAGCGAAGGTGGCAGTGGCAGCAGTAGCGGCGGAGCGGGCAGCAGCAGCAAACATATGCGGCTGAGAGCCCCACACGCGTCCTCCTGATAACAGGAAGGAAGTGCGGCTGGGGCCGGTAAGATGACGCGCCGCCGGAACTACACCCCCACCCCTGACGTCATCTCCCCCCGCCGAATTTGAACAGTGCGGCCCGCCGGACGGCGGTGCCAAAACAACAAGAGGGCTAGCAACGCCCTCAGTAAAAGGATAAGGGGGGAAGGGGAAACAGGAGTTCCTAGGCAGCCTGCGCTGCCCCCAAATACTGACACGCGGCCCGCCAAGCGGCGGCCGTTTTAAAAAAGGAGACAAGGGGAGGGGGGGAGGGGGAGCTGTATAACCTCGGAAAGGCGCAGGCAGCCTCAGGCAAGCCTGACACAGCGCAGCCCGCCCTGGCCACCCCTAAAGCTGACCCAAAACTCTGGCCCTACGGGCCAGCAGCAGCAGCCCGCATAACAGAGACTGCCATGTAAGGAGGAATTTTAGTCAGGCCAAACGCACCCTCGCTTGCGGTGCAGCCTGACAAACGTTGAAATAAGTAAACACATGAAATAAACATACAGTAAAACATACATACAATACACATCCCTCTACCCCCCCCCATAGTGAAGGGAGAAGGGACCGTAACGGGAGAGCAAGGGGCCAAGGGGAACCTCGGGACAGGGGCATCCCAAATCCGGATCACCATGCCGGACAGCCGCATTGCCCCCAAAACAGGGGGTCGAGCGGAGGAGATAAGCTCCTAGGCACCTATAGTGCCGTCTACCAATTGCCCAGTGAGCAGCCTAGGCTGGGAGGCTTCCACTTAACCACAGAGGTAACAACAATCAAAACCGGGAAGAAATAGACCAAAGGGGGTGCCGGGGTAAGACTTCAATCTTATGTCTTGTCAGGAGACTTCAATCTTATGTCTTGTCGTCATGCAGAGAGAAAAGCTGGTGATAAGTGGGAGGTACCAGGTATATATAGGCCGGAAGGGGGCTCGTTACAAGACTTCCTCTCTGCAACAGCGTCACCTGGCGGTGAGTAACCCAATCGTGAAGAATATTAAAGGTGAACCAAGAATATATAACCGGTCAATCCCTATGAGAAGCTTGTGCACCAAGGACAACTGTGTGCACCAGGGACAAGACTAAATTTTCTGCAACAACTGCAGCTTATTACATTCAACTCCCATGGTCTACGTAAGGACTAATAATTACTATAACAAAAGAATATACAGTTGACTCAATTTCAGATCCACTGCCTTGCAATGTGTGGCTGTGTGAATTATGGGAAAGATAAGGCTTTCTTTTATAAACCCTCTGTCTCAGCACCGGGGGGGGGGGGGGGGGGGGGGGGTGTAATCCAGCCAAGTAACATTCCAAAAAATAAATGAAAAATACTTGCCTTTGCAAATGGAATGTCAGATCCAGTCCACTGTGCCATCTCTCCCCCCCCCCCCCCCCCCCCGTCATCTGTCACAGTGATGCTGTCACACGCACTCCATTCACTGCAATAGTGGGGGCATACTGGGGCTTTGCATGTATGTAGAAACAGGTTATCCACCGCCTCACTTTACACAATGAGTAGATAAATCATGCTCCTCCCTGTAAAACTGTGTCTGGCTTCGGTCCTCACCACTTCTCTGTGCTGTCCTTGCCACATCCAGTTGTTTGCTAGCCCCCCTATGTCCAGAGATCCCTGGCTCCAAAATGGGTCACCCTGGGAATTGATGCACCCTGCCCAGGAAGGTCCACTTCTGATCCCCGGTTCTCCAGGAACATCGGGTCAAGGAAGCCCAAACTTACAGGGAATGTAGCTGTGATCTTTAGCTGCAGAACAAGCAGAACGACAGTGGCGAGCAACAGAAACAGGACTTTTCAGCACTGCCAAATGGATGCACATGCCCTTGCAGAGCTACTTAACTAGTCCTTCTCTTTGCAACCACACATCCAGTGGTTTCTAGCCCTTCTGGATCCAGAGAACTGAGGCTCCAAATCATCCTGGGAATTAATGTACCTCGTCCAGGGTTAGTACACTTCCGAGCACCAGATCTCGAGACCTGGGGGGTAGTAAAATCCACACCAGAAAAATGTGAGAACTATGCAATCGATGACACCTACATTGGTGAAACTTGAGAAACCGTATAACTGGATACACTTTAGCCATTGCAAGTAGGTCCAACAATGAGAATTTCATTAATTGCATGTTTCTAAATATTTCTGTTCACATTAGGCTTATGTGGGCTTGGGAAAACATTTTCAGAGTCATAATAGTGTCTAATAGCGCTAACTTACCAACCTTGCGAACTACAAGATCTGTACATATTCCCCAATAGCATAAAAAAATTTCTTTATTCTGGCACACCTTGAACTGTGTGATGAATTTACCTCTGATGCATGATACGAGAACAGGGAGATAGAATGATACTCCCTGTAAACCAGAGATATGTTGGCAGAGTGGGAGATTACACTATTCTGAACTTGACTGTACCTGGTGTTTTTGCTTGTCAACCAGCAGATCCACAAAACAGTCCCTCCAAATCCATCTTTAGAAAAAAACTGTCAGAGCCACCATTATGGATAGCAAAGCTCGCACTAACTAATCCTGAAGACTGCTTCATTGCCTTACCACAATGGGGCTGAGGACCCCCTAGCTGTGTCCTTGGTCTAATGGACATTGCAACAGAATGTAAATAGAGTTTCTATATATCAATAGAATATGTAAAAAAAGCAAGCAAGCACAGTGGTCAGGTTCTGTCAGAAATGTTCATGTGAAGATTTATAAATAAATGCCTGTGTCGGTGCAATGCAGACGCTACTGCTTGTACCATACATTGTGTACTGGTGTGTCTCCTTCAGTCGAAGTTAGGTCAACTAGCAGTTCACTGTGAATCACTAATGCTGTCATGCCAGACATTCCTAAAGATTTTATTACATTAACCCCAATACCCTTTAATGCAAAAATAAATGCTTCTGCAGCTGCTTGTAACATTTTTCAGTATATCAAAATAAATAACATTTTCGTTAACTTACCTCAAAGTAGGATCCTGCTTGTTCCAAGATCAGTTGGGTTGAATCAGGCTTATTCTTGCAGTATGACACATACATTTGAAATTTGTCTGCCTAAAAACAAAACAAAAACAGATCTTACTGCTTATAAATATATGTAAATAAACACCACAAATGCAAATAATTTGCACCCCAACCAAAAAACAGCAAACATCATATAGTTAAGAAAACTGTACTATTACTGTTACTGTGCTACACAATTAAGTGTTATGTATGTAATGAATGTAAAATTTCATCTTGATACTTGTCAACTTCGCTTAAAGTGAACCAATCACCAGGATTTCGACTATCCTGGTAATTGGTCCTTGCCCCAGGGGCATCCAGATGTAGGATGTCCCTCTGTGTGAAAACCCCCAGACTTTCACTGACCTTTCCCAGTTCCCATAGTGCATGCACATGGGCTAGTTCAATCAGAGCCGCAGATAATACGTGGCATAAAGCTACTGATTTGAACATCACGTTGCGTCCAGCATAGGCATGACGGCAGCTGCATCCAGGCTCCCCTTGTGAGCCTGGACTACCTGAATGACTGGCAGTGGGGAGCCTGCAAAGCTGCAGAGAAGCCAGGGATGTGGCGGGGGGTTTCATACGTGCCCCGGGGGGCAGGCTAGCGGCCGGTCCTGCAATTTTTTAGATTCCAGCCCAGCTGCAGGGTTGATTAGTCCACTTTAATATGTTCTGAACTAAATATGATTACTATTGCCACAATCCCATTTGTCCAACAATTACATTATGAATAAAAGTGAATTGAAAGGTCCAGTCCAGCCAGACTGCCCAATTATTAAAATCCCTCCATCCTACCCTAGCGCACAAGTGGGGAGGGGGGCAGAATTACATAAAGAAATAAATACAATTATGTGATTACTCGCCTGTAGAATTAGTATTATACATATACAGCATGCCCTGCTCCAGAGATACTCCTTACACATGGGTAATACATCCACAAGATGGTGCTGGACTGCAGAGACAGCAAAAAAGTGGCTTCTCCCGGCCCCATATATACCAGGAACCTCCCACAAATTCCCCAGTATTGACAAGCAGTTAGCAAGAAGCCGGGAGAAATATAACCATAATCAACAATTTTAACAATGATAACTATCACCATACAGAGGTACTAAGAATAATGATAACAAGGGTGGGGTGGAGCAGGACGTGCTGTATACGTATAATACAAATTCTACAGGTGAGTAATCACAGATTTGTATTATTCTAAGTATACAGCATGTCCTGCTCCAGAGATACTCCTTACACATGGGACATCCAATAGCAGTGTCCATAAGGTAGGGTGGGATCCTCAAAAAGTAACAACGCGCAGATTAAACCACTGCTGCCTGCAGAACTTTGCGGCCAAAAGCAGCATCAGCTGAAGCCCGAACATCAACCTTGCAAAACTTAGAAAAGGTATGAAAAGAAGTAGCAGCCTTGCAAACCTGTTCGGCAGAAGCCTGGTGCTGAAAAGCCCAAGAGGCACCAATAGCATGAGTGGAATGAGCAGTAAGGTGGAAGGGAGGATTCTTCCCCTTAGCAGAATAGGCCTGAATCACAGCCTGACGAATCCACTTGCTGATAGTGGATTTAGCTGGAGCCAGACCCTTCTTAGGTCCAAACGGGATCACAAAAAAAGGGTTCAGTAGCCACCAAATAGAACTTCAGAGTCCTGACCACATCCAAAGAATGTAAAACCCTCTCCTTAGGGTTACTAGGATTAGGGCACAGAGAAGGCAGAACAATGTCCTGATTGAAATAAAATGCAGAAACAACTTTAGGCAGAAAATATGGTTTAAAGCGAAACATCACCTTGTCCTGGTGTCTCTCAAAGTAAGGGGGTTTGATGGAAAGTGCCGCCAACTCAGAAACACGCCTAACAGAAGTAATAGCCACCAAAAAGACTATATGTTAGTACTTTTTATCCGTGGCTTACCAGACAAACCACAGAGAACCAGAGCCCAAAAAAGTATATACCGCACACCAAATATAATATACCAATGATAAATATTTATTTAGCAAGGTTCTACATGACCACCATATAATACATACATTTAAAAAACATGAATAAAAGCCCCAGATGTCTGGGGTAGGGCGGACCTCTAATATTCAATTATATTCAAGTATAGTAATGTTCCCTACAAGATATTAATTATACAAATATAAAATAAAGTGACTGTGCTAACAATTAATATATATACACAAAAGAAAATCCCAGATGTCACTGTAAAAATAGCCTTACATCCTATGTGCTAAATCCTCATACAAAATGACCAGTGCTATAAAAAAAGACTACCTTAAGAGTAAGAATGGACAAAGCAGCCTCATGCAAAGGCTCAAAAGGAGACCCCTGCAAGGCAGATAGGACCAGGTTCAAGTCCCAGACTGGTAACATAGGCTTACATGGAAGACGCACATGAGTAACCCCCTGGAAGAAGGTCTTGACTAGATGATGCTGAGAAAAGATCTCTGGAAGAAAATAGCCAAGGCATTTACATGACCTTTCAGTGTGCTGAGTTGAAGACCCATATCCAAACCACGTTGAAGAAATTCCAGAATCCTAGGAATAGAAAACACACGACAGGGAAGTGATTTAGACTCACAACAGTCAATGTAGGTATGCCAAACCCTATAGTAGATGGAAGAAGAGGACTTTTTCCTAGCCCTGATCATGGTGTTAACAACTGAGGCAGATAGCCCCTTTTCCATTAAGATGGAGGTTTCAGCAGCCAGGCCGTCAAAGCCAACATTTGTAAATTGGGGTGGGGTAGCTGCCCCTGAGTGAGCAGATCTGGAACCCTGGGCAGGGCGTACTGATCTACTGCCAGCTGCATGATGTCTGCGAACCACACTCTTCTTGGCCAACAGAGGGCCACCAGGATGGCTGGCACCCCTTCCTGAGCTATCTTGTGCAGTACCCTGCCCAGCAGAGGAAAAGGGGGAAACACATACAGTAGCTGAAAGCTCTTCCAAGGCATTGCTAGAGCATCCATGGCCAGAGGGTCCTGGGACAGAGAGACAACGTCTGGAAGCTTGCGATTGTGACGGGACACAAACAGATCCATATCTGGCTGACCCCAACGGTGACAGAGCGAAACACCCTGTTGCTGAGGGACCATTCTCCCAGGCGAGAAGTCCCCCTGCTCAGAGTGTCTGCCTCCAGATTCTCCACCCCCGGAATGTACACAGCTGAGATGCAGGGAACATTGTCCTCTGCCCAGCACAGAATCAGAGACACTTCCTTGAGGGCCCTCTTGCTCCGGGTCCCTCCCTAATGATTGATGCAGGCAACCGCTGTCTGGTTGTCCGAGCGGACCTGAACAGCCCGACCCCGAAGGTGTGGGGTTAAGTGGGCTAGAACCAACCTGATCGCCCTCAGCTCTACAATGTTGATAGTGGTGTGGGCCTCCTGAGGGCCCCACTGACCCTGGAATTTCAGTGATTTCCAAAAGCCCCCCCAACCTGTCAGACTGGCATCCGGTGGTGACTGTCTCCCAGCAAGGGGCCAGAAAGGATCTGCCCACCAACAGGTTCCTTGAGTCCAGCCACCACGAGAAGGACCACCTGGCCAGAGGGGACAGAACAAACACCTGATCCAGGGACACAGGGTCCCTGTCCCATACTGACAAGAGGTGGAACTTAAGAGGTTTCATGTGAAACTGAGCATATGGAACTGCCTCGAAGCAGGACAGCATCAGGCCCACCAGCTGCATTCCCTGTCTGATGGAAGGATGAGGACAAGACAGAAGGAGCTTAGCTTGTGCTTGAAGACTCTCTCTCTTGAATGACTTCACCTAGGAAGGAGACATGGAAGATTTCGGGTGGTTGATCACCCAGCCGAACGACTCCAGTGTGGACACCACCCGCTGGGTATCCAGCTCTGCCTGTTGGAAGGACTGAGACGTGATGAGAATGTCGTCCAAATAGGGAAGAATGCGAATGCCCTGAGATCTCAGCAGAGCCATCACTCCTGCCAGCACCTTGGTGAATACCCTGGGAGCCGAAGTGAGACCGAAGGGCAAGGCCACAAATTGGTAGTGCTGATCCTCCAGAGCGAACCTGAGGAATCTCTGATGACCTGGAAAGATTGGAATATGAAGGTAAGCATCCTTGATGTCCACAGAGGTCATGAAGTCCCCTGGACGTAGTGAATTTACAGCTGAGCGCAGAGTCTCCATGCGAAAGTGTCTGAATCTGACAAACTTGTTGAGGCACTTTAAATCCAGGATGGGTCTGATGGACCCGTCTTTTTTTGGGAACCGTGAAAAGGTTGGAATAGTAGCCTTTGCCCCTTTCCATTAAGGACACCAGGCAAATGACCCCCATCTCCAGAAGGTTTTGCACCGCAAGAATCAGGCCCTGAGCTGACAGGGGTTTTGAGCTATCTGGGATCTGATGAATCTTGGGGGCGGCCAGGCTGCAAACTCTATCTTGTAACCGGAGGATACTACCTCCTGAATCTGAGACATGACGCCTCCAGATGTGAGCAAAGAGCCGGAGCCGGCCCTGGCACCCCAGGGAGCCTGCTAGGCCGTTCCCACTCGTTGGGCACGAGATTATTAAAGTTAGTTTGTTCAGGAAACTCCAAGCGTGGTTTAGCAGTGTGAAACAACTCCCCCTGCTGCTGAGGAGCTGCGGCAGGAGGAGAGATACAGAGTACTTCAAAAATGTGAGCCAAAAGCCTGTCAGTATCATCTGGAGCCCATGGGTCAAACCCAGATTCAGCATAACCCCTAGGCTGCTCATCAGATGATTCTGATTCGGAGCAGAGCCAGCAATCTGCCTTTCAATGCTGGCCACCCGAGTAGCCAAATCAGGTTGAGACTCCCCACTGGTATGCACCTCACTGGGAGTCAATTGTAAGCATGGGGGGTAGGCGAAGCCAGAGGGGGCGCACCACCAGGCCCAGAAACAGACAGCCCAGACTGCAGCGCAAGCACCTGCTGGGTGCAGGGTAAATAAACCCGTACATCATCACTTACAAGGGACACCCCACACGCCACACACAGCCGGGCTTGTCCCGAAGGAACCCCGAGCACATTATACTGAGAAGCCTCCATATGGTGATTATCACAGCACAACAGGCCAATTGGGATTGAAGCTATTGAAAGCAACCCGGGATGCCCCAATAACCCGCTAGGGAAGTGGGAGGTAATGAGAAACAATATGCCTCTAATAATTAGTTAAAACTAAATAGAGGGGATAGGATCGGGAGAAACCACAAAAAAGTTTGACCCGCCTGCAAGACATAAGCAAAGAGATCCCGTAAGCAACATGCAGTACATGAAATACAAAAAATAAGTCAGCCGGCAGGGGCACTTACGAACAGCGGTAGGTAGACGCCAGCAAAGTGTAAGGAATATCTCTGGAGCAGGAGGTGCTGTATACTTAGTATACATACACTTACCTGCCCCGCGCGCCAGCGCCCATCGTCCGGCGCAGTTTGCTGCCATGTTTGTCTTTCCCTGGCTGGTCGCTCCCGCACACACATGCACCATTGGACAAAGGTGAGCTTTCAGACAACCTGGGGGGTTTCACACAGCTGGACACCGCCGATCAGGGTGCCCTGAGGAGGGAGCGAGTATGCCTGCCCTGGAATCTCAGACTCCAGAGTGAGTTTTGGTCCACTTTAAGTACACACAGTGAATATTGTTTCTTTTGGTCATTTGCAAAAATAATAAAAAAAAAAAAATCTAATTATGTACTGCTGGGTTTTGTTCACTTTTCTTTAGGACTGACAGTTGATAAATGTGTTTGACCTGGGATAAACAGATACAGCCAGTGTGCAACAAGAAGTATTTGGAAGACTGTATGCAAAAATACAATTCTGTGAAATACTCACCTGTGGAATTGATATTATTTGTATACAGTACGTCCTGCTCCAGATATGATAATTACACTTGGGTTATCCTCCGCCAGATGGCACTGCACTGCAGAGACATGGAAAAACAGGCTCCTCCCAGCCCTTCACATACCCAGGGACCTCCCACAAATCCCCAGCATTAAAAAGCAGTGAACAAGAAGCCGGGAGAATTAAACCATCCAGAACAACTGGTAATGATAACAATGATAACAATCACGATCCAGAAAAATGCAAAAACGAGGGTGGGGTGGAGCAGGACGTACTGTATACAAATAATATCAATTCTACAGGTGAGTATTTCACAGAATTGTATTATTCTTAGTATACAGTACGTCCTGCTCCAGATATAATACTTACACTTGGGACATCCAAAAGCAGTGTCCATAAAGTAGGGTGGGATCCCCAACAAAAAACGACAACAGCAGACAGTTTAAGACCACTGTCACCTGCAGAACCATACGGCCAACACAGCATGAGCTGAGGCCCTAACATCAACATTGTAAAAACCTTATACAGGTAGTTAGGTAAATACCGCGCTGCCTCAACGTATAAGCTCAAACGTGCAAAAAGGATCCCAACCCTTCAATATAGAACATAACACATATAGTAAGGCACAGAGCTGTAAATTAATTAAAAAATCAGTGTTTCAACAAAAGCTTAAATAGAAGAAAAAAAGTCAGCGAATGAGTCCAAATAATCAGTAATAACCATCAAATAGAAGTGTCCACCGGTGTAATCTTAAACAGAAAAATGTGCTCCACCACCATCTGAATGAGACTCTTACCAAAACAACTTCAGGAAAGAGCCATAAGAATTAACTCCACAATATTCGTATTCATTAGTGAGCAGTATTCATATAGCAGCCAATAAAGCAGCCCGATCATATAACACTTCACTCCCCAGTTAACAAAGGGAGGCTTAATCAACTTTGCAAATAAACTCCATAGTAGATCCCATGCAAGAGAAAATCAATAAAGAAAAAATCTAGTGCAGTACCCCAGAGATTAATAAAAAACTTTTAATAGGGTTTATGCACTCACATATGTACAATCAGTAAAATCAGTATGGTTAAAATCATGCAGCAGTAAACAATCGCTCTCACCGCCAGGTTCCCTCTCATCCAATTACCCAGAGCATAAATGGATATTGTGTGCACCTCCTACGCGTTTCGTCCCTATAGGGGACTTTAACCAGGATGGCAGCAAAGAACAAGGACAGAGATTAAATAGGGCGCTTACCGAGCGGGGAAAACACGTGACGCGTCAGTCCGTCCACTTCCAGTTCCGGGGAAGTAGAGGGTATACTAGCGCGTCACATCCAGATGACAGATTCCGGTTCAAAAGGCAAAAAGAAAGTGCGCATGCGCGTCCAACTTTCTTTCCACACCAATAGAGGGATAGAAGCGAGGCTTGATTAAACAGCCCCAACAAATATTAGCGCATGTGCAACTTAACAGATCTCGCTGGCGGTATGGAAACAAGCCGACCACCGACCTGCAGACAGACAGCTGCAATTTACACAGCATAACAAACGAACTACGGAAGCCACATTAAGGAAAAAACGTATATTAAAAAAGATAAAAATACATTACAAAAGATGACCAGTGATAATGCATTTAAATTTAAACCACTGGTAATCCATAAAAACAATTATCAATAACCAAAATTAATTAACAAAATCAAATTTTTTGTTTATTAATAAGGACGAACCTGGTAACCCAGCAGTAAAAGCTAATATTTACAAACTGCAGATACAACTTCATATATTATAACGATCCAGAAATAAAAGCTAAATTAACCCACTAAACATACAACTACACATATTAAAACAGATGACTCAATTTTTTTATGAACTAGCAATAAAACAATTAAGGTCATACTCCAGTGTGGTGTGATCCTATCAATACCTGCAAACGAAAGAAGGTTAGGTTCTGAGGCGTGCACTCTTTTGAAGTGTGCCGATAAATTATGCGCCTCGTAACCACGCCTAATATTATATACTATAATATATATTATAATATAATATAACTAATATTCACTGACTTTTTTTCTTCTATTTAAGCTTTTGTTGAAACACTGATTTTTTTAATTAATTTACAGCTCTGTGCCTTACTATATGTGTTATTGTAAAAACCTTGCAAAAGGTATGAGCAGAAGGCCAATGGTAGTGGCCTAGCCAACCAGTTCAACAGAAACCCGGTGCTGAAAAGCCCAAGAGGCATCCAGCACGCGCAGAAAAAAAAAAAAAAAAAAAAAAAATCAAGGCAACGAGGGAGATTCTTCCCCTTGCTGGAATAGGCCTGAGTAACAGCCTGACAAATCCGATCGCTGCAATAGATTTGGCAGAACCAAAGGCCGAACAAGGTACCAGGAGTAACGTCCATTAAGGTAATAACCAGGACCAAGCCGTCCAACTCCCGAGAGCAGACGAGATCGGGCACATTCAGGATGTAATGACCACAAGCCCCAAGAAACCTCAGTTCCCCTAAAGGACACAGTGACTCCCAAGGAAAAACTGCCAACACCTGTATAAGGAATGCAGAACCACTTCCTCATCGTTGCTAGGAAAAAGGGGATAGCCATGGATAACAATATCTATAATAAATGAACATAAGACACCTCCAGATGTAGAGAGTCCGGCTTCAGGCGGAACTCCACCTTATACTGGTGTATCTCAAGGAATGAGGGCTAGGTAGACAGAGCCGCCCGCTAACACATGCCTGACCAAGGTAACAGTCACCAGAAGGACAACCTTGAGGGTAAGTACAGCCAGACAGCATCCTGAATAGGACCAAGGGACAATACTGCAAGCAGAAAGAATGAATTCAATTTTTAATCCCAACAGGGACCATAGGATTACATGGAGGACGCACATGAGCACCCCCTGAATGAAGTCTTAACCAAGGAAGACTGAACCAGAGACTGCTAAGGCAAGGTGGACAGAGCCTGACCCATCAGAGAACTGAGCTGGGGAACCAACTCCAATTCATGCCGAAACCACACTAGAACCCTGGGAACCGAGAACGGCCAACAGGTAAGAGAACTAGACTCGCCCCAATCAATGTCGGTATGCCATACCCTACAACAAATAGAATAAGACGAGGAAGAGGCTTACTCCTAGCCTTCCCATAGTCACACACACCGAGACCTGAAAGGTTGGCATCCATGGTGACCGTTTCCAGGAAGGGGCAAGAAGGAACTGCCCCCAGACAGGTCTCTTCATCCACTTTCAAGAGAAAAACCGTCATACAGGTGGGAAGGCCCACAGACAATGCTCCAGGGGTGCTGGATCCCTGTCCTGTGTTACCAATAGAAGTCGCAGAAGGGCTCAAGGAGAACTGAGCATAAGGGACCTCTTCCGAACAAGTTAACAACAGGTCCACCAGTTGCATCCCTGCCTGGTGTTAAGAGACCGGGAAAGCAATGAGGGACTGAGCCCATGAGACCAGATTGCCCACCTAATTGCTGAGAAGGGGAGAATCTGGTTTGAACCTAATCCAGAATCATTCCTATTAATGGAGTTACCACTTAAAGGGAACAGTGAGGACTCGAGGTGATTGAACACCCATCCAAATGACTCCCAATGGACCCACCAGCCGGGTATCCATCTATCCTGACGCAGAGACAGGGAAGTGAGGAAGGGCATCCGGGTAGACATCGCGCGAACGCCCCTTGGTCTTATCAGAGACATCACCATCATCAGCACCTGAGTGAACACTCTGGGAGTTGGAGAGGCCAGGCAACCAGGCCACAATTAACAGTGTTGGACTTCCAACACGAACCTGAAGAGCCTCAGAGACCTGAGGGCACAGGGATGTAAACAAACATTGTAGAGTACCCCAGACGGTAAGAAGCCCACTGGACGCAAGGTGCTGATGGCCCAACTCAGAGTTTCCATGCAGGAAACTGCCTGTAATTAGAGAATTGCTGTGAATCCAGAATGGGCCAACCTGACCCATCCTTTGGGGGGACTGTGGAAGGTGGTATAGCGGCCCTTGCCTCTGCCTATTACGGGCAATCTGCAAGAGACCTTTATTTTTTTTATTTTATTTTTTTTTTTGCAGGCCTAGCATGGCCTGTGCCAGCAACTGAACAACGTCAGGGACCAGGAGTACCTGGGACCTGATAAAAACTGGGGAAGGCAGTGCAGCAAACGCTATCCTGTATCTGGAGGATACAACCTCCTGAATCCACCAGAATGAAGCGAGATGCCTCCTGATAAGAGCAAGGTGCTGCCGCCATCCCCTCACCCAGACGGGCGAGGGCGCCCCATCATGCTTGAGGGGGTTTGGTGGAAGATTTGGGCTTAGCCCCGACGGAGGGGCCAGAGCGTTGTCTGCTGCTTGTGGGGCAGGAGTCTGCACGCAAAAATCCGGAAGGACACCCCTGGTTCTTGTTTAACACTAAGGTAGGGGGGAGGAGGGGTGCCCCTGCCCCGAGGGGGCCGAGACGGCCGTCTGCGAAGGGGTGATTTGCCCTTTTTGCCGAACAGGTCTAGACGGGCCCCAAATAGGCATTGCCCTCTAAAGAGGAGCCCAGTAAGTCTTTTTAGTAGCATCATCAGCACCCCACTGTCGCAGCCAGACCAAGCGACGAATAGCCACCGCAAGGGCAGAAGTTCTTGCACACATTTTAATCGCGTCATCCAGCACTAATAGAATAAACTTTACAAATACATCACAATTGGAGAGTGCATTAAACACCTCCCAGGGGAGATCCTCGGGGTGATGATCAAGCAATTTTTTGATGAGGGTTCTAGCGGCCACTGCAGTAATAGCCGCGGCACAGACCGGGCGCAGACCCGCCCCAGCACAAGAAAAGGCATGGGAGGCCAGCAGCTCAATGCGCCGGTCCTCAGCATCCCGAAGGGTACTATAAGCAGGGGTTGTAATAAAGGGGGGGGGGTTAGGGACCCCTATGATCGGCGCATCCACCACGGGGGGTGATGACCAGCAATTAACCACCTCAGGGGGAAAAGGGTATTTCCTATCCCAGTCCCCTGCAACCCCTGGAAGTTTACTGGGGCATTCCCATTCCTTGAGCACGAGGGCATGGAAATGAGCCTGCTCTAGAAATTCCAAACGTGCAGTCGCAGTATGGAAACGCTCCCCTCTAGGCTTGGGGACCTGACCGGGGGGAGAGATAGACAGTGCCTTAAAGACCTTAAGCAACAAGTCGTCAGTGTTACACTGGCCCCAGTATTAGGGGCCAGAATCGTCATGACTCCTCTGCCTCTCATCAGATGAGCCTGAGTCAGAGAACAACCCCCCCTCATCAGAAGGGGTTAGTCACACGGAGTAGCAAACCCCTCAGTTCTCATAAAACATACAGAAACATGAGGCGACAGGTGCCGCTTTCTACCAGGGCCCATTCGCTCTGACAACCTAGCAATAATCTGTTCAGCCATAGGCAGTCTGGACAGCCCAGCAGGCTGTAATTCCCCACTTGCAGGCGACTCAGCAGGAGAGAGATTTAAGCCTGGGGAGATAGGGGAATTGAAGCTAGGTGTAGCCACTGGCCGACCTGATTGCAGGGCCAGGGTTTGCTCGGCACAGGGTAAGCAGACCCGTGCCCTATCAGTATCAGCAAGGGGTTGTCCACACGCTATACACCGCCAGTCTTGTCCCAGAGGGACCCCGGTCACATAATTCTGAGATGCCTCCATATGGTGATTAATCAAGGCACAATATGCCAGTAGGGATTTACACTATAAGTAACCCTGGATGCCCCAAAGACCCGCTAGGGAAGTGGGAGAATATTACAAGGCCCGCTATAATTTTACACCGGGCCGGGAGAAGCCAATGGTGTTCACCAGTCTGAAAAACATAATGGGAATAAAGGGTGTCAGAACCATGCGCAAAATCAAGGATCATGAAAATCGCCCGTGAGGGCACTTACAGACCGAGGGAGGAGGAGGACTGCTACCACGCGTGCGTGCGATCAGCATCAAAATGGTGCCAAGCGAACCTCGAAGGGCAGGCCAGAGCGGGCTGTGACGCGGAGCACTCCAACCAGGTCCCCACCCCACCGAAGAGCGCGAAGCTCTGAGATAGTTACAAAGCTGTCATGGAGAGCAAAGTGTATGGCACACTTAGAAAAATGATTTGCCAATGAAGACGCCGCAGCGTCTGAGGCAACGCAGCCGCCCGGTAAAGGAAGAGGTGCGCATGGCGCCGACAATACACAGTAAAGAGCAAACAGCGCGGCTCTGACACCAGGAATACCAGTCCGGGGCAAGACTAAGGCAATAACGTGTAAACATACACTAAGACCACCACACACACCCCCCCCCCCCCCCCCTTTCTTTCCCCCTGGGCTACGGGGGGGGGGGGGGGGACGAGGGAGGATGGCGACCCTTTGTACAGGGCCCACCGCTACACGGGGCATGGGGCAATAGTGCGGGAGGGGCATCCCCTAGAGGCTCACCATCAGCCTAAACCGCCTACCCTTTGATGGGGGACTGCGGTGGAGCATGGCTCCGTTAAGCACGCATGGTGCTGCCTACCTTCACCCGACCAGCGTAGCCCAGGCTGGGAGGCACATCACAGGGAGGACGGGTGGGAATAGTCCAACAGGGCCGCAGGCTTTGGTAGCCCCACTCACCTGCGAGAGAGTGATACATCATGTCTTCGCAGTCAGCACAGCAGAGAAATCTGGGGATTTGTGGGAGGTCCCTGGGTATTTGAAGGGCCGGGAGGGGCCTGTTTTTCCATGTCTCTGCAGTGCAGCGCCATCTGGCGGAGGATAACCCAAGTGTAAGTATTATATCTGGAGCAGGGCGTACTGTATACTAATAATAATGTCAAATCCCCCATGGGAGGAAGCACCCCTGCAAACAACACAGCGTGGGAGTTGTGTCTTATATAATCCATATGATTTAGCAGACAAGTTTTACGGTGAGTACTGAATTCACATATAACAAGTGTGTCAGGAACAGACATATCCTGCAATTTATATGCCTTTGAGAATGACCCCGCCAGATTAAATTTTTTTAATTCATTTAAAACTTATTTAAAGTCATACATTTAAAACAAAGACCCTCCAGTTAGGGGATACACCTAACACATATTTCATTCACAATGAATTTCCCTTTCACTTACAATAATCTCATAATTTGCAAATCCATGATTCAGAGCCAATACGATTGTCTTATGATCTTCTTCTGTGTGAATGAGCATACTTGTTTTAACATATACGGCTTCCTCAGCGCCCTCCAATTGCTATGTGTAAAGATACATTCTGTGTCATGTAGACAGACATCTTTACAATCAGAATGGATTTCAACAAGGCACACTGTTAGGTAAATGTCTGATGAATTTAGACCACAGATAAAATACAGGTGGCATTTATCTCACAGTCTACAGTCAGTCACATTCTATGGCTCAGTGGTGGCCTATTAGTGATATTCCTGCCCCCAGGTCCAGGAGGGCACTGGTGAACTCAGCCATTCCTGTGCTCTTCGGGTTCCCTGCTGCACATCGCAGCGGTGTTTAGGAAGGAAGACATTCTTGGGCAAACTAATTGTTCCTGTATCCTTTCGTCAAAAAGACATCTGGCTATATAATTCGGACCATATGGAGGCCCCCTTAAAGTGTTTATTGCGGTTAGAAATGGTTAAGGATTTACAGTGCACAAAATAAAACATATTGAGTGTATCTGAATTTGAAAGTCTTACCTAGATAACATTATAACATTTACAGAACTGGAATAATTACCCAAGTCACAAAGCAGTGTCCTACATCCTCAGGTAACTGTTCATATTTTTCGAGTTCTTTCAGAAAAATACTGTAATAAAAAAAAAACACAAAATATAATAAGTTTATTAAGAACCTGTTTAATACTAGTTTTTGTTTAATGTTGGGTATTTTTGGATAAAGTAGAAAGGGATTTTATTTGGCCCGTGACCTGTTATGATATTCCCTCAAACTTTTCGATACCTATAGTTTTTACGTATCCTATGACGTGTTTGGAACAAGCTTTTAGGAAACAAGTTTATGTCCATTCTCCAATCGATCTGAGCCTCTAAGGAGAAAAGTAAATAAAGCCTCCCTTTCCAGCTCCCAGCCTCCTGCTGCAGGTGAGGAGAAGATAGGTCTTTGTAGAAGCTACCACTGAACACAAATAGTGTTTCCCTAAAAATAAACCCTAGTATGATGATTATTCACAGATGCATTAAATATAAACCCAAAATATAAAACCTCAAAATAAGTTCTAGTCACAGTTAATAAATCAGCTCCTGGCAGGGCAATCTGCTGTTCTTTGTAGCTTAACCTAGCTTTAAACATACCAGGGCTTCAATTTTTAATACAGTGTCCACAGCGACCCAGGCTAGGAAGACCGCCAGGACTAATTCTCTTTGGAGGTTAATTGTGGAAAGATAAGCAATACACTTAGATCATGCAGGATGAAAATCGATTGAACTTGCAGCCATGGATATAGGAGGTGAATTGTGGCAAGATAAACAGTGTGCGTAGCACATGCAGGGTGAAAATCCATTGAACTTGCAGCCATGGATATAAAGTAGCAGCCACCACTGTCTAAGAGCCTGGCTTTAACATGTTGTACATTTTAATATAGTCACAGGAAACTTCTGATGACATACTATAATTCAACCCTTTAAATGCTAGCACATAGTTTCTACGTGGTTGCTTCTCCTACCCTTAAGTGCCAAGCACGTAGAAACTATGTGCCTGCCATTTCCCACTAATAGTTAAAAAAAAGAAAAAAATAAAGACTTAACCTCTGATGTTGCTGTGAAGCTGCGGGTCCCCTCCGCAGCGTCTTTTCTTCACCGCGCTGCGCAGGCTTCAGGTGAGGACCCTCTTCCGGGTCCTCACTTCTTCTAATGGCGGCGCCGTCCCCTAGCCCCGGCCATTGTGGGAGGAGCAGTATGACGTCATCCCGCTCCTCCTATACCCCCTCCGAGCTCCGGCATCTGCGCCGATCACCACCGGCATCTGTCAGTGACAGCAGCGTGGGACAGCGACGAGGGAGCCAGGATCGGAGGTGAGTACAGTAAAAAAAAAATAAATAAGATTATGTCAGTGTCTTATTTTTTACATTTAACCCCTTGTGAACTGGTAAGGGGTCCATGTGACCCCTATACCAGTTCACAAGGCTGCGAATAGCGGGTGACTTGCCAATAACCCCTGGCACCCCCAATTACCTGCCTCCCCAAAGCCCGGGGGCAGAAGAGCCCGGGCCCACAGGCTATGCGGGCTTGTAGCCTGCAGGGCCAGGGGCCACAAAAGCTGGCCTCTGCGCCCTGATTCTACAAGCCCTGCATAGCTGGTCCCGGGCTGGTTGCTTTGGGTAAGGGGGGCCCCATGTCAATTTTTTTTGGGGATTTTTAAGGGTTAAAAACCCTTAAAAATCCCCCCCCAAAAATGGGGTCCCCCCCGGGAGGATGTCATTTTTTTTTTTTTTTTTCAATTAACCCTTTATGTTCTGTCATCCAGCAGCTATAAAAGGCTTCCAGCAGGTGAGCAGAAGCCAGTGATCGCTGAGGGACACAATGTTCCAGGATGGATGGGAGGTGAGTATTAAAAAAAATTTTTTCTCTTTGTGTGTGTTTTTTTTTTTTTTACATTTAACCCCTTGTGAACTGGTAAGGGGTCCATGACCCCTATACCAGTTCACAAGGCTGGGGGGATGGCAAGTCACCTGCGACTAGCGGGTGACTTGCCATTAACCCCCGGCACCCCCAATACCTGCCTCCCCAAAGCCCAGGTGGGGAGGGGGGGCAGAAGAGCCCAGGCCCACAGGCTATGCGGGCTTGTAGCCTGCAGGGCCCGGGGCCACAAAAGCTGGCCCCTGCGCCCTGTTTCTACAAGCCCTGCATAGCTGGTCCCGGGCTGGTTACTTTGGGTAAGGGGGACCCCATGTCAATTTTTTGGGGGGGGTTTAAGGGTTTTTAACCCTTAAAAATCCCCCCCAAAAATGGGGTCCCCCCGGGAGGGGGGACTCTGTCATTTTTTTTCTCGATTTAACCCTTTGTAGTGTGGATGGTAGTTGTATTTTATTTGTAAATGCTATAAAAGTACTTGTTTCAGTTAGGGGGGTCTCCTGGGAAGGAACAGGGGGCTACCGATAAATATGTGGTACCGTTCTAATAGGTAGAAATGGGGCTTTCACATTCAATATGGTTTTCCTTAATAAAATACATTTTTTATTTAAAATAAAGGAGTCAATTTTGTAAAAACACTTATTTATTTATTTATTTTTACTTAATAATATTGCAAAAAACTAAATACAATTTACAAACAAGACATTTCATGTTAAAGTCTAAACTCTGCTGTAAAAATATATATATATATATATATATATATAATTTTCCTGAAAATTCCAGCAAAACGGAGAAAAATGACCTGTCAACAGAGGGTGACAAAATCTCAAGTAGGCTGGCAATTAAAAGGGTTAAAAGTAGCTATGCATGTTGGGTATTGTTCTGTTCGGGGGACCTTGCGCTTTCAGACTTAGCTTGTTTTTTCTGGTTTGCATATTTATATTTTAGGAAAAGGTGTTTTGTATTCAGCTTTTTTATACATTTTTTAAAGAAACCCTGTGCAACCAAAGAATTCTTTAAGGGATTAATTCCAGAAAGATGAGCCCACTACAACAAGCTGGGTACACTTAGAAAGCTTAACATGTGTACTTTCAGAGAATATATGGTTTATGGGGGATATTCCAAATGTAAAGGGTTGTTTTGGTTGAAAAATCGCAAGGTGCGCACTTTGTCTGCAGAGCTGAAATTTTCAAGTAAAATTACCGTTATGCACATGCTTTACTTTGGGGTGTTTGGCAACTCTTCCCTTGACAGTAGCTATGCATGTTGGGTATCGTCCTGTTCGGGGGATGTTGCTTGTTCAGATTATACTTGTTTTTTCTTGTTTGTATATAGTTTTTCTTTAGGAAAATGTGGCTTTGATTCTGCTTTTTTATCCTTTTTTTAGGGAAACTCTTTGCAACCAAAGAATACATTGAGGGATTACTTCCAGAAAACTATGGCCACATCAACAAGCCTGGTACACCTAGAAAGCTTGAGGTGTGTACTTCCAGAGAATATATAGTTTGTTGGGGGTATTTCAAATGTAAAGGGTTGTTTTTCTGGAAAAACTGCAAGGTGTGCATATTGCATAGCATAGTTGTATTTTATCTGAAAAGCCCCTAAAGCGCTGTTTCAGTTTGGGGGAGTCTCCTGGGCAGGAAAGGGTGTCTACATATACATATGTGGTATCGCTGTAACCGGGAGAAATTGGGAATTCACACGCAATAAGATTTTATTGACAAACTTACATTTTTTATTACAAAAAAAAAACACTACAAATTGTAAAAAATAGATTTTTTAAAGATTTTTTGCAAATATTTCACCCAAAAATATTGAGAATACAAATATAAAATGACAAACAAGACATTTCAAGTTAAAGCCCAGACTCTGCTGAAAAAAACAATATATAATTTTCCAGGGAAATCCCTGGAAATCCCATCAAAAATCACATTTGAACATGGAGAGCGCATAATAGTGCAAAATAGTCTGGCAACAAAGGGTGACAAAAACTCCAGGTAGGCTGGCATTTAACGGGTTAATAAGTGGAAAAAATAAGGCATGCCCTGGAAATAAGCCCGAACGCACCTTTTGGAGTAAAAAATAATAGAAGACCTGGTCATACTTTTGGGAAAACCTGGTAGAAGCAAAGAGGTTGGCAGGGATGTATTCAAGCGCTACAGAATCGGCCTTAGAAGCGCAGTCAGAGCAATATGGCATTGGCCTTGTATGGGGGAATTTAAGGTTTTCATCAGATGGGCCTATTTATTACACTTGGCTTTCAGAGACAAAAGGGAAAGGAGATTGTCCACACAACTCCCCTTTCTGCCGTTCCCACGGTGCAAAGCTTTATTTTGAACAGATCGCTAGCATCAGAGTCTGGTTTCACTGAAGTGTGTGGCACACTTCTGCCCCCAGCCTGACAGGACACAGGAGGTGTCACACCTGGGAGGAAACACAAACTGAACAGAGGTTAAAATCCCACCGCTGGTCATCGATAAGGAAGCCCGACCAGGTGAAACTAGTATGCCAAAAACACCTAGTTCAATACCCAATGGTATTGGTCAAATTAATTCATGTAGATATACTCTATTGTTGGATCTTGTCGATATATGTATGTGTTTTGTATGTTATAATGCACTGTGAGGGGAACTGATAGACTATCTTTTTCCCCCCTACATTTTACTAAAAACCCAAATAAAGAATTTAAAACTTTTTATATGAGCCTGCCTTAAATTGTTTTGAGGCGGGGTCACACTCATTGGTGAACACTAGATGGGGTTAGCCTATACTCACCTGTTCTTTTGTTTGTTAGGACATAAGCTAGGTGAAAATTCCAGGGATGAACTAGGGCATCCACTGCTAAGGCACCGCCCTCCCTCATCAGTGAGGAAACATTTTGAATTAATGGCAGTGGCAAAAAGATCTATAAGGAGTGCCCTGTGAGGCCACAATCTGGAGGAACCCTTCCTGGTGTAGACATCACTTTTTACTAGTTATTTCAGGCAGAGATGTTCAGATCTTCCCCAACAGTGCTTTCACAGTAGAAAACCTAAATCGGCAGGGTGGGTCCAAGTCCTTGTCACAGATAAATCTCTCAAACTTCATTTGGTTTCCCTTGTAAGAACAGATCTTGTTAATATCGGGTAATGATAAAGCCCCTGGTCTGTTTGAAGTGCAAACCTCAGCAACTTGTGATGTAGCCTCAGGATTGTAATACGGGGCTAGGCATCATCTAGGTATAAATTGACCATAAGAGTCTTCTGTGTTAGGATGTTCCTTTACTGAATAAATCAGTTCCGTTTTGAACTTCGTATTTGATGAAGGATGAATTTCTTGAGATTCAGGATCATCTCGATGGCTTTTGCACTAGAAAAGCTTTAATGTGCTGCTCTGGACAACTAACCCAGTGGAGCATCTAATTTTGGACATTTGCTCCAAGGCTCCATGCCCTGCTCCTGAAAGGGGAATATCCCATTGAGCGAGCTTGTCATTAAAAAAAAAAAAAAAAAAAAAAATCTGGGTTTTCCCATTCAGATTTAAGGATATCCTTAAAGCGGACCAACAGTCAAAAATGAGTTAAATCAGACCAACTCAACAAACATATGCACATATGCATCCCTCTCCAGGGCAATTTAGATTGCTGCACATAAAATATAATTTACCTTTTTATAACGCCTGTTGGGATAAATTTTAGATGGCCGCTCATGGGCTTGCAGGCCACCTGCAAACAGGAAGTAGCGCTGGGCTTCCTGTTGCTGTGCATTTCAGTTATGTCAATTGGGAGAGGAGGCTCCAAAATGGCTGCTTCCTTTCTTTTCCAACTGTGCCAGGCTGTTGGTCCAGTTTAAGTGCTGAATGAGCACGATTATTTGAACTTTTTCTCCAAAAATGTCTTATACATAGCATCCTGCATGAATAAGGGTTTATCCTCACACTTAATTCCCCATGTCTCATAAATAGCATCTAATAACCTTGCCAATTCCTCTGGTAGGGCCCACGGGGTCCTGGAGACCCCCTTGTTCTTATTAACTTGTATACCCTCCTTAAGAGAGTCCTTGGAAGAGAGTTTACCTTCACTCTCCTCCACTATTTCCGATCCCGTTTCAACATCAACAGGCCCGGAACCAAGAATATTGGTGGCAGGGATAGATGTAGTAAGGGGTACTAGCGGTGTAGGACCCTGAATTAGTGTCCCGGCTGAGGAGTAAATATGTCAGCAGCGAATGCCCCTGGGTGCGACCCATGAGGACTATAAACCTCGAACATCGAGGCAATATCGTTCCTCATTGATAAAATCTCCCTGTAGATAGCTATAGTTGCCTCTCCCATTCTTAGCTGAAGGCATGGTCTGACATATAGACTTCTAACAGGTATCCGGAAGTGTAACACTGCAGGATTCACAGTGTCCAATTGTTTTTTTCTTTCGGGGGGGGGGGGGGGGGGGTACTTATCTCTGTCCTTATCCTTTACTTTTGTTGATTTAGGCTAAAGGACAATTACAATAACAAAGTTATGTATGCATACCCTCCTGCAGCATAAGGTGCAAAATAGAAATCGGGATTTATACATTACCAGCTTCTCCTGAGGCATTTTGCATTAGTATTAGGGCTAGAAGATATACTGTCTGCACCTGGATCCTTCTGCCCAAGACCATTGATCTTTATTGGGCTAGGACTAGAGGCCTGATGCTGCTGTGGGCTGCTGGGCCGGATCACCTACACCACTCTTGCTGCCTCCGATGCCACTCCATTCCTGATCTCGCCGACCACAGTAATCGCTGGGAAGCAAGTGCTGCCTACACTTCCGGATCACCCACGTGTAGAGGCCATGCCCGGAAGTGAGATCAGAGCGCCTGGGTCAGCGGCTGCGAGTCTCTCCTCTGCACAAATCCTGGGAAATTAGGGAAAAACAAGGGAGAAAACCGAAGACCACCTTCAGGTGAGTACCGCAGGGGGTCCCTTAAGGCATGCACACTTACAGCTGAATCGGCCGGGATTTAAAGAGGACAGTGCACAGCTAGTGCGCTGCCAGGCTGCCTGCGAACCTCGGGTGAACTTCACCCAATAACAATTTGTCCCAGGCACAGTGAGCTTCTCCAGGGGCTCCTGGAGAAGAAGACAGAAAAATAACACAAAAAGTTGGCTGCAGCCTACTGTTCAGTGGTTCCTTAGGGAGGAAACACAAAGAACAGAGGTGGAGAGGAAGAGGTGGGGTTTTAACCTGTTCAGTTTGTGTTTCCTCTCAGGGGGAGGAGCCTCTCTCTCTGTGAGTCATCCTGAAGGATGAATTGAGAAAATGTTTGTCGGATTCAGAGGCGCCCCTATAATGTGGGCAATGTTAGAGTCGATTATGTCAGGCCAATAGAGGATACTATTTTTGGGGACAGAGTGACTTGTGGAAGGACATGGTCACAATTCCATGAGATAGACATGGAAGAGCTGCGGGATGCCAGGAGGTATCAAAGGACTGTAGAATGGCAGGATGATTGGAAGGAGTGCAGATCAGTATGGGACTGTTGTAGGTGGCAGGAAGGTGGGAGGGTTGCAGGACTGTGGGTCAGCACACAATGAATATAAGATCATGTGGAAGGGATGCGGGTCAGAAGAAAGGGTGGCACACTGATCGGGCTGTGAGAGCAGTGGAGGGGGGCAGATAATTAGCCCCATATGGGCTCTAGTAGTAGTTGTCTATGTGGCTGGGCCTCTGCTTTTGCTGTGGTCCTATAGGAAACTGCTACAAGGCACCATATGGGGGTTTAGTATTAGACAAGGGGGCCGGCCTGAACCAGGCAAAATGTGCATAATGTCAGTAATGAAATAGTTAAGCAGAGACGGAGTGACTTACTTCTGGAGTGACACCCAATCTCTGAAAGAGGCTGCCCCTTGTATTAGGGGCCTCACAGGAGGAGCAGTGTGCTACTGCAACTTCATTCTCCATACTGCAACTTCATTCACCAATGAGGGCAACATTGGGGGTCACGCAGTGTGCATGACATCATTATCCAGCAATGTTCAAAACACAAGAAAAGAGGGTGGGAGGTCTCGCTTGTGGGGAATAACACTGCACCAGGACACCAGCAATGATTAAAAGTGGACCAAGAGTCAAAAATGACTTAAATTAGACCAACACAACAGTGCTCATATGCCTCCCCAGTGCAATTTGCTGCACATAAAAATTATTTTATTATGAAACTCCTGCTGTAGTAAATTTTAGAAACAAAATGGCAGCTCATTGACTTGCAGGTCACCTGCTAACAGGAAGTGCTGCTGGGCTTCCTGTTACTGTGCATTGTCAGTTATGTCAGTTGAATCTAGGCAGCAGCATGGCTGAGATGCTGGGAAAGGAAGCTCCAAAATGGCAGCTACCTTTCTTTTCCAACTGTGCCAGGCTTTTGGTCTGGTTTGAAACGCGCTCCCTGGACATCTGACCCAGTGGAGATTTGCACTATGGTCCATATCCTGTTCATTGAACAGGGATTTCCTTTATAATGATTTAGGCATAAAAAAAAAAAAAAAAAATAATAATAATAATAATAATAATAATAATAATAATAAATAAATATATATATATATATATATATATATATATATATATATATATATATATATATATATATATTTCTGGGTTTTCCCATTCAGCTTAACTGCTTTGAGTGCTGAATCCCATTCAGACTTAACTGCTTTGAGTGCTGAATGAATGGGACATTTTTTGACGTTTTCCCCAAAAACTTTCTGTACATTTTGTCCTGTACCGACAGTTTATCAAAATACTGAATTCCCCAGGTTTCATAATCACCTCTTAATTCTGTAAATTCTTCTGGCAGCTTTAATGAATACCGGGGGCCTGATTACTCTGGACCTCCTCATCTAGGGAATCCTGTGGGGAAAGATCATCTTCTCTTTCTTCTCCCATTTCAGATCCCACTTAAATCTGAAGTGAACCTGAACCGAAAGAACTAGGGGCAGCTGCAAAAGTGACACTACAGGCTTTTCTACATGACCTTCTGTCACTGATTGAGGGGCGGGTGCAGTACGCGATGGATAACTCGGGCTGAGATTTGGTTTTCTGGGCATCCCGCATTGAGGCAATTTCTCTTTGCATTGAAAGGATCTCCCTGAACAAGGCTGCCGAGTATGCATCCTTCTCGGCCTGCCTACAGTCCTGACACGGATGCCTTGAGTCCTTATCTTTAACCTTGGGTGTTTCAGGCTATAAATAATTAAAACATGACAGTTTATGCATACCCCCATGCATCTCTGCAAATAAAAAAAACCCTCCATAAAACAACAAGATTTCTACATTACCACTTTATCTGAAGAAATCTTGCTTGATGAGTGAAGGAGACAGTCTGCACCTGGCTCCTTTGGCCTGGGATGTCTGTTCCCTGCTGGGGACTGGATGGACATTGCTACCGAGGGCTACTGGTGCTGCATTCAAGGCTGCCTTGAGATGTGCTGCTGAGCAGACTCCTACTACTACTCTAGCGGCTCTGCCCCCCGAAGACGCAGCTGATACTCACACTGCTCCATCCACTCCCTCTGACCGGCGCGCTGGCCGGGGAGAAGTGCTGCCCATCTACTTCTAGGTCGCAACATGTGTTAGCGCCGTGACCAGAAGTGACATCAGAGAATATACCCCCAAAATGTGAAAAATTGGAGGGAAAAATGACTTGTCCAAGGGCTAAGCGGGCTCCTTCAGAACTCGGAGTCTGAAAATAATAAACTAAAATAAAAAATTGGCTGAGGTCTAGCAACACTCTGTCCAGTGATTCCTTAAGGAGGAAACACAAAGAACTGAGTTGGGGAGGAAGGGGTGGGGTTTTAACCTCTGTTCAGTTTGTGTTTCCTCTCAGGGGGTGAAAGCGCTAGACTTCCGCTTCAGTGGAAGAATAGTAGACTTACCCCCAGTAGCTTCCTTTATTGTGTCACCCAAGCACTCTACAAATAAATAAATAAAAATATTGATGTAACTGAAAAATGTTAAAAAGCATAATAGTAAATAAATAATAAAAATAACGTACCTAATAGTATAGGTCTGCTTGAGGGTGGCCACGCAGTGGCTCGGAAATCAGCCCCGCTGCCGGCCAGTGAAACCCTGCAATTCGGGCAGAGTAACCCAAAGCGTCAGCCCATACAGCCGACCTGCAAAGCCAAAGTCGCAGCAAATGCCTAAGCAGTGCCACGGCCGAAGCAACAATCCCGCTCCCAGGCAGAAGTGAGCCACAAGCCGGAGGAGAACTGGCAGCAGCGGTGAAGGAAGAACTGAAGGGACACCTTATGTCTAAGGCGGCGTACAAGGCAGTAATCTTCTCTTACTGCCTGGCGGAAGGAAGCATCTATCTCTTCCTGCCGCCTTAGCTCCACCCCCTAACACAAAGCTCTGCCCCCTTAAAGGCGTGAAAGAGAAAAAAGGCAATACAAGAGGAAATATTTTTCCCCTGGTTGCCCCAGCCAGGCTTACCAGACAAAAACCTGTGACTGACTATTCCCTAAAGTGGAAACCTTTACGAAAAACAGAAGTGCCACCACAAAGTGCCCCAGAACCCTGGTGCTTACCCTTCCCATCCTGATCCGCATACAGCATAGCTGAGGAGGCATTGGGTCTATCCAGATCAGTGGGATATAAGGGCCAGGGTCAGTCAGGGTTATATTACCCTGCTTCCCAAGTAAAATCCTAAAAAAAAAAAAAAAAAGGATGAGAGGAGTTCCAGGTACACCTTCACAGCCCAGTTTCAACTGCAAGAATGCAACTGGATTGTGGAAATGCAGACGGAAGCATATAGGCCGAGAGGAGCCACACCTTTGTTCTTGTAGTCCACGCCCTTTGGCCAACAGGTTAACCCATGAGTATCTGAATCATCTGGCACCCTGAAGCAAAATGGAAGAGAAAACATGCATATTGAAGGAATTATATTACATTATTGAATATTTATCTAATCTCAAAGAGGCAGGTTGTAGGCAGACCTTAAGACACACACAGGAGGCTGGGAATGCTGGCCACACCCCCTAGTGTTAGTAGATCAGGAGGCTGGTTGCAGGGTTATCAAGTCGATGGATGGGCCCCCCTACCTGAAGCATAATGGTTAAGTATCTACCTGTGATCTCTCTCACTCCATTATAACATTTATTGTGTTATAACTAACTTATAACTTATCATGTAATAACTGCCTGTGACATTTAAGCTGATCTGGGGAAACTTCAGGAACATAATAGATTAGTGAAGGTTATTTACTGTGCTGGTGAATTAAACCCATTTTCATTTATACATACCACATACGGTGTATGTGGTGGCTAATTTCTCACACAGTAGATTCTAGGTGTGGCATTTGATGAAATATTTATTCTTAGATGTGTGCCTCAGAGACCATTGGTTTGTATTAGATTGATGGCAGTTGGGCTAATATGATTATTAGTATTTGCAGTATTTATAATATGAATCTCTAATAGATATATGGGAGATTAATGTGCTGTAAATATCAATTAAATCATATTTTTCCTCTTACAACCTGGCCATGAATTGTAATGTATGTATGTAATTTCCAAATCTGTTGGGAAGTCCACATCCAACACCCCCCTTGTTCACACAATGTAAACCACAACGATGCAACCACCATCACAGTGTCTGACCGGTAGCCTACCAGCTCCTTGGCACAGTCATGGAAGCACAGGAGGATTGCTCTCAGTTTAACACATGGGCAGTTGTCAATCCTGCTGGTGTGTCATCCCAGCCCGACAGACTGATATTTGTCATCAGACTAATCCATCTAAACCTGAAAAAATGAACACCCCACTATCAAAAAGTGAGACTTAAGCCACTAATTCAGTGACTCCTTTATCACATCCTAGAGATGCAAATGATGGTCCAGGGGCTCCACTGGTCTGTTCCAACTCACCAAATGCGGTGGTCTGTTGTGAAACCGGATGAAGGGCACTGCCTCTATGGAAGACAAGTCACACAATGGCTCCCTGCAGATGGGGCACTGAAAAGGAGATCGCCCAAGTAGCATGTTATAACCCTGTGCTGCAGCAATGCCAAGACCATTGCCAAAACCTTTGTAAATACCCTTGGGGTTTATGAGGGGCTGAAAGGCGATGCTGAAAATTGGAACCACCAAAAAACGCACAATGAGATTAGCGTCTCTGATGTACATCATAGCCAAAAATACCCCTTGAGTCAAGGATGAATCAACAGACCTTAGAGACTCCACCTGCAATTTCCTGACCTGTGCACACCTGTTCAGATAGTTGAGCTTCAAGATAGGATGCACCATCCCATTAAGTCAGAGCAACTCCAGAAATGTCATTCCCCCAGAAATGTCATATTACTGCTGCTTGACTGTAGCCAAGCTGCTAACCTGCTCACCTGTTAAAGTGAAATGATTCTGGGATATGTAGTACTTTTTACTTAAGGCCAGAAAAAACACTCCCATCTTAGGATCACAGACACACATGAATAAGAAACTTGGAAACAGCGTGCTAATAAGTAAATCACAGGTCCAGGGGCACAATCCTATCATGTGTTTATTTTACATCCCAGAACAGGAAAACAAAGGCAGAATACCAAAAAAGAGTTTTCCTTTAATCTTTCTCTTTTGAGGTCCCCAGCTGTCTTTGTTACTATGTCAGTGAACGTCTCACAAAACACCTGTCCGCCAACCAACAGAAGGCACGCACAAAGGCTGCAGTGTCTTCCTCTGCTATGTTAGAGGACACAGCACCCCTGATGATTTCCACAAGGTTGATCTGTCTAAGAAGATAGACAGGGCCGAAACTTGGCCCTTCAGAGTACTAAGCTTAAGGCCTAAGTCTAGACCATGTTGTAAAAACTCCAGCACCCTAGAGACTAAAAATTCCCGGCAGGGAAGAGACCTGGACTCACACCAGTCAATGTAAGAACGCCAGACTCTATAACAGATAGCAGAGGAAGTCTTTTTCCTGGCTTGCACCATAGTAGCCACTACAGATGCAGACAAACCCTTTTCCATCAGGATGGAGGTTTTAACAGCCAAGCCGTCAAAGCCAGAGTTAGTAAATTGGGATGGCGTAGAGACCCCTGAGTTAGAAGATCTGGCAACAGTGGCAGATCGTACTGATCTACTGTCATTTGAACCACGTCTGCGAACCACACTCTTCTTCGCCACCTTGGGGCCACCAGAATCGTGGGTACCCCTTCGAGAGCAATCTTGCGCAGAACTCTGCCCAGAAGGGGAATTGGTGGAAACACATACAGGAGCCGAAACTCCCACCAAGACATGGACAGGGCATCCGTGGCCAGAGCCAGAGGATCCTGAGACAGGGATACAAAGCTCGGGAGCTTGTGATTGCGACGGGACACAAACAGATGCGCATCTGGCACACCCCAACGGTGACACAGGGACTGAAATACCCTATTGCAGAGGGACCATTCCCCCTGACGGGACAACCCCCTGCTCAGAGCATCTGCCAGCAGGTTCTCCGCCCCCGGAATGTAGACAGCAGAGATGCATTGGACATTGGCCTCCGCCCATGTTAGAATCAGATAAACTTCCTGAAGAGCTCCCTTGCTCCGGGTCCCTCCCTGATGGTTGATGTAGGCAACCGCCGTTCTGTTGTCTGAGCGTACCTGAACCGCCAGACCCCTCAGGTGATGGGTAAATTGTTCCAGCACCAATCTGACCGCCCTGAGTTCCAAGACATTGATAGGTAGATGGGCCTCCTGAGGGCCCCACCTTCCCTGGAAGCGCAGGGACTTCCACAATCCCCCCCCAACCCAACAGACTGGCATCCGTTGTGACCGTCTCTCAGGAGGGAGGCAGGAAGGATCTGCCCCTTGTCAAGTTCCTGTGGTCCAACCACCACGCAAGGGATAGCCTGACCGAGGGCGGAAGCACCCAGATCTCGTCCAAGGACGCTGGGTCCTTGTTCCAGACTGACAGAAGGTGAAGCTGCAGAGTTCTCAAATGGAACTGGGCAAAGGGCACCGCCTCGAAGCTTGCCACCATCGAGCCCACCAACTGCATTCCTTGCCGGATGGAGGGATGAGGGCTCGAAAGCAGGGAGATCGCCTGCGTTGTCAGGGCTTCCACCTTCTGCCGAGGAAGGAATATCCTTGACTGAACTGTATCCAGAATCATCCCCAGGAACGGGGTCACTGAGGAGGGGGACAGAGAGGACTTGGGGTAATTGATCACCCAGCCGAATGACTCCAGGGTGGACACTACTAACTGAGTGTCCAGCTCTGCCTGCCGCAGAGACCGAGAGGTGATGAGTATGTCGTCCAGGTAGGGCAACACGCGTATGCCCTTTAGTCTTAACAGGGACATCACCCCTGCCAGCACCTTGGTGAACACCCTGGGAGCCGACGTGAGGCCGAATGGCAGCGCCACGAACTGGTAATGCTGATCCAGCAGCGCAAATCTGAGAAACCTTTGGTGTCCTGGAAACACCGGAATGTGCAGGTAAGCGTCCTTGATATCCACAGATGTCATGAAGTCCCCTGGGCGCAGCGAGGCGATAGCCATACGAAAGTGCTTGTTTCTGACAAATCTGTTGAGGATTTTTAAATCCAGAATGGGTCTGATGTGACCCGTCCTTTTTGGGTACCGTGAAAAGGTTGGAATAGAATCCCCTGCCCCTGTCTCTTAAGGGGACCTTGCAAATGACCCCTAGATCCAGAAGGTCCTGCACAGCCAGCATCAAGACCCGTGCTGATACAGGGTCTTGAGGGATCCGAGACCCAACGAACCAGGTAGGGGGCCGTACAGCAAATTCTATCTTGTAACCGGAGGACACTACCTCCTGAATCCACAGGTCTGAGACGTGTCGACTCCAGACATGTTTGAAGTGCTGTAGACGTCCCCCCCACCCTGACGGGCGAGGGTGCCCCTTCATGCTTGAGGGGTCTTGGGCCCCCAGGCACCGGGAAGGCGTCCTTTATTCTTGTTCCAGGGCTCTGCCTGAGACCCAGCGAAGGACACTCCTCTGCCCTGCTTAGCCTCCCGGTAGGGGGTCGATAGGGAGCTTGGGCCATGAAAGGGCCGAATCTGACGCTTGCGCTGGGGTAACTTGCCACCCTTGGCAAAGGTATCTAACCTTTCTCCAAACAGGCGCAATCCCTTAAATGGGAGCCCCGTAAGGGCCTTCTTGGCGGCGTTATCAGCGGCCCACTGGCGCAACCAGACCGCTCGGCGTATGGCTACCATCAGAGCAGAGGCTCTAGCACTTAATAGCATCGTCCGAGGCAGATAGGATATAGTTCACAAAAGTTTCACAGGTGGCCAGAGCATTGGCAGCATCAGAGGGCAAGTCATCCGCCCCTTCAAGAGCAGTCTTAACCACGGTCCTGAGCGCCACCGCCGTGATGGCTAAGGCGCACACTGGGCGGAGCGACGCTCCCCCAAATGCAAAGGCATGACATGCCAGTTGGTCAACACGCCGATCCTCCGAATCCCGCAGCATAGTAGTGTCGGGGGAGTGCATAATAGAGGTGTTGGACAGGCTTAGGATTGGGACATCAACCTCTGGTGGTGATGTCCAACACTTGACCAGGTCAGCAGGAAAGGGATATTTCTTATCCACACTTTTAGGGACCCCATGAAGCTTGCTGGGGTGTTCCCACTCTTTCAGCACGAGGCTATTAAAATGGGTTTGTTCGGGAAACTCCAACGGTGCTCTAGCGGTGTGGAACAGATCCCCCCTTTGCCGGGGGGCCGCGGCAGGGGAAGAGAGGGACAATACGTCGAAGATCTGGGTCAACAGTCTATCCATGTCGTCCGAGGACCAATGATCAGAACCAGAATCATCCTGTCCCCTGGACTCGTCATCGTAGGACCCCGAGTCAGAGATCAGTTCCCCTTCGTCTGAGGGGGAATTGAGTGTAGGAAAGAAGTAAATCATCAGATTCTGGTCATGAGTGTCACTTGACAAACTTGAGCAGAGTATATGCTCCTTTTGTATGTCACAGTTAAACATGATTCTTTTGCCAGGATTGGTTTTGATAACATGTCTATGACAATGATATCTAGATTATTGGACTGTCTGAGTCTCCATTAAACACCAGCCATTAGCCTCTTCTTATTATGTATATATTATAGAGTATTTGATGAATATTGATTTAATTAGATAGATATTTACAGCACTGTGTCTTCTCTGTCTTTCATGTTTTTTAAGTTTTTTACCAGAGCCTGTATGTAGTTATATTTTTAACCAGTATATTCTAATGTGTATAGTAGTGGCTGCGCCCCTGACATAGGTGGCGCCCTGTGTGTGCTTTTTTGTGGCAATTTCGTTGTTTGCCAACATTAGCAGCATGCACGGTCCTTGCCTCCCCTGGGCGATCTGTGGGTGGGCGTGAGCTAGGCATGTTGTAGGAGTGTGGTGCTTGCACTCGGGACATTAGGCCCCCGTTGTGACTGTGGAGGTGTGGTTCGATCAGTGGAGCAAGTGCTCCTGTCATCTGTTCCCCCTCCCCTCGATGGCGATATCCGCCCAACTATGACAAGGCCGCTTGCCTGACAGGCGTAACAACGCCATTTCCGGTGGCAGTAACTGAGGCCCCGGAAGTGACGTCCATATGGTGACACGCAGATGCGTGCCACGGCCTTCTCCCGGAAGGTACGCACCGGACTCGTTCCATATGGCGCGCACCCTTTGTTCTATCTTGCCTTGGCGCGCGATATCGGCCCACCCACCCAGCCACTCACACAGGTATTTATAACAGGCTCTGGCACTAGATAGGTTACTCACCCAGCGAAGCGGCACGGCTGGCCGCGAACGTAGGTGGCCCCACTGCTAGACCCCACTCCGTTATTCACGTGAATTTTTTTAACCCTTTTTCTTTCTTGCTAGCATCGTCTGCTGTTATATGTGTGCCTCTAATTTTTTCAGCTTATTGTCACTCTGATTTGGCTTACTTACTCACAGGTGTACATGATCATTCTCTGTAGGTTATTTATGTATATGCACTCAGTATTTTCACCCTATTCGATAGATTTGCAGTGTTATTCATGTTGTATGTAGTATTTATTTCTTTTAATTTTATGGTTATGCACTGTCACTTTATATGTACATTGGTACCAGTGTAGTTTATAGGGGTTATCTGTGCCGGCACAGTAGGTTATTACCATTCATTATGAGGGGTTGAACACGTACTTATATCAGGAGTTTTCCCAGGTACTTTTATGCTGCATTATACAGCACTGGATGTAAATTTGGGGTGCTTTGCAGTGTTTTTAACTTGTTAGTTTTGTATAGTGTGTTATGTAGTGTATGTCGCATATCGATTTTCTATTAATAAATTACATGAATCTTGAATATTGTCTGGTGCTCCTGTCCTTAGACTCATGGGGATTTACTCCATGTGCCTAATCGTCTTTTGTTTTTAAATCATCAGATTCTGTAGGAAATATAGTAGATTCAGGATTCAAATGTCGCCTCTTGGCGGTGGCCTTGCGCGCCAAGGAGCCAGCAATTAAGTTTTCCACACTAGCCAGCCTAGTGACCAAATCAGAATGAGAATCCCCACTGGTATTGGGGGTTAGGCTCAGACTTGGGGGAGTAGGTGAAGCGAGGCAAGGTGCGGGCCCAGCCTCAGAAGAGGTGGGGAGACCGGCTAGCGCCTGCTGCGCACAGCGGACGCAGACCCGTGCATTGTCACCACTGCTAGGTAAGACCCCACAAGCTACACACAGAAGGGCTTGTCCCAAAGGAACCCCGTTCACAATATCCTGAGATGCCTCCATATGGTGATTATTATGTGCAAAATGCCAGTAGGGATTGACGCTATAAAGCAACCCTGGATGCCCGTATGACCCGCTGGGAAGTGGGAGTGATGTTTTAGAAGTTAAGGCTGGGCATTACGCCGGGCCGGGAGAAGCCACCGAGGCTAACGGTCTGAAAGACACAAGGGGAAGAGGGATGTCAGAGCCAAGCGAGGAGAAACGAAAGCTAAAGAAAAGTCGCCCGTGAGGGCACTTACAGAACGGCGAGGGAGGACAGTCTTCACCACGCGCACGTGAGAGGAATGGCGCCAGCGAACCTCGAAGGGCGGGCCAGAGCTGAACATGACGCGGAACGCGCCACATCAGACCTTTTTTCCCCAATAGCGGGGGAAACTAGGAAGGAAGGTGACCCAATACTCGGGGTTCACCGCTACACGGGGTATGGGGCGCTGATGCGGGAGGGACATTCTCTGAAGGCTCAACATTTGCCTTAACCGCCTACCCTATGGTGGGGGATTGCGGTGGAGTCTAGCTCCGTAAGCACCTAAGGTGCTGCCTACCTTCACCCGACCGACGCAGCCCAGGCTGGGAGGCATAATGTTTCAAAAGAGGACGGGTGGGAATAGTCCCGCAGGGCCTCGGGCTGTAAAGCCCCCGCTCGCCTGCGAGAGCGTGACACTTCATGTCTTCGCAGTGAGCACTGCAGAGAAATCTGGGGATTTGTGGGAGGTCCCTCGGTATATGTAGGGCTGGGAGGAGCCTGTTTTCTACATGTCTGGAGTGAACAGCGCCTCAGGCGGAGGATTACCCACATGTTATTACTACATCTGGAGCAGGACGTGCTGTATGCTTAGAATACACTTGCAGTGTCAATAGATATCCAGAGATCCTGCATCACTCTGAGACGGACTATGCAAGGCTTCCACTTCTGTCCAGCGGTGGCACATAGAGAAGATATGGTTGCTTGACACCCCCCGTAGTGCATTTGGCAGGTGCTGCTTTGCTTCACTGCACTGAAAAGGGAACTGTTACTCCAAGCGAGTACTGGTACTCCAGCACTAGGAGCCTAGCCCCCCCAGGGTGCAGTTGCACCAAGGGATTCCTTATCCTCAGTCTATGATGCAGCCCACTCTCCATAGAGCCCACCATGAAGGCTCTGAGGCCGAAGTCTACCCTTTTCACAAAGGATTAGATCCTTGGTGCTGCAGTCCAAGGTGTGGCTTGGCATGTGCTTAACTGGACCCTGGCACATACACCCTCATGTTTCTCCGGGAAACCTCTACGAGAGGGACTGGAGGGAATTTCACCACCAAAAATAAAAATGGAACAAATGTTGGGAAAGAACTAAAACAAAATGGTTTTGGTTTGTCCCTGATCAAATTGTAAGAGAGCACTGGGGACAGGGCAAACAAGCCTGTGTATATACTAGCCGGTTGGAGTTTTAGCTTTTATGGTTTTAAAGTGGCCCAAACCTGGGATTTTGACTATCACGCGTTTTGGTATCGCCCCCGGGACACCTCCATTCGGGATACACCGCTGTGTGAACCCCCCCAGATCGATCAGGAAACTCATCTTTCCCCCGGGTCCTACGGCACATGCAGGCCTCTTGTCCAATCAGAGTACTGGGCTGTGCACACATCAAAACAGGTAGACACGTCTGGGGGTTGAATCTAGCAGAGAAGAGTCTAGCGCACACTGCCTGTTATGGGGTGATTTAGGGGGGTTGCACAATGCCTGTTATGGGGTGATTGGGTTTTCTTCTTAGTGTCTTCCTCCTGCAAAAAATGTAAACTCACTTGTTGTGAAACTCAAAAATTTCCTGCATGTTCCCAAAAATTATGTGTTCCTTGTTTGTGATTCCAGATGGAATCTCTTCAACTCCGCTTGTCATTTCCCACAAATACGTCTGAAAAATAATAATCAATGGTATAATAAATGTGCATTTGTTCCAGTTTACACTTAAATAGCCAGTGTCAAAATGTATAAAGTTATTTAGGTTGGGCATCTAACCCATTCCAGCCCAGCTTCATACAAATTTGCTTTATTGGGAGAATAAAAAAAAAAAAAAAACAAACAAACATTAATCTGGTGTTTGTAGTTCATTTTATTACATTATTTAACACGTGTGGGATCTGTCCATGCCCCCCCCCCCCCCCCCAGGCTACCACACTGAAAAGCAATGACTAATCCAAAAATGGAAACAATAAATGTGGCAGCCTTTTATAACTATCCTGGGCAGCCGCATGTGCAGACAAAAAGTAAAAACTTCAAGGAGCCAAAGCACACAAATACTTAACAGTCAGCAACAAGTTGTATAATGTGATTAAAAACATCCCGTGTCACACAATTGAAATGTAGATGGAAGACTTTTTTTTTTTTTTTTTGGGGGGGGGGGGGGGGGGGGGGCTCTCTAAATCAGTCCCAATAGTCTGGAAGAAGTGCTGTCAGAGCACTACATTTGGAGTCTGTAGTGGCTCGATTACTCTTTTGCTTCTTGGATTGTTTGTATGTGCATTTTTGGTATTAAACTGTACTAAACTTCTTGGCCCCTGAGCCCCACTGTGTGAAACCCCCCAGGTCGCCCAGACTAACACGCCTCTCCCCAGTCCTGCGGCACATACGCGGTCTCATGTCACTCCTCTAAGGATCATCTAAGACTTGGCTTCAGCCGACTATAGCAGAGTCCTGAAGAGCAGGCCTGAGTGCACCGGCGACCACATCCAACAGGCAGCGTGCCCACGGCAGCCTCTCTCAAATGCCTGGCGCCATGCGTCATTGGATTCGGGAGAAGGTGAGTTTACTGGCACACCTGGGGAGTTTTACACAGCGGGGCATTCCGAATCTGGATGCCCCGAATAGAGAGTGTATGCCTGCCCTGGAGTCTCAGACTCCAGGGGGGTATTGTCCACTGTAAACAGTGTGTTGTTATTTACAGAATTACACTATGTTTCTTTTAATCCTGTTTTATGTCTTCTACTCATAATGAATCCTTTAACGAGGTATTCGGAAAGTAGCTATGATATTATATTTACAGGAAGTTTTAGGTTAACCTGATGGAGGAATGAAACTCTGCAGTATAGGGAGGCTTTCTATCGCTCAGACGGACACCATTGCTTTATGCAGATACAAAAGAAGCAGTTCAGTGAGTGTTTATAACCTACTCTGGTGGCAGGGAATTGTACAGAACACTGGATATAAACTTCTCACTATACTAGGACAGGATTACACAGATATACAGACACAGGATATGACTTCTGATTAAGACTTTTTATCTTTTAATTATTAACCTTTTGGACTTCATACTTGCTTACCTGTTTTGTATATGGAAGACTAAGTACATATATTTACTGATCCCTCGTGTAAAGGGCTAAGGGACAAACTTGTCTCATATATTAGAAAACTCTTAAAGAAGAACAAAACCCATTTTGGGTGCTCCGCTGATTCTGCAGGGTCCCCCTGCCCCAAGCAACCAGGCAATGCTGCTGGCTCAGCGGTGACCCAGTTAAAAAAAAAAAAAAAAAAAAAAAAAAAAAAAATCAAAACAGGGGTTTCCACCATTAAGGCTACGCCCCGCTTTTACGCTGGGCGCACAGTCCGTTAAAGGTAAGTAAGGGGTTTCACACAGCGGGGCATCCTGATAGATATATATATATATATATATATATATATATATATATATATATATCGGGGGTAGGCTAGCACTAAATGTTTAGGGCTAAAAGATTCCAGGGCCCAGACACATGGGTTTTAATCTGCTTTAACTTTGCATTAAAAGGAGCTGTGATCTACAGAACTGGTATATATTGCATAACTGGACCAGATGAGATGAAATGCCAGGGAGGCAAGGCAAATATCCTTTTTAATGTTTCATGCATAAAGTTGCCCTTAAATAGGAAGCCAAAGTATCAATGTATTTGGCAACACAATCCCCCACCGACCTCACTTCCCTTCATTTGATCATTAACATAAATAAAGGCACTGAGGAATAGGCAGTGTGCACAGAAGCGGAGATCGGGGGATAAGAAAAAGATTGGAATTCCTTTTTCAGAAATAGATATAATATAGTAAAACAATATAGACTTACATCCAAGCATTCCTGTAGATCTCGCACATATGTCTTTTCTGTCTGAATAAGCTCAGCCATAATATACCTTCAAATATAATACAAATAGAAGACAAAAAATATTTTAATACTTAAAAACCTCCAACCCGACAGACAAAGCTACAGTATGTACATTTTAGAGGCACAGTTCAAATTTATCTCAATCAAGTATTATTACATAGTTAATACCGTTGAAAAAATACATATGTCCATCAAGTCCAACCAAGGGTGTTAGGTTGGGGAAGTTATTTTTTATAGTATTTTATAGGGGAAACTATTTATTTATGTATTTTTTTTAACTGATAACCACTAATAGTAAATCGCTAACAGTAACTGTATTATTATTATTTTGTGCATTTTTGGATGAAGTACAGAAAAACTTTAAAAGCTGAATCCAGGAATAAAAGAAGGCCTTATTATAAGCCGACACGATTCATGAATTGATTAATTAAATAAGTTGGGTTATAGCCCCTAAGGTGCATAACCCCCCACTCAGCACTATCAACATCTGTTGCAGTTATAAGTACCACAAAAAAATGAAGAACTGAATGAACTAAAAACATCCGGCATAAACTTGAAAGGTTAACAAGACACTACAAAAGAACAGTCACTGTGTTTATTTTCTACTTACCTGAAAAACTGTTTCTTTCGAAATATATAGTTTTCTTTAATATAATAGAGAGCTTACTTTACTAATTGCACATCTCTAAGCATGTTAACAAGGTCTTTTTTGAATAAAGGGGGTTCAATAAATAAAGGTAGACTTTACTCCACAGACAAACATTTAAAAATTGAGGAATGTTATTACATTTTTCACATAGACTATCCAAATTATGACCATTAGTACTAGTTGGTAGGTTGATTGTGCAACTTGTGAACCTTGTAACTCACTTTTTTACATGTTTTTGCTTATAAGCAATTTAATTTATTATTCAAATGAGTACACCCCCTCTCAAAATAATTCAAGTCATCCAACACAACAGAAGAGGAACATTGGAGGCACTGGAGTCTGAAAGACTCCAGAGTCCTAAAGAGTTCCACTCCTTGGGGCAACCCAAATTGGGATGCCCCGCTGTGTGAAACCCCCCACCCGATCGCCAGTTTCACTCACCTTCCCCCTAGAGCCCTCACCACGTCTGTGCGCTCTAGCCGCATCCCTGCTCTCCTCTAGCCATGTGAGTACCCGCGTCAGGCCCTTCTGAATGGGTGCCGCTGGCAGGGGGATGCAGCTGGCAGCTTCCTTCGGTGCCGCTCGGCTGCTTAGTGATCTGCCGCCTGCATCTTAATTCCCTTTAAATTTAACACACGAAAACATGCAACAACAAATGTTTGCTTTATTTTTCCTAAAAAAAAAAAAAAAAAATCACCTGCACATGTGATGGGACATTTTATACAGTCAGGGCCAGAAATATTTGGACAGTGACACAAGTTTTGTTATTTTAGCTGTTAACAAAAACATGTTCAGAAATACAATTATATATATAATATGGGCTGAAAGTGCACACTCCCAGCTGCAATATGAGAGTTTCCACATCCAAATCGGAGAAAGGGTTTAGGAATCATAGCTCTGTAATGCATAGCCTCCTCTTTTTCAAGGGACCAAAAGTAATTGGACAATGGACTCTAAGGGCTGCAATTAACTCTGAAGGCGTCTCCCTCGTTAACCTGTAATCAATGACGTAGTTAAAAGGTCTGGGGTTGATTCCAGGTGTGTGGTTTTGCATTTGGAAGCTGTTGCTGTGACCAGACAACATGCGGTCAAAGGAACTCTCAATTGAGGTGAAGCAGAACATCCTGAGGCTGAAAAAAAAGAAAAGATCTATCAGAGAGATAGCAGACATGCTTGGATTAGCAAAATCAACAGTCGGGTACATTCTGAGAAAAAAGGAATTGACTGGTGAGCTTGGGAACTCAAAAAGGGCTGGGCGTCCACGGAAGACAACAGTGGTGGATGATCGCCGCATACTTTCTTTGGTGAAGAAGAACCCATTCACAACATTAACTGAAGTCCAGAACACTCTCAGGGAAGTAGGTGTATCTGTCTCTAAGTCAACAGTAAAGAGAAGACTCCATGAAAGTAAATACAAAGGGTTCACATCTAGATGCAAACCATTCATCAATTCCAAAAATAGACAGGCCAGAGTTAAATTTGCCCAAAAACACCTCAACAAGCCAGCTCAGTTCTGGAAAAGTATTCTATGGACAGATGAGACAAAGATCAACCTGTACCAGAATGATGGGAAGAAAAAAGTTTGGAGAAGAAAGGGAACGGCACATGATCCAAGGCACACCACATCCTCTGTAAAACATGGTGGAGGCAACGTGATGGCATGGGCATGCATGGCTTTCAATGGCACTGGGTCACTTGTGTTTATTGATGACATAACAGCAGACAAGAGTAGCCGGATGAATTCTGAAGTGTACCGGGATATACTTTCAGCCCAGATTCAGCCAAATGCTGCAAAGTTGATCGGACGGCGCTTCATAGTACAGATGGACAATGACCCCAAGCATACAGCCAAAGCTACCCAGGAGTTCATGAGTGCAAAAAAGTGGAACATTCTGCAATGGCCAAGTCAATCACCAGATCTTAACCCAATTGAGCATGCATTTCACTTGCTCAAATCCAGACTTAAGACGGAAAGACCCACAAACAAGCTAGACCTGAAGGCTGCGGCTGGAAAGGCCTGGCAAAGCATTAAGAAGGAGGAAACCCAGCGTTTGGTGATGTCCATGGGTTCCAGACTTAAGGCAGTGATTGCCTCCAAAGGATTTTCAACAACATATTGAGAAAATAAATATTTTGTTTGGGTTATGTTTATTTGTCCAAATACTTTTGAGCTCCTAAAATGTGGAGTGTTTCTAAAGAAATGTGTACAATTCCTACATTTTCTATCAGGTATTTTTGTTCAACCCTTCAAATTAAACGTTACAATCTGCACTTGAATTCTGTTGTAGAGGTTTCATTTCAAATCCAATGCGGTGGCATGCAGAGCCCAACTTGCGAAAATTGTGTCACTGTCCAAATATTTCTGGCCCTGACTGTAGGTACATCATGTTTCCAATGAGAATAATAATTTTTGGAAAGCTTAGAAAAATCAGCACCCTCATCTGTAAAAAATGTCCCATTAAAGGGAAGGTGCTTTTATAGTAAAAAGTAGAACAAAACATTTGTTATTTTTTTGTGTTAAAAAGCTCACCAAAATGCAGGAGGCAAATCACACCCAAATGTGCATCCAGATTTAAATTTGCTTCACCAAATCTTTAGCATGCCCCCCACAAATTCATCCTTCTATGTACAGGACATGCTAGGAAGAAAGTACTTCCAAGGTACATATGCAGCTGTGGCAGTGAGCAAAACACCACAGACCAATTTATTTAGTGAGCTGTGGATGCTTTATAACTGTCTGCAAAACAAAACTGAACTCTGAAATATATTCTTTTCGGAACAGATATCCTGTTATGGGAGCCTAATATAGTTTATATTGTTGAGAGTGTAGCTTTCAGAAAACTGATAAAAAAAATTAAATGTACTCTTTTCTCCTGGCTGACTTTCGCTTTTCTTCATTGAGCTCATGTGCAGCTTCACGAAGTTTAACTTCACAACCTGGTGTGCCACCGGGAATTATGTCCAGTTGCAAACTTTTACTCTGCAAACAAAAATAAAAGTGAAAATGGTTATTAAAAAAAGTTAATGATCACACAAACACACACATATTATAATAAGATAATTCTGTGAGTACTCGCCTGTAGAATTGATTTCTCTTTTATTATTATTTCAGGCCATCAGAGAAATTCAGTCATGATTGAGTTAACCTGTCGACTGAAGGGCGTGGACTGCAAGACAAAGGTGTGACTCCTCCCAGCCTATATCCTTCCGGCTGACTTCCTCCAATCCAGTTTAATTGAAAAGCAATAGAACCAGCCGCCCGGGAGGCATTCCTATATCTCTTATGGGAGACAAAATACAAGACTCCTCTCTCCGTTTATTTATTTATTTATTTTTTATGCTGATCAAACTATTTACATATTTACATCTCCACCAAGACTAGCCATCCAAGACATGGATACAACAACCTAGCAGGCCGGGAGGGTCTGATGTCCTGAAGCAATAATGGACGAGAAATCAATTCTACAGGTGATTACACACAGAATACTCTTTTTCTTCCATTTTACTTAAGGCCATCAGAGGAATTCAGTCACGATTGGGACTTCCAAAAGCAGTACCCTTACTTTGGATGGGATCCCCCCAAAAACCTTAATCCTTTCTATCTGGAATAAGTTATTCCAAAAACATTTAGTTTACTACTGTCTGCAATAACTTCCTACCAAAGGCGGCATCTGCCAAGGCTCTAACATCCACTTGTTCTACTGAAGTTTGATGCTGAAAAGCCCAAGAAGCTCCAATAGCTGGGGTAGAATGAGCAGTAATTCAAAAGGGAGGATCCTTCCCTATGTAGACATAGGCTTTTACCACTGCCTGTCAAATCCATTGGCTAATATTAGACTTAGCTGGTGGAAGACCTTTCTATAGACCCTCAGGTATGAAAAATAAGGAGTCCGACCTGCAGAAAGATTGTGTAGCAGTGAAACAATATCTTGGTGTTTTCACTGCAACCAGTGAGTGAAGAACCCTTTCCTTATCAGACACTGGAGCAGGACCTAAGAAAGGCAAACAAAACACAGCTTCATTAAGATGAAAAGGGGAAACCACTTTAGGAAGAAACTCCTGTTTAAAATGGAAGATGGCCTTGTCCTTATGTAACACTAGATAAGGAGACTTAACCGATAAAGCTGCTAATTCAGAAACCCTCCTTACTGAGGTTATTGCCACTAAAAAGCTAACCTTAAGAGTCAATAAACTTAATGATGCATCTGCCAATGGTTCAAAAGGAGGACCTGAACAGCTGATAAAACTAAGATCAGGTCCCAAACCGGCAGTGGATTATGAGGAGGCCACACAAGTGACTGATACATTTATTCTCAAGTATGGGTTTATGAAAAAAGATAAAGCAGAAATCTGTCCTTTTAAGGGCCTCAATTGAAGACCTTCATCCAGCCCTTTCTGCAAAAAATCCAATATTCTGGGAACAGAAAAAAAGCTCTACAAGCGAACCCTCTGGATTTGCACCAAGCAATAAATGCTCGCCAGACTCTATAGTAGATCATTGATGAAGACTTCTTCCTAGCCTGAGTCATAGCCTGGATGACTCTTGCAGAAAACCCCCTTTTCTGCCAAGATAAAGGTTTCAATAGCCAGGCTATCAAAGCCAGAACATGTGAATTGGGTTGCCTGTGTGAGAAGATCTGGATCATCGTGTAACCTCTACGGGTTGCCATCTGACATCCTTATTATGTCTCAGATCCAGCTTCCCCTTGGCCACTGAAGAACTACCAGAATGGTTAGGAATCCCTCACAAGCTAACTTCTTTAGTACTCAACCCAGGTGTGGAGTCGGAGGGAATGCATAAAGAAGCTTGAATGCTGACCACTGACGATTCAAGGCATCTGTTGCTATTGCTGGAGGATCCCTGGACCGGGAGACAGACTTCTGAACCTTTCGATTGTGCTGTTATGCAAAGAGATCTACGTCTGGAATCCCCCAGCACATGCATAGGAACTGAAATACCCTCTGACTGAGAGACCAATCCCCCATGATGCAGGACTGCTCTGCTGAGATGATCAGCCAGCAAGTTGTCCACTCCTGGTATGTGTACTGCCGAGATGCATGGAACCGGTTTCTCGGCCCAAAGTAAAATCCGGCTCGCTTCCTTGAGAGCTTCCCTTGCTTTTGGTGCCCCCCTGGTGGTTGATGTATGCCACCACCGTCCAATTGTCTGAATCCGGACGGGATCCCCGCTCAGATGGGATGTCCAATGTCTGAGACAATAGAATCACTCTCAGTTCCAGGATATTTAAGGGAGAGCCTGCTCTCCTTCAGACTCCACTGTCCCTAGATCGTTTGTGACTCCATGACACCCCCCACCCCGTTAGTACTGGAAGAAAGGATTTGCCAATCTGAAGAGGCTGAGGCCACCAGGTTAGGGACTGCTTTGTTGACAGTGTTATGCAAAAAAAGTCATCCAAAGTCTGTGTGTCTTGATCCTAAATCGAGAGCAAGGGGTCTTGTGTGAAACTGTGCCAAAAGCACTGCCTCGAAGCAAGAAACCATCGGGCCCAACATTCACATTCCTTGACGAATCGTCGGTTGAGGACAAGACACAGGCTCCTGTACCCTGGCCTTAAGTAAAAGTCTCTTCTGTTCCAGAAGAAACACTTTTGTCTGAGACATGTCTAACGACATTCCAGAATAGAAATAACTCTTGAAGGAATGATAATCGACTTTGGATAACTGACTAACCATCTTCTAATGTCAGCTAATGTCGATAAGCCAGTCGGTGTATCCTTCTGGGCCTCCTGAAACGATGGGGCCCATATCAACACCCTTGGTAAACAACTGAGGATGTAGGCCACCTACTGCAAATATTTTGGATGACCCAGAAAAATCGGAATGTGTAGGTACGCATCCTTTATATCCACTGTGGTCATAAAATCTCCCGGTTGGAGTGACATGAATGTGGATAAAACTACTCACATCTCTAAAAGGCGAGATACGGCAGATCTCTTTTGCTTTCTACGGAATGCGGGATCCCCTTGATCAAGAGACTCTCCAAGGAGGTCTGTCTCCTAATTCGATCTTGTAACCTGAGGATACAACTTCTTGTATCCAAAAATCTATTACATGGAGCCTCCAAATGTGAGCAAGATGCAATATCTGTCCCCCCACCTGCCTGAGCGGGCATTGAAGGGCATTGCCTTAACTTGGGACTTTGTCCTATTCAAAATATCTATTTGGTATCACAAAAAGGTAGAAAATGCAGAGGTTTAAAGTGGACCAACACCCTGCAGGATCCAATCCCTCCTCCTCCAACTTCGGGATGCCCCGCTGTGTGAAACCCCCCAGGTGCCCCACTCACCTTACCTGCATCCCGATCCAACAGCGCATGGGTGGGACGCTTCTCACTCCTCTCTCTAGCAGGACGAGTGCCCGCGCCGGCCATTTGTGAATGGCCAACGTGGGTGCGCTCCCTGTTAGAGGGAAGCGCAAAATGCAGCCACCACCGTGCTCAGAGCCGTGAGTTATGACGGCACTTAGACACGCATAGCTCAGCGGCTCCGCTGATTGGACGAGCGGCCGCGCATGCATTGTAGGAGCGGGGTGAGGTGAGTTTTATTTGGAGATCAGATCTGGGGGGTTTCACATAGCGGGGCACCCCCGATCGGGGTGCCCCAGGGAAGTGGACCAATACCCAGGATAGTCAAAATCCTGGGTGTTGGTCTACTTTAAGGTCCTGCAGAAAACAATATTTGACTTCGGCTTCTGTGGAAGATTAGCAGACTTATCACCAGTAGCCTCTTTTACCATGTCAACCAAGCACTCCCCAAACAGACATCCCCCCCTTAAAGGGGAGTCCCGTCAGATTCTTTTTAGAGGCTGTGTTAGCTAGCCATTGCTTAAGCCATAAAGCACGTCTTTAAAGATACCACCAGAGCTAGGCCTCTGACACTTAACCCGATCAAATCATCCACAGCCAAGATCACCTACCGGTTGATATCCAAACTGGTTTTGATCAGCCGGGAGCATGACTTCCGTGAATGACCCAAACGAGTCTTAGAGAGTCCAGTTGTTTTAACAACCTCCTGCTCGCCAGAAAATGCTATCAAGAGAAGGAACGACATACCGGAGGGAAGGCCCACAGGCCCTGCTCCCAGAGTGCTGGATTCCTGTCCTATGTTTACCACTAGAAGTCGCAGACGGTCCAAGGAAACTAAGCATAAGGGACCTCTTTAGCTGCTCGGGCTCCTGTCGAGCAAGTTAACCACGGCCCACCATTGCATCCCTGCCTGGTTAAGAAACCGGGACAGTAGTGAGGGACTGGGCCCATGAGACCAGAATGCCCACCTAATTGCTGAAGGGGGAAGAATCTGGAGGGAACCTGATACTTTTAGAACATTCCTATTAATGGAGTCACCACTTTAGGGAACAGGGAGGACTTGAGGTGATTGAACACCCATCCAAATGACTCCCAATGGTCCTGACTCAGGCAGGGAAGTGAAGAAGGGCGTCCGGGTAAACATCGCGCGGACGTCCCTTGGTCTCATCAGAGACATCACCATCGACAGCACCTGAGTGACACTCTAGGAATTGAAGATAGGCCAGATAGCAGGGCCACAATGAACAGTGTTGGACTTCCAACACAAACCTGGAGAGCCTCAGAGATCTGAGGGCACAGGGATGTAAACATAAGCATTGAAGAGTGCCCCAGGCAGCAAGACGCCCACCGGGCGCAAGGTGCTGATGGCCAAACTTCAGAGTATCCATGCAGGAAACTGCCTGTAATTAGAGAATTGCTGTGAATCCAGAATGGGCCACCCGACCCATCCTTTGGGGGGGGCTATGGGAGGTGGTATATTGGCCCTTGCCTCTGCCTATTACGGGCAATTTGCAAGCAACCCTCAGACCTTGCAGGCCTAACGTGGCCTGAGCCAGCAACCAAACAGGGGCAGAGACCAGGAGTACCTTGGGTCTGATAAAGAACTGGGGAAGGCAGTGCAGCAAACTCTATCCTGTATCTGGGGGACACCACCTCCTGACCCGCCAGAGTGAGGCGAGATGCCTCCTGATAAGAGCAAGGTGCTGCAGTCATCCCCTCACCCAGCCGGGCGAGGGCGCCCCATCATGCTTGAGGGGGTTTGGTGGAAGATTTGGGCTTCACCCCGCCGGAGGGGCCAGAGCGTTGCCTGCTGCTCGTGGGAAAAGAGTCTGCCCCAAAAATCCGTAAGGATACCCCTGGTTCCTGTTTAACAAGGTAGGGGGAGGGGGGTGCTCCTGCCTCGAGGGGGGCAGGACGGCCGTCTGCGAAGGGGTGATCTGCCTTTTTTTCCGAACAGGTCTAGACAGGCCTCAAATAGGTGTCGCCCTCTGAAGGGGAGCCCAGTAAGAGTCTTTTTTGTAGCGCCATCAGCACCCCACTGTCGCAGCCAGAGCAGGCGACGAATAGCCACCGCAAGGGCAGAAGTTCTTGCACACATTCTAATCGCGTCCTCTAGCGCCAATAGAATAAACTTCACAAATACATCACAATTGTAGAGTGCATTGAACACCTCCCAAGGGAGATCATCGGGGTGATGATCGAGCAATTTCTTGATGAGGGTTCTAGCGGCCACCGCAGTAATGGCTGCGGCACAGGCCGGACGCAGCGCTGTCCAGGCACAGGAAAAGGCATGGGAGGCCAGCGGCTCGATGCGTCGGTCCTCAGCATCCCGAAGGGCGCTATAGGCAGGGGTTGTAATAAAGGGGGGGGGGGGGGTTAGGGACCCCTATGATCGGCGCATCCACCACGGGGGGTGACGACCAGCAATTACCCACCTCAGGGGGAAATGGGTATGTCCTATCCCAGTCCCCTGGAAGTTTACTGGGGCATTCCCATTCTTTGAGGACAAGAGCATTGCAATGAGCCTGCTCTAAAAATTCCAAACATGCAGTCGCAGTATGGAAACGCTCCCCTCTAGGCTTGGGGACCTGACCGGGGGGAGAGATAGACAGTGCCTTAAAGACCTTAAGCAACAAGTCGTCAGTGTCACACTGGCCCCAGTATTCCGGGCCAGAATCATCTTGAGTCCTTGTCATCTCATCAGAAGAGCTGGAGTCAGAGAACAATCCCCCTTCCTCAGAAGGGGTATAGTCACACAGAGTAGCAAACCCCTCAGTTCTCATAGAGCATACAGAAACATGGGGCGACAGGTGCCGCTTCTTGCCAGGGCCCATACGCTCTGACAACCTAGCAATAATCTGTTCAGCCGTAGGCAGCCTGGAAGGGCTGCCTGGGGAGATAGGTGAATTGAAGCTAGGTGTAGCCACTGGCCGACCTGATTGCAGGGCCAGTGCTTGCTCGGCACAGGGTACGCAGACCCGTGCCCTGCAAGCATCATCATGGGGTTGTCCACACGCTATACACCGCCGGTCTTGTCCCGGAGGGACCCCGGTCACATAATTCTGAGATGCCTCCATATGGTGATTAATCAAAGGCACAATATGCCAGTAGGGATTTACACTCTAAGTAAACCTGGATGCCCCAAGACCCGCTATGGAAGTGGGAGAATTTAACAAGGGCCGCTATAATTTAACACCGGGCCGGGAGAAGCCAATGGTGTTCACCAGTCTGAAAGACATAATGGGAATAAAGGGTGTCAGAACCATGCGCAGTAAGAGGGATAATGAAAATCGCCCGCTAGGGCACTTACAGACCAAGGGAGGAGGAGGACCGCATCCACGCGTGCGTGCGACCAGCATCAAAATGGTGCCAAAACGAACCTCGAAGGGCGGGCCAGAGCGTCCAGTGACGCGGAGTGCGCCAACCTATGTCCCCGCCCCCCCGAAGAGCGCGAAGCTCTGAGGTGGATACAAACTGTTATAGGAGCGGAGTGAATGGGACACTAGAGGAGGAGATGATTTGCCAATGAAGACGCTGCAGCGTCTGAGGCGACGTCGCCGCCGCACATCCAGCAAAGGAAGAAGCGCGCGCGGCGGCGACAATTACCCAGTAGGAACTAGCTGCGCGGTTCTAACCCCTGGGATACTAGACCCCTGGGATAATAGCGCTCCATAAGCACACAAGGTGCTGCCTACCTTCACCCGACCGACGCAGCCCAAGCTGGGAGGCACATCACAGGGAGGACGGGTGGGAATAGTCCAACAGGGCCGCAGGCTTGATAGCCCCGCTCACCTGCGAGAGAGTGATACTTCATGTCTTCGCAGTCAGCACTGCAGAGAAATCTGGGGATTCATGGGAGGTCCCTGGGTATTTGAAGGGCCGGGAGGAGCCTGTTTTCGCATGCTTCTGCAGTACAGCGCCATCTGGCGGAGGATAACCCGAGTGTAAGTATTATATCTGGAGCAGGACGTATTGTATACTAAGAATAGAAAGTTTTCTATAGCAACAATTTGTACACCTTAGCTATGTACAACATAGTGGTGATTTTGAGTATATATCATAGACTTCCTCACTCTAGCTTGCTAATCATCCAGTTGGCTAAAGTATGGGTAACTGGATCAACCGATTCTGCTGAAATGTAACTTCTTCAGTTCAGAACAATCACATTTGTGTGTTCCAGTCACAAGTGTTAATGGCAGGGTTCTCAGCTGGATAGGTCCTTAGGATACTTACTTTGACTTAGCCAAAGCTGCTAAAGAGTTCACATGCTACATTGGAGGAATTGTGGAACTTGTAATCCATGTGTTTTATTCAATACCAGGAAAACCACTCCCACTGTAGCAAAAGAGATTCCCAGGAATATGATAATCATGGAAACAGCATGTTGATATAAGTAAAATCCCATATCTGGGGGTGCAATCCTGACACAAATTTTCATTTTACATTTTAAAAGAGGGAAAAAGGCCAGAACACCAAAACATGCCAAAAAGGGAGTTTTCGTTTAAAGAGGAACTTCGGCCATTCGAGTCCTATACCCAGGGGCATCCTGACTTAGGATGCCCTGCTGTGTGAAAGCCCCTGGATTACCTGTTCTCAGAGCCCTCAATGTACCTTGGTGCAGCATCCCCGCTCACCTCTAACTGTAATGCATACCTCCTCTGGGCCTTTCTGAATGGACAGTGCAGGCACGCTGACAGCTAGAAGTGAGTGGGGATGCCTGATGAACGATGGCGACGAGGAAGACAATTGATTATACTACAATTACAACTACAATTGTAGCCATCCATAGCAAACGTACATACACACCAGCCATTATGCACCCCACATTCACTCTCTCAGTCTCACCTGCTTAAATTGAGCTCATCTTATGGAGGATACATTTTAGCCCTGGAGGGTGTGCCACCGGTAGTCCCTAGCCACTAGCAGAGTTGGGGGCATTAAGCCACGTTCCCCATACTCGCTCAAATTTGTCTGGACATCCCCTAGCCTGGTAGGTCATCTTATACAGAATCAGTTTACCGCTTATCAAACTCTTCCAACCTGAAAGACTCGGTTTGTTTGGATGCTTCCAGTTTAAACGAAGGCATTTCCTCGCATAAAACATTAGTAGACACAACAGAATTTTTTGTGGGCCATCATCCAACATGGGTTCTACCACACTTAATAGACAGAGGGACGCTGACTTCCTCACAGGGAGGCCCATGGAGATGGAGATAAAGTTGGACACCCATCCCAGAATGCAGAAATAATCGGACACTCCCAGATCATGTGCAGCAAAGAGCCGACACCGGTGTTGTACCTAGGGCAAAGGCCTGCCTCTGCCAAGCCCATCCTTTTCAACCTAACTGGGGTTAGATACACCTGATGAAACTTCCCATTTCCTCTGCACTTTTCCTAAGGGGGATGGCTGACTTAGAAGGAGGGCATTATATAACGTAGAGGTGGGCTTGCTGATATCCACAGATCTTATCAGGGACTCAATCGGTGATTCCAACAGCTGCAGTCCCACTATAGGGATCTGCAGGTACCGGAAGAAGTCACTGGGGGACAGTGCAAATGCATGGCACAACTGCTCGTATGTCATCAAAGTCCCTCCAGTGAATAGCTGCGCTAATGAGATTATTCCCCGCTTTTTCCAAAAAAAGTGTCGCTCTCATACATGTAGTGGCGCGTGAAAGATCCCATGTTCCCCTGTACACCAGACTCTGCATTGGGCCCAACAGAGAGGACCTAGAGCCACCACCGGGTTGCCAACCACGTAGTGTATACCAACTGTGCAGCATAAAAATACAGCATCATGTGCGGTGAGGTCAAGCCACCCAATCCCAATGGGGCTTTAAGGATGGTCCTGTTCATTTTGGGGGGAGAGACCCCCGATATGAACCCGAATATGATGAGCCGCCCACTGGGCCACTTGTCTCCTGAGGGCACTAACCACTGGGCAGATATTAAGGTCGATAAATTTAGAAGGGTCCGCATGCATGACAATTCCCAAGTATTTAAAGTTTTCCACTCTCCGAAGCGAAGATACCGGAGAAATTTGTGCTCCCCCCGGTTCATCCACCACATATAGGCTGGACTTCTCCCAGTTAACTTTTAGGCCTGAGAATGAACCAAATTTTGTTATTAGCTCCAGTAACACCTCAAGAGAGCCCCTAGCATCAGCCAAATAGACTAAAGTATTGTCTGCATACATGGAGACCTTCTCGACCACCTGTTCCAGTTTTCACCCCTGAATCTCAGCGGAGTCTCGGATCAATGACGCCAAGGGCTCAATGGCTAGTGCAAACAGCAGCGGGGAGAGTGGGCACCCCTGTCGCGTACCCCGGCCCAGTGTCAACTCAGCCGTTATGACTCCATTTACTCTGACCCTCGCCTTAGGATTGTTATAAAGCAATTGGACGTATTTTACATAGGTTGGGGGGAGGCCAAATTTAATTAACACCACAAATAGTGCCACTCAACAGAATCGAAGGCCTTCTCATTATCGAGCGAAACCGCCACTCTGCTCCCCACATTGTCATGTCCAATTTGTAGATTACTAAACAGCCGTCTTAGATTAATGCTCGTCGTTCGGCCTGGTATAAAGCCTGATTGAGGCGGAGAGCCAGTATTTTGGCGGGAACCTTGGCATCCTGATTTAAGGGAGAAATCGGTCTATAAGAACTGCAGGCATCTGGGGGTTTCCCATCTTTATAAATAATGGTGATAGTCGCTTCTGCACAGGTTTCAGGAAGCCTTGGCGCTATGGTTTCACAATTTTTCTTGTACCACTCGGAAGGAAGCCCATCTGGCCCAGGGGCCCCCCGGCTAGACATGAGGGCTATTGCTTTCACTACTTCTTCGCAGGTTATTGGACTATCAAGCATTTCCTTGTCTGATTCGAAAGAGAAGGGAGAACTATAGGAGCAAGATAAGAATCCAACTCTAGATCGTAACTGACTTTAGAGGAGTAGAGATAGCTATAATAATCATAGAATTGCCTAGAAATTCCCTCCGAGTCAGTCATGAATTGGGTCTGATTGGTAATACCCGCAACCATTGTTTGCGGACTTTCTGCTCTGGAGAGGTATGCCAAGGTTCTCCCATTTTTGTCCCCCTTCTCGAAAATTGTTTGCTGTTTAAATAATAAGCTCTCTCTTGTGGATTCTGTTAGTGCTAGATTATACTCCCTCTGTAAGGCATTCAGTAAGTCATGATCTGAGGGGCAAGTCGTCTCCACAAATTTCTCTTCCGTTTTGGCTATTTTCTCTTCCAGCTCTCGGATGGTCCTCCCCATCTTTACCCTGGCCCCTTTTATGGCACTGCCTCTAACCACCGCCTTGAAAGCATCCCATCGTGTGTTAGCTGAGGTCTCCTCCCCGTTGCACTGCCAGTATCTTTCCTGTTCACTAAACATTGAACCATAAACCTCTTCATCCTCTAACCATAGGGGGTTCAATGTCCAGGGCCCGAGTCCCCCCCCCCCCCCCCCGGTTCCCAGACATGCGTATTGTCACCATTAACGGCAAGTGGTCCGAGACACCCCGCAGTAGGTACTCACAGGCCACTACTCTGGCCAGCAGGCACCTTGACCCAAAGGCCATATCTATATTTGAGAGGGACTTATGAGGGATCGAGTGGCAGTAAAAGGTCCTTTCCGTAGGATGTTTCCATCTCCATATTTCGGTTAGGCCCAGGGCCTCCGCCCATCCCGCTAGTGGAGTGGACGGGCCTGTCCCGGGCGTCAGCCGGTCTAGAGCTCTATCAAGGATCATGTTAAAGTCACCAGTCAGCAATAGGGGATCTGGCGGGAAGGTAGCCACTCTATCCATGATCTCTCGGAGGATCCCAATATCAAATGGGGGTGGGATGTGTAATCCCACTATCAGGATCTTAACATCGTATATCTTTCCGTGTATAACAACAAACGGCCTTTAGAGTCAGAATGCACTTGTAAGGTTCTTATCTGATCCTGGCGCCCTGTCCCGCGGCGTCTCTGGGCGCCGCTGCCTCCTCTGCCTCGGCGGTGGCTGATGTCGCAGGGCCCCCCTCCGCTCTCGCTGGCGGCTCCTCCGCCTTGTCAGCCGGCGCGTCATCCCCTTCCCTCCTGGGGAGCGCGCCCGGTCTCCTGTCACTCGCGCGCGAACACGTTCTTTCTATGCCCCCCGGTGCCGGGGGCAAATTCAAGTGGACCAGTCAGGTCCCTAACCTGGTGGGGATGAACCCAGGGACTGGACAGCCTGACTGGCCAGGGCAGTCCAGTCCCTGGGGCTGCTCCTATCAGGAGCATTTAGTTTGCACCAATCACATTAGGTTACACTACCTGACATTCCCCTCACCCCATTGGCCAGTTCCCCTTTTAAAAGTGGTCCTGCCCTGACCATCAGTGCCCGTTATAGCCATAACCAGCTTGGGTGTGCTTTGTAATTGTGTCTAGCGTTTTCTGATCCGGCTCCGTTTTTGGCCATTCCTGTCCGCACCGACCATCTGCCCGTCTGACCACGTCTTTGTCCAGTCCCTTTGATACCGCGCTCTGGTGACCACCCGGCTTTTGACCCCGGCCTGCCTTGACCATTCTTTGTCTAACCCTTCGGATACCGTGCTCTGTGACCACCCGGCTTTGACCCCTGCTCGTCTTGAACCATTCTTGTCTGGACTCTACGTTTCGGATCCTGCCCACTCGAACTACCAATTTGGGATACCCCGCTGTTCATCCTTCTTCACCTTAAGCCTGCAATCTTTGCACCAGTAAGACCTAGGGGCAACCGAGTCTGGAGAGGCATAACCCGTGTCTCCAGCGAGCGGGGGCTTGTCTAAAGGCAGAAGAGGCGGTGGAGATTGGGGATTACTTGGCTTAAGAAAGAGGGGTGTCCAGCGATCCCTTACAGCACTGAAAGAAGAGCGAAGGGCAGATGTTTGGCCACTAGCACTGAAACGCCCCTGGCATAATTAGAAGAGTGAGAGTGAAATAAATGTGCAACCCACATTTTTTTTTTATGGACATGGATTTCTGCCCCAGTAGATGGGTCTCTTGCAGAATCATAATATTGGGCTTATGCTTTTTCAAAAATTGGAGAACGGAGGATCTCTTTATCTTGTCATTGAGACCACGCACATTCCACAAGATCACTTTACACTCCATACCAATTTAGTCTGAAACTCGTATATGCCAGGTACACGTCCAGGGCCCAGTGGCTCACCCCTCCTCTCAGAGCTTTAGAGCAGCAGGTCACACCATTCACTCCCTCACACACAGACACACCAGTAACACACAGAGTCAACCCACATATGAAAATGAACAGTAATCATTAAACTTACCCTGGTTACGGGCAACAGCCCGTACTGGAACAGCACCCCCACCCAAAAAAAACATCTCCGGATCCAAACAACAATGGTACCGGAGTAACTCTACCTTACCCTCCCAACAACTTTATTAACCCTACCCAATCCCACCCTTCGCTAGAGGCAGGCACCTCGGGTGGTGTACAGGATGTGCACACCCCAAGATCCCAGAACTAAAGGGGGAAACAAGGACAGAAGGGGGAATGGACCCGGGATAGGAAACTAAGGAACTAAGGAGTAAAGAGAGTCCAACCACGCCTGTCAGACAGAAGGAGGCGGGAAGGATCCACAGCTCCAACCCCCCCCCCCCCCCCCCCAGAAAAATAAGGATGGCTCTATCCCCATAGTCTAGCCCCGATGGAGTAGTAAAACAATGGAGAGAATAAATCTCCCCCCGATCAGCATCTCCCAGCAACGGTAGTTTGTAGACAATGGACGTTCCAAAGCACAGAGCCTCAACTCGATTAGCGGCGGGATCCAGGCCCCCCAGACGCCGGGAGTGAGTCCACCCAAGCGTTCACCTCCTCCGCCGTGAGGAAGAATCTTGTGGTCTCTCCATCCTGAACTCACAGCTTGGCAGGGAATAACATGGCATATTTGATATTCTTCCCCCTAAGACGTGCTCTCACATGGTTAAAGGAGCGGCATTTCTTCTGTACTTCCGTTGAAAAGTCCGGAAAAAAGGATAGTTTGCGCCATTAAATAGGATGTCCTGCTGCCTCCGGGCAGCCGCCAACACTGCATCCCGATCTCTAAAGCTCATTAGTTTCAGGATAAAGGGGCGCGGAGAAGCTCCCGGAGGTGGGGCTTTAAAGGGGATACGATGTGCACGCTCCACCACGAAGAATGGCGAGAGGCCCCTTTGGTGTCAAAACTTTTTGGATGAGATTTTCTGCAAAATTTTCTGGTGTATCCCCCTCCGCCCTCTCCGGTATCCCCAGGATTCTAATATTATTGTGACGATTACGGTGTTCTGCTTCCTCCGCTCGGCCCGTGAGGAGCTTCCCCTGGCGCTTCAGAGAGTCCACAGCGGAAACAACCGTCGACAAACCATCCTCCGCCTCACCAATTCGCCTCTCTGACTCGGTCGCTCTCTCCCTTATTTTGTCATGGTCATGCTTAAAATAGTTGAGCTGCTCCTGCAGGTTGTCAAATTTTGCAGTAAGGACGCTTTGACAGTTAGTGATAGCAGCCATTATTGCAGCGTTATCAGGGGTAGAGGCAGGAGAGATCATGTGCTCCTTCGACGATGCAGCCATATTTGTGTACTGCAGTGTAGTGACACCGTGCACCTTTTTTTGTTGCCTCTCATATAGGGCTGACTAAGGCAGGACAGCCGTCCTCTGCTACCTGAACTCCGGACCAGCTACAATATTGGGGAGAGCAGCGCAACAGGCAAATGAGGTCAAATAAACGTTGGGGTGATTCTTTATATGTAGGAGTGGAAATTACAGGTTGGAAGCAAGAAGCCCCGTGGTCATTTAAGGCCAGGTACCACACCACCGGCCGATGGGATAATGGCTGATCCAGATTTCTCTTCCCCCAGTCCAGCCCCACCCCTCTTTATTCAATTGATGTATTGTGTTTATTATAACAATCTCCTCCTGCTGCAGCGTGTCGCTAAGGAGTAGAGGAGCGCAGGAACCGAGCAGCCCGACAGCCGTCCACCACAGGTGAGGACAGTCTCTCCACAGGGGGGGACAGGGCAGTAGGGGGCCCGGTCAGCTCAGGGCACAGAAACGTAGAGAGGGGGGCAAAGCCGTAGATAGTGACACCGCAGGATGCAGAGGCAAGGTCGGCGGGGAAAGCCGACAGGCAGGGACGCAGCAAGTGCTGTCACAGGTGCTGTCACTCCGTCATCATGTCTAATGACTCTGGATCTTTGTTCCAAGTACTTAGGAAGAAGTCCTGAAGGGACCTTGAATGAAATTGGGCCCAACTTACCGCTGAGATGGCAGACGTCATGAGTCCCAGCAAGACCAAAATCTGTCTTGGATATTCCTGGACCTGAGCGATCAGGAAGACCATCTTCTGTAACTTTGGAGGTGGAAGGAACGTCCTCGCCTCTAAACTGTTGATCAGATAACCTAGATATATACATGATGTCTGTGGAGAAAGACTCGATTTTTTGGGGTGGGGTGGGGGGACGGTGTGGGTGGAGGGCACGATCAAGCAGCCTCCTAAACCCTTCTGATTTACCCTCTCCGAGACTCCATCCACTCCCATGAACATGTGTGAGCCCACCAGGGGCGCTGCCGGTATGCACTTTCCCAGTCTGGAGCCACACGCATGGACCAGGCGACCTTCCGACCAGTGAAAGAAGATTGATCACACTCAGCTCCCGGAAATAGCCTCTGGAGGGGAGGGCACAGAACTTGTGGTTCCGCGTTGGCGCTACTGGAACGCATGCATAGGGGGTAAAGGTTTAGGGAGGTCAGAGGATTCCATCCTTGCCACCATACCCCACAATCCCACATAGCCAGAACAGCAACGATGGAGGAGCGCCTCGCCCGCCTGGTACAGACCAATGACTCACAAGCAGCGCAAATCTCCAATCCAAAGATCCAAAACGATGACCTGGGGATCAGGAGTAGGTGGAATAATTTGTGTGTATGAGGACTCCCCAAAATGCCCCAGTATGCAGACGAGTCGATTGCTACCTCTATTATCAACTCGCTGCTGGGGAACCCCAGGTACAGTCATTAAACTGTATAGGATCCACAGGGTGGTGGGTCGGCCGCCGGGCACCCCTTGCGACATGCTCTGCAGAGTCCACCACTTTAAAACCAAGGAATAAACCCTAAGAAAGGCCTGGGAGGCAAGGCAGTTTGTTCATGACTTCAAAAGGATAACCATCCTGCCGGACCTTGCCCGGTCTACGCACTGGATGAGAAGTCAGCTGAAACCCCTTCCCCAGTAAATAAAGGACAGTGGAGCAGTTTACAGGTGGGGATACCCTTTCAACCTCATCGTCAGGAAGAACAGGGGGTCCTTTACTCTCCGGACCCCCGTAGACCCCCTGAGGGAAGCCCCATAATGTCACAATTTGGAGGAACACTTTATAGACACCATTCAGTCTGTTGAACCCTAACCCAGCTGAGAAAATCTGTGACCATGTTCAGGGAACCCTTCAGATGAACTGCTGAAATAGATCAGACATGTTCCTGTAAGAGAAAAAAAATAAAATGCATTTGTCAGATCTATCAGAGCCCGGGATCTGGTCCCGCCCTGATAATTTATGTATGCCACTCTGGAAGCATTGTTGGAGCAGATCTGTACATTTTTGTCCAAGATTACTGGAAAAAAATGATCCAGTGCCAGCTTGACCTCCATTAATTCCCTGAAATTGGAGGATCGGCCTGCTATGTTTGGTGGCCATCTCCCCTGGACATTCTGTCCAAGTGGGCCTCCAACTCCAGGAACTGGCATCTGCTGTAACTGCTGAATTCCTTTGCTTCCACTATCTTCCTTTTTTAGTACCACTGGATCTGTCCACCAATGGAGACTTTCTAACACGTATTTCTGTAAGTGTATCATATGGAGCTGAGCTCATGGCAGTCAAGAGGCCAAGCAAGGTCATGATTTATCTGAGAGAAACCTGAGGACAACCTATAAACCTTTGAGACATTGTTATGATTCTCTGTATTTTTTCCTGTCGAAGCAGAATCCTCTGGCGTATACTGTCTATGTTGTATCCAAGGTTTGCAAAAATGACTGGGCACTAGATTTAACTTTTCTAGCTTGATGACCCAGCCCAAGGCTTTCAGAAGAAAAAATGTCCTTTCTAAGTCTATTAGCAGTGCCTCTTCTGACTGAAATAATCATAATTCTTTCCTGTCTGAGGTGTGCCATTGGTTCTGCTAATATCTTTGTAAAAATCATTGGGGCTGGGGACAAACCGAAAGGCAGGGCTCTGTACAGGTAATAGATAGATCCCTTTGAATGTCTGAATTGCAAACTTCAGAAACTTGCAATGTAATTATTGAGTATATTGATTCCATTGTGAACTTTTTGTAATTGATGAAATTGTTTAATTTCTTCAGATTCAAGATCATTCGATATTCTCCTGATGGCTTTTGCACCAGAAAAACCTGAGAATAGAATTCCCGCCGCACTGTCCGAGATGGTACTGTCTCTCAAATCACATTTTTGTTAATTATCGCTTGTATAACTAAAGGAAAGACTCCTGCTGCCCTCCGGATCCTCCCTCTGACCTGCACACTGGCTGGGGAGAAGTGCCGCCTCTCCGCTTCCAGGTCGCAACCAGAAGTGATGTCAGAGCGACAGGTCACCATCTTAAAACTCTGCCCCCAAATATTTGAAAATTAGGAGTTTTTACTTTACTTTTAAAAAAGTTTTTTATAAAGTAACAATTTTTTGTACCTGATGAAATCTCAACCTTAATCTTAATTTGCCAGGGATTAAAAGGAAACATCACACTACTCGTGCTTTAGTCAATCCAATGTAGGAATTAGCCCTGGTCATCCCGAGACCAACAAAAGTTTAACAACAACTCAATCACACTCTGTCCAGTGGTTCCTTATAGAGGAAACACAAAGAACTGAGGTGGGAAGGAGAGAGTGGGGCTTTTAACCTGTTCAGTTTGTGTTTCCACCCAGGGGGTGGAGCCTCTCTCTATCCGTGGACCATGATTAGAAAAAATCCTGGTGATAAGTCCACTTTAAAGATCAGGATGCCCTGGAATATATAAGACCCCAGGGTCACCCGATTCCCTCTCCCAGTTCGGTATTCCCCACTGTGTGAAACCCTGCAAATCCCCAGTAAAACCAACCTGAACCTCAATTTAAGGATGCAGGTTTGAGCAGAATTTGGGGTGCCCCATAAAGAGGTAGACCAACACCCCCAAGAGACTTTTAAAGTGGAACAAGACCCTGCGCCGTCAACACTGGAATCTAAAAGATTCCTGAACGAGCCACTGAACCTCCCTCTGTGTTTGAAACCTCTCAGATCACCAGTATTTACTAACCTCTCCCCGGTCCAATGGTGCATGTGAGGGTTTTCATCCAATTAGAGTTGTTTGCCGTAACTATGTCATTCGTCAAGCAGCTCTGTTTGGGAGTGCAGGCGGCAGCATCTTTGGCCGGTGCATGCACTGCCATCCCAGCCATTCATATAGGCTGGGACAATAGCATGGTGCTGCTGGGGATGTGGCTGCTTGCGCTCCCATTAATCCTAATCACAGCTGCTCGCTGAAGGACACAGTCAAGGAAAATGCCTCTGACTGGACAAGAGCTCATGCACGCAATGTTGGACCAAGCAGAGGTGAGTGAATAGTTGCGATCTGGGGGGTTTCACACAGCGGGGCATGCCTCAATTTTTACTTTATCTATGACCAACACACCAGTAGTTATTGACATAGTAAACTCAACTGAGTTGTGCAGGTGTGACACCCAGAAGTGGAAGATGAGCAAAGACAGTTCTATCTCGAATTAAATACTAATGGAAGCAGTACCCATTTCATGGTTGGGATCCCAGTGATCAATAAACGGTATCTCACACTGCACAAAACAAACCCAGAATGAAGAATCAGACTGCGGGCAAGACATTCACCACCATCTGGCAACACCTGACTCCCAAAGGTAGTGTCTGCTGAGGCCCTTACATCTACCTTGCAGAATTTTGTAAAAGTGTGAATAGAAGACCAGGTAGCAGCCTCAAATATCTACTCTACTGAAGCTTGATGCTGTAAAGGGCAGTGATCTGGAATGGGGCCTTTTTTCTTTTGCAACCCACAGGTTCAAGACCATTTCTTTGAGACTCTGGGATCACAAATAGAAATCCATCTTGAGAATTCCCTGAGTAGACATTATATAATATTAAAAAGATTTAACAACCTCCAAAAGAATGAAATAGCCTCTACTAGTGACAGGCAGGACAAGGACAAACAGAAAGCAGCACTACCTTTTTGTTAAGGTGAAAATGAGAGACTACGTTTGGTAGAAAATCCTGATTAAAACGAAGAACCTCCTTATCCTTGTGCAGAATCACGTACAGTGATTTAACAGTTCTGCTATTTCTGACACCAGTCGAATGGAGGTGACAACCACCAAAAAGACGACCTTAAGAGCCATCAATGGTAAGGAAGCCTCGGCCAAAGGCTCAAAGGGAGGGTAAGCAGATATGACTAGATAGAGGCCCCAAGTTAGTATAAAAGGCTTTCTGGGTTGAAGAACATGGGTAACTCCCTGCATGAGTCTTTATCAGCCTGTTCTTTTCTTGGGATTTCTGAAAGAGGGTACATAGCTGTAACCCCTCATCAACACCCTTCTGCAAAATATTGCAGAATCCTGGAAATGGGAAAAACCTCTGCAGGTGTACCTTTGCAGCATGCAACAAAGACTCTACAAATTCTGAAAAAGATCCCAGAGAAAGACTCTGAAGATTCCTAGCTCCAATGATAGTCTGAATAATTCCAGTGATAGGCCTCTGTCTGCCAATGTGTTGGTTTCAATAGCCAGGCTAGCACTGGAGAATGAAGGTGCAGTAGAGGGCACTTTTCACCATTCCTACCACATTTGTAAAGAATGTTCTTACTGGCCTGCGTATAGCTACCAGAATAGTTGAACCCAACTTCTTTAATAGTTGCCCCAGGAGCAGCCATGGAGGGAAGGCGTAAACTAGACTGAATACAGACTACGGAAAAGCTAGGGCATCTATCGCTATCTCTAGATGGCCCTCGACTCTGGAGATAAATCTTGCGACCTTTGGATTGTGATGTGGCACAAAGTGACGGTGATTGTGGTGTCCCCCAGAAGTTGCACAGAGCCTGAATAAATCTACGGAAGGAGAGGCCATTCTCCCTGATCCAGTACAGACCAACCACAATCTAATTTTCCCTACCAGAAAGAGCAGAATTGGTAACGGAGGAAAGGCCCTTTATACTAACCTGACTCTGCCCACGGAAACACCGGAGGGTCGAACACCACATTGAGGGGGTTTATAGACCCTGGTCATGACTTTTTTTCTTATTTCCAATTGTGCCGGGACACAAACAGGTAAACATTTGGCATTCCCCAAACGTTGCACAGACCTTGAAAGATGTTCTGTTGAAGAGAACATTCTTCTTGATCCAAGGGCTTCCCTACTTAGAAAGTCCACCCGTATGTTGCCCACCCCGGGAATGTGGAAATGTAAGGAACATGGTGCTCTGCACACCACAAGATCAGATTCACCTCCAGGATTGCCAACCTGCTAATCGTGGCTCACTGATGATTAATATAGGCAACAGCCATCACCTTGTCCTACTGAATCCATACAGGGAGGCCTACCAGCTCCTGGGTCCAGTTAAAACCCATGAGCAGTGGACACTCCTCTGTGTCCCAAAGGTCCTCAACAGTCATTTTTCCAAATCCAAGCTCTCCGATGATTCAACTCGCAGGGGCTTGGCTCAATAGACTCTCCAAACAGGATGGAAAAGCTGCCATCATAGACTAGAACCCCTGTGGATCCCTGGGGTGTCCCTTGGCGGTAGTGGTAGTGATGACACCAGAAGTGTCACTGGGTAGTGTCACTGGGTAGTGGTGTACACAGCCCCCCTTCTACCTGCCAGCTGCATCTGACACCAGGGACAAGTTGTGCCCACCCTATGCTATGTTGTTGCAAGATCCCAAACACTCCTAATGTCTCCGACATGGTGGAATGCTGCTTTAGAACCTAGAGGGTGCTATCCCACTAAATGAAGGATCATTCCCACCAAGGAGTCCTGACCAGAAATACCAGCACCCCAGTTAAGCAGAATCCAATCCTCAGGAGATCTAACACTAAGCACACAAGGCACATACAAATGGAACAAGGAAATGCAAGAATGGGGGTGGTGATACATGCACACAAAACTGTGATTTTTCAGTGTCCACCTCATGAAGCCTACTGCAGTTGCAGGTGATGCCACCGGCATACAAATTGGGGTTGAGATAGGTTTCGGTGGTGGGAAGGGCTGCGCTGCCTTGACCCATGAAAACATCACCTGACACAGGGAGGAAAGGAGGAAGGTATGAGCAGATAAAAAAAAAAAAAAAAACAAGCATGTCCCGGCTGTTGGCCTCCCAATGCCCCAATGCAACCAGAGTAGCCTTAAGTTGTAGTGAATGATCATTCACCCCTGGCCCAGACATAAGGAGCGTGTGCATGCAACCTGCCTCCTCCTCTGTAACCTGTGCAACGTAGGAAACACAGTGGGTCATGATACAATTGCTGGTCCTACCGCTCAAATACCCCAGCAATTTGGGACTTTGGGGGAATATCGATTACTGTTAAAGGAGAGAAGACAGGACATTGAAACCATCCAAATTGTACAGCCTGTAAGGTAAGTAGTATAATTTGTTTATTTGCTTTACTTACCGATTTGTTAGAATCTGAATAAATTCCTAATGCTTTCTCTAAGGATGTTCTGTATTTTTCCATGCGCAAAGAAAAATCTCTATATTTTTTATCCACCAGACTTATACATTTCTTAATTTCCGGAGCGTGTGCGTGTCCTTTTTCACAAAAGCCATCAGCAAGCTGGATTAACAATTTTACCCTCTCTCTAGTTTGCTGTTAAAAGAAAAAAAATTAGCCGTTAGAACATCTATCTAAAACACAAGATTGCTACAAGAACAATAATGAAACTTTACAATTTACAGTAAAAATCTTACCCTAAACTTTTGCAGGGGGCCCACTGACAGATGATTATTATACTAAGATCTATAGGCAGCTCTTCTCAGACACAACGGATGAAGCAGGATAGCCTTAGTTTGTAATAGGCAGTACCATTGAACAGCAGACAGCAGAACCACCACACAATGCTAAATATGTTACCCTCCGAACATGGTACCTGAGGTAAAAAGGACTGGTGATACACAAGTGGGTGATAGCCTCCTGCAACTAAACTGGCAGTGAGGAAAGGGATTTTATTGTGACTGCTAAAACCCCATTTACTTTGTTGCCCTGGGGACCCATAGATGATCATAACACTTGGGACATCCCAAAGCAATGCAAATTACCAAGAGCAAACCGGTATGGAGGCAGGGCCAGAAAGGCAAGAACACCAAGCCATGCATAGAGCAGCGGAAGGAGCTCTGTGCAGCAGGTCGGAAAAGACGACATTGCCGCCGAGATAAGCTGGCTCCCAGCCGAGATAAGTTGTTATTTATATTGTAACCCTCCCTTTCCTTAGCGTCAGGGCAGAGAGGGGAACTTAGACTGGACTTCCACTTTAACCCACACGGGTCCTGCTTCAGTGTTGGTGGAGGGGGGGGGGGGGGGGAATCAAAAAGAGGCTATTTAATCCTGCTCTCGGTTTATTGCATCAGTTGCCAGCTTATTGAACTCAATCTAGCTAGGTGCCTTGAGTTCCACAGACAAGCATCAGTCCAATAATTAAGTCTAACTTGTAACCTGGGAGGACAGTGGAGATTTATATGCCGTGGAACAAGAAACCTGAGCCACTGAGAACTTTAATGTAGGCTGCATTCTCAGCCTCAGGCATTCAAGAATACAGCAGGCATAGGTCAGGAAAGTTCATCCAACCAAAGAACAGAAGGGCTTGGGTAGGGTGCTGGGGATAGGGCCGCTTTTGTTCCCCATTGCCAATAACAGAGCCATTTGCTGAGCATGAATATCGGTGGCAAACTGCTCTGATTGGACAAGAGCCACACATGCACCGTAGAACCAGGGAAAGGTTAGTTTGTTTGGGTGATCTAGGGGGGTTTCACAATTTCCGCTTTAATTACTCATCCAGTTGACACTCCAGTGTCCCTCTTGTTCCACCATGCTAAGCACATGTATGCCAGTCAAGTACCCGGAGATGGATTCCTTCTCTGTCCTACCATAGAAGCCTGAAGTGAAAAAAGTCACGGTTGCGAGGTCGGATTATGAGGGGGGCTCAAGGAGGAGAGGACAAGTTAGCAGCTGGCAGAACAAGTTGATTCAAGGAACAACAGAAAGGATTCTCCTACTAGGCTGTGAAGTCGCTCCAGGTGAGCCCATGTTGTTGCTGTACTGTGTTACAATAAACCACAACAAAATAAATGACAATAAAAATGAAATGGTGCATTGTGTTGCTCTTGACCCTCCTAACTGACTTACCTGCCCTGCCTATTTAACCACCTGCTCACTCACCCACCTACTAATCCAACTGCCTAATAACCCACCCACCTAACTATATACCTGTCACTCACCTACCTACACAGACCAGCAGCAGACAGGAGTGGTGTGCAAGAAAAAACAGCGGATTCTGGAGTGGAGGCAGCAGTTACCCACCCATCTACCTGCCTTTAATCTTTTAGATCACAGGTCTGGTCACCCAGGGTTTTGTTCAACTTTAAAGTGCATGCTGGATGGTCGCGGCTTCTTTCCCAATCTGCCCATACCAGTGATGCCCAGATGGGGTGCCCCAGGGCAAATGTGGGGGGGGGGGGGGGGGGCATCAGTTTATAGGTGCAACAGATGTGCCAATGTTCTGCCTGAGGTCCCTGGATCAGGCAGCCACCTGAGAAGACCAGAGAAGTTAACACCAAAAGAAAGGCATATACAAGAGCAAAAAGAAATATACCAAGCACTGAAATCAATATATGAACCTTTGATGTCCTGTAAATAAAGGCAGGCGAAACACCAGGCTTAAATACTTAACAATATGGACAATACAACAAACTAATGCTGCGGCAGGAAGAAGCAGGAGAGAGGAAATGGACATAAGGAAAAAAAGGGCACATACCAGCATCAAAGAAGTAGGTGTTGTATGGGACAGGTGGTCTCACTCATCCAAAAGTATTTGGGTATGGAAAAACAAAGTTGGAAGAATAACCTACGCCACTAAAGTTCAGGTGGAGCTCAATAGGTCTCTCTCTATAGGAAGAAACAGGTCTAGAGGCTTTGCCATGTGGAGCTGGGTTCCAAATTGGAGAGTTAGATCTCGAAGTCTGTGTGTGTGTGTGGGGGGGGGGGGGGTGGGGGTTCTGGAGGGTCCGGGATTAGGAGAAATAAGGCCCAGTTTTGATAGGATGCCCTCTCCCCCGTGAAATGAAGAAAAAAAGAGGAGCTAGAGTTGAAAGGTCCATCAATATTTGATGCCATGTTGTTGTAGGGGTGGGGGGAGTTGAGGGCACTTGAGGGGCGATGTCAGAAAATTTGCATTGTGTCTCTTCTAATTTCAGTGTCAGATTTTTCTCGAGACATATTGACGTTTTATTTTTCTGAGTGGGAATGAGGCTTTATAATCACATCTCTGGCAAGTCTATCTTGTCTCATTGAGGTAAGGATCTATGGCAGTAATTTAATTCTAGGTGAAGTGTGTTAGCATTTGGGATTTGATTTTATTGTAGAGCCTAGGTCAGAGATGGATTCAGGAGACCTCTTACTCTTATTAAAAAAAAAAAAAAAAAAAAAAAAAATGTCTCCTGGATCTATTTTCTAGAGGGGTGTGTATATATATATATTGGTGACTTTGGAAGTATTTTGGTAAACAAGATATATACTTGAATCTAATCTGGTTTCTATTAAATCAATCCTTACACATATGCCTTTAATGTTAGCCCTCAGCTCCTTGAATTCTGATGACATATAGTTAGACATTTTGGTTCGCTTCTTATCCAGCAAGTTTCATAGCTTGGTATATAGTAGTGTTTCATTGTGGATTTGTGATGTGAGGGTTAGCACACATGGAGGTGGTGCCGTTGCTGATTACAATTTCATTCATTACCTTATTAAGGGATGAGGCATGTGAGGCATGTCAGAAAGGACGGCCACATGCAGGGGGAAAGAAGCATTGTCTGCTGGGGGCAATGAAATTTGCTCAGTGCTTGAGGGGATGTCATTCTCATCCAGAGAAGGTAGGGGACATCCTGCAGCGATTGCATGTCGGTGCAGGGTCCCACAGTTTGCAGAACCTCGCGACCTCTAAGCTTCTTTCCCAATCTGCCCATACCAGTGATGCCCAGGGTGATGGGGCGCCCCTGGTCAAATGTGGAGGGCATCAGTTTATAGGTGCTCCAGATGCGCCAATGGGCCACCAGAGAAGTCTGCACATGGGCTCACTGCCTGTTCCGCTTTAAAGTGCACCAACACCCAGCGGGATCGGCCCAGGAATCTATAAGAATCCTGGGCTGATCATATCCCTCCCCGCGGGGCATCCAAAATCAGGATGTCCCGCTGTGTGAAACCCCCAGGACGCCCGCTGCACTTACCTGATTCCCAGTCCAATGGCGCATGCGCGGGCAGCGGCCACATCTCGTGCTTCTCTCTCCCTGTTAGAGGGAAGAGTGAGGTGCGGTCGCGGCCCGTGCATGTGCTGTTGGATCGGGAATCAGGTAAGTGCAACGGGTGTCCTGGGGGGTTTCACACAGCGAGATGTGGCCGCCAGCGTGCTCAGAGCCGCTGAGGTAAGACGTCGCATTGACGCGCATACCTCCATGGCTCTGAGCGCACTGATTGGACGAGCAGCCGCGCATGCGCCATAGGAGCAGGGTGAGGTGAGTTGTATATAGCAATCTGGGGGGTTTCACATAGCGGGTCACCCCCGATCGGAGAAGTGGACAAAAACCCAGGATAGTCAAAATCCTGGGTGTTGGTCCACTTTAAAATATAGGTGCTAGTAAATTTAACACCAAAAGAAAGGCATATACAAGAGCAAAAAGAAATATACCGAGCACTGAAATCAATACATGAATCTTTGATGTCCTGTAAATGAAGGCAGGAAAAACACCAGGCCTACATACCTAACAATATAGACAATACAACAAAATAATGCTGCGGCAGAAGGAGCAGTGGAGAGGAAAGGGACATAAGGGAAAAAAAAAAAAAAAAAAAAAAAGGACACATACCAGCATCAAAGGGTGTGTTCAAACTAAACAGCAAACTGCAATCCCATTTACAGTAGGCCCATTAACAATAGGTATCTTAAACACAACAGTGTTACACATGCTAGATGTTAAGCAGATCACTGAACCAATGTCAGTTTCAGAAATAGGAATATGCATGCCAAAAACAATCAACAAAAATGATAAGGATATCGATCATCATCATCATCATCATCATCACCTAGTGATATAACACATCACACACAAGTATGAAAAAATGTGAATTATTCAGAGATGGAGACCACCCAAGCAAACACAATTCTACTGTAACATGGAACCCACTGAACAAAACAAACACACTTCTCACATACGTCAACGTACCAACCCAACATCGGAAGTAATGGGTCTCTTCAATCTACCTAGCAATTTAAGAGAATCTATCAACTCAACAATAGGAGAAACAATATAAAAAAAAAAAAAAGTATCCTCCAATCTGCAAGAAACACTCACTCAAGAACTGTACAACAGGCTCTGCAGGACTTCGTAGCAGCGGAATTTAAAGAGATTAAAATAGCCATAAATGATCTTTCAACGCACACCAAACTGGAAAATTAACTTCCTAAAATTACAAAAGAAAATAGAGAGGACCATATAAAAATAATAGATCACAGCATATAAAATTGTAATTACTAGCAAAGCCGATAACCTTGAAAACAGGTCAGGACAAAATATTAAGATCAGACCACAATTCTCAATGATAAATTAGAAGGAACACTACAATTGGCAAAATATAACAGACAATGACATAGGGCTGATTACAATAGACCGTGCTCACTGAGTAGGCAAACAATTTAAAGAATTTGTCCTAGAAACACAAGACACACAATACCATATTGCAGAATACACAAAAAGAAAAAAAATATTAGGTAGGTATTGCGATGATTTGGAATATGGGGGGCATAAGATCAAAATTCACCATGCAGGATATCTAAAAAAATAAGCAAAAAATTGACATCACTAATGGGCAGATTGGATTTTCTAGAGCCAATCCATACAAAAAAAAACAAAACAAAAATATCTAATCAAATAAATTAGCACATTTGGGGAACAAATTAAAATTAATTGAAAAGAACCACCCCAAGGTAATAACCATTATAACAAGATTTAGCAATACTGTGAATCTGTGTCCGCAATGCACTTCAGGGAGGGTAAAAACAAACGATACATTGACAAAATTCAGAAAAAATATAGCACATGGGCCCAGTCAATACAAGAGATGCAAGACCAATTTAGCAATTGTTTTCAAAGAAATCTGCAACTCATATCAGAGCAATTAGACATGTTAAGAATACTTCAAAGTTTTAAAATGACCCACTATACAAGAAAAAATCACAAGAAGTTTTAGAAACTGCAATAATCATCAAGGAAATTGCAAGGGCAATTGATCAACTAAAATCAGGTAAAAGTTCTGGATCAGTGGGCTTCCCAATCTATTTTATATAAGTAAACACCAAAACCATCTGGAAAATTATTATTTTAATAACAACAAATAAAAAAAAAAACACACAGAAACAAATATTGTATTTATTTTTTTAATACTTACCTCCCATCCATCCCTGTGTCCCACGCTGATCAATCTGGCTTCTGCTCTCCCGCTGCTGCTGGAAGCCTTTTATAGCGGCGACAGAACATAAGGGGTTAATTAAAAAAAAAAAAAAAAAAAAAAAAAAAAAATGACATGATTTTTTAAAAACCCTTAAAAATCCCAAAAAAATCAAATGGGGTCCCCATTACCCAGCATTACCAGCCCGGGACCAGCTATGGTGGCTTTTAGTAACAGAGTGGGGGGGGGCAGCTTTTGTGCCCCCCACCCTGCAGCCTACAAGCCCACATAGCCTATGTGGGCCCAGACTCTTCTGCCCCCCCCCCCCCCCGTGCTTTGGGGAGGCAGGTAATAGGGGTGCCGGGGGTTAATGGCCCCAGCCTTGTGAACTGGTATAAGGGGTCTCATGGACCCCTTACCAGTTCACAAGGGGTTAAATGTAAAAAATAAAGACACTCGTAAAGACGTAAAGACACTGAAAGAGACAAAAAAGGTTTTTTTTTTTTTTTTTTTTTTTTTTTTTTTTTTTTTTTTTTTACTTTACTCATCTCTGATCCTGTGTTCCCCGGCGATCTCCGATGACAGCTGACAGTCTGCTCGGGTGTTTGGAAGAGAGAGCCTGGGGAGGGGGGGGGGGGCATCACAGCCCTCTCCTCCAAGCACCCGAGCAGACTGATTCTCTGTCTCGGGTGCCAGTGTTAAGAGGCCGGCTGCTGGTGACCCAGCCGGATCCAAAGAGGGGTCAGGTGAGTATTTTTTTTATTTTTTTAACTAGCAGGGGGGAAAGTCAGGCACGTAGATTCTACGTGCTTGGCACTTAAGTGGAGTAGAAGCGAGCACGTAGAATCTACACGCTTGGCACTGAAAGGGTTAAACACCATTTGAGATAATAATACCTAACACCTTACAGGGACCTGTGCATTGGTGTTTATTAAATTACCTTTGCTGTGATTTGGAATTCTTCATGCTCTTTTAACAACTCTTGTGTATGTTGAATAGAAGAACCAGTTGATGTATGAGTAGAAAGGTAAAATTCTCCATTATCTTGAATCCACTCAAGTGCCTTTTAACAAAAAAAAAAAAAAAATATATATATATATATACAATAAAATATACATTATGGGTAATTACAAGGGACATAATTAGAAAGCAAAAATAAAAGGGCTAGCAAAAACTAACATCAGGTAGGACAAGCTCTATGTAAGTGATCAATACCGGAAATACAAAAAATATATAAATAAATAATAATCACCATCTTTTCTGCCCTATAAGGTGCATCCCCAATAAGAGCCACCTAGGAGCAGTAAAAAATCCCCTTCAGAATTACCTGTAATGGTTTTTTTACAAGTCCATTAGAAAGACCCAAGGAGAGAGCGGCTCCACCCTCTGGGAGGTAACACAGACTGAAAAGAGGTTAAAACCCCATCCCTTCCTCTCCACCTCAGTCTTAATCAAGTAACATAAGGTATACTGTAGAACAAAGGGAGGGAACTAAGGGGTCATCCTGAAGGACTTGTGGAAAAAATGTTACTGGTAAGTCTAACAGGAATTTTCTCCCTCTCATCCATGAGAGGATTAGCAAGTAATTAAACCGTAGGGGTGGGAAGCCACTAGTAAGACCCTTCTACCAAAGTATTGATGTTTTACAGAAAGAGGTATAGTCTATAGTGCTTGAGAAAGGTGTGGGGTGAAGACCACATTGCTGTTTTCTGACCTTTCCTCTCAGGAAGCGGACATAGATCTTGTTGAATGTGCTGAGACCTGTGGAGGAGTTACCGCTCTGGATGTGTAAGCTTGCACAACAGTCTGTTTTATCCAATTGGCAATATTGGATTTAGAGCAGGGGTGGGCAAAAATGTTTTCCTTGGGGCCGCATGAGAAACTAAAAATATTGTGGAGGGCCGGGCCAAAAGTCTGAACTCAATTCTGCATAATATTTATTGTATTTCTTTATAAAAAGCAGTAAATAGCATTGTTTTGACAAGCTGGTACGAGTATATGTTATAGTTAAACAATGAAAAAGTGAGGTTTCCTTACAAAAAAATGTAATTTATTAAATAAACATTTTGAGTGTTCAGTGAGGTCTCACACAGCAGGGCATCCCAAAGTGGGATGCCCCAGAAACATGATGCCTGTAACCCAGCCCTGGATTCCTTCACACTCCAAAGGGCCCGGTTACATGGGTTTTGGTCTGCTTCAAAACATCATGACCAAATCAGGTTAGGATGGAATAACCCCCCTCCTTTACATTATTATTAGTAACACATAAGTATAAGTAACACAGCGCTGCTCACACTTTTTACTCAGTAGCAATGTGAAAAATTGTGGATTCCCTTACATAAAGCAGAACAAAACCCAGAGCGGCCACTGGTCTTCCCTCTGGAAATCCCAGATCGGGATGCCCCACTGTGTGAAACTCTTTTTACTCAGTAGCAACATGAAAAATGGCAGACTCTCTCACTTAAAATGTAACAAAGCCCCGATCTGGGATGCCCAGGTGGAAGACCAGTGGCCGATCTGGGTTCATTTCCACTTTAAGGGGGTGTCCACCATTTGTCAAGTTGCTAATAATTAACAACGGTTTCACACAGTGGGGCATCTTTTTTCACGTTGCTACTGAGTAAAAAGGGTTTCAAAAAGTGGAGCATCCCGATTTGGGATGCCCAGGGGAGGGAGACCAGTGGCCGGCCTTGGATAAAAGGCTGTGTGAAACCCTTCCCACCTTGCAGCATGGTCCCCCCTGCCCTCCCAAAGGCATTGGTCTGGCCAGAAATGGACTACGAGAGCCAGTACACCATCAGGCGCTGCGTACAGCATGTAACACATTTGGTGTGGACTACAAGTGGCAGCAGCCTGCAACGTGAGGCACAGACAAGCGGCTGGAGTACCTCGATCACTGGCGTCGGCTCCGCAGCGACTGACACATGCCACACAGTACAAGCCAAGGACGGGAAGAGAAACTCCACCCACAGCCAAACCTGCAGGAGGGAGCTGTCCGATAGGACAGCAGGCTCTAATCCACAAACAACCTCGCTACATTAGACTCACTACAGAGGGGCAAAAGTGCTGTTCAAACCCGGCACTATCTTTTCTGGCCGCACACCTTACAGGAAATGCTAGTCGCGGGCTGGTCAGTGCTAATCAAAAGGGCCGTATGTGGCCCTGGGGCCTTACAATTCCCAGGTCTGATTTAGAGGCAGGTAGAAGACCTTGCTTGCCGCTGAAAATTATCAAAAGCTGTTCCGCTATTCGCCATTCGCTAGAGCTTTCTAAATAACGCATTAGAGCTCTTCTCACATCTAATATTGAGAGACCATCTGCTGCTCCTGACGTAGCAGGTAATGTCAGGAGCAGTATGACCTTTTGAGAGCTGTAGGAATCTTTGGCAAAAATAAAGGATCAGGTCTCATATAGGATAGGTTTTTTATCTAGGGTCCCCACCCACCCAAAATATTTTAGTACCAAGACAGATGGTAATAGAATAATAGGGCACTACCTCTGCAGTAAGTAAAACAATATAATTTTATTAAATTTTACACATAATTCTAGGAGACACCACACGATGCATATTAAAAAACATACATCACGATACTACAAAAAACACACTAGGGGTCGCCAGAGTACCATATCAAGATTTCATAATCTAATAGTTCCCATAAAAGCTATACATATACGGGGCTGGGAAACTGCACTAAGATAAATAAATAAAAATATATGGATTGTGTATACAACTTGATTATTTCCAATATGTGCAAAAGAAACATTAAAATATATTTACATAAGTGTACCAAAAATTTAGCAGCAAAAGCTATAATAAAGTGTCTGTGCCAACCAACTTGTGCAGATCAAACTATCCTATACAACCATAATATAAATTAATAAGAACCAGCCCAGACAGTTGAAAAAGACATGGAACAATCACACCAACATAGGAAATAAAGAGTACCAGCTGCACCTACCCCTATCGTACCCCGTCTCATATAGGATGACCCTTTTGTTTAACCAGCATGATGGTTATGCAGCATGGTGGGAGACCTTCCTTTGTTCTGAAGTCCATTTGCATGCAAACTAAGTTGGCCAGCAGAAAATCACCTGTGACAGTTTTATCTGAGCCAATCAGAGTATCACCTGGTTTGTTTATCTGGGCCAATCAGAGATCACCTGTGCTATTTCAAATGAAACAGGGGTCAGCCTGGGAAGAAGAGCTGGGCTAGTGAGAGACAAGAGGAGATATGCTTGGGCAGTTGAAGAGACATACAGTTTTGAATGGAGACAGACGATGAGATATGCTTTGGGATAGAGAGATCTGCGTTTTGGACTTGAATACAGCAACCACCTTGTTTGGAGAATGGATGAGGCCTACCTATCTCTGCCTGGATCAGATTAAAGCAGATAAGTAATTAAATTTAAGATATGTTTTTGCCGTTAGGCTTTTCCTTGGGAGTTCCTGACAAATGAATGTATTAGACAACATGGTGTAATTTTAGAGATATACTGTATTTCCCCCATATAAGACGCACTTATTTTCCTCAAAAGTGGGGGGAAACATCAGTGCCTCTTATCAGGCGAATGTTAAAAAAAAAACCCACAATTCCGTGATACTAACCTGTAGAATTGTTTTTTCATTCCAGGCCTTCCCTTAATCATTACACCTGGGTAATTCCTGCCCGGAGGGTGTAGACTGCAAGATAAAAAAGGTGTGGCCCCTCCCAGCCTCATAAGTAGCAGCTGCCTCTAATCAAAGACCAGTAATTAAAAAGCAGTAAATCATAGCAAGAGGCAAGGCCGGGAGGCCCAAGTCTACGAGACTATGTTACCTCACACCAAACTCCGCTTGTTTTCTCTCGAAAAAAAATATATTTTCTTTTTCTTTTCATTTCACAATGCCAAATGTAATAAACACCATAAAAAAGGTATCAAGGATATAATGAACCCCAAAAAGTGGCGGACCGGACGGCCTGGAATGGATTAACAGAAAAAACAATTCTACAGGCGAGTATCACAGAATTGTGTTTTTTCTTGCAATCCATAAAAGGGGCCTTCCCTTAACCCTTTAAGTGCCAGCCTACCTGGAGTTTTTGTTATGCTTTGTTGCCAGACCATTTTTAACTATTTTGCACTATGCATGTTCAACTGTGATTTTTGAAGGGATTTCCAGGGATTTCCCAGGAAAATTATATTTTTTTTTTTTTTTTTTTCAGCAGAGTCTGGGCTTTAACATAAATGTCTTGTTTGTCATTTGTCAAATGTATTCTTAATATTTTGGGGTGAAATATGTGAAAAAAAATTTGTAGTGTTTTTTTTGTAATAAAAAATGTAAGTTTGTCAATAAAATCTTATTGCGTGTGAAATCCCAATTTCTCCCGGGTACAACGGTACCACATATGTATTGGTAGACACCCTTTCCTGCCCAGGAGACTCCCCCAAACTGAAACAGCACTTTAAGAGATTTTTAGATCAAATACAGCTATGCTAAGCTCTATGTGCACCTTGCAGTTTTTTTAAATAAAAACAACCCTTTACATTTGAAATACCCCCCACAAACTATATATTCTCTGGAAATACACACTTCAAGCTTTCTAGGCGTACCAGGCTTGTTGATGTTGCCACAGTTTTCTGGAAGTTCTCCCTCATTGTATTCTTTGGTTACACAGAGCTTCCCTAAAAAAGGATAAAAAAAAGCAGGATCAAAGCCACATTTTCCTAAAAAAAATATATGCAAACAAGAAAAAACAAGTTAATCTGAAAAAGCAACATCTCCCGAACCGAACGATACCCAACATTCATAGCTACTGTCAAAAGAAGAGTTGCCAAACACCAAAAAGTAAAGCATGTGCACAATGGTAATTTTGCTTGGAAATTTCAGCTCTGCAGACAAAGTGCGCACCTTGCACTTTTTCTACCAAAACAACCATTTACATTTGGACTACCCCCCACAAACCATACATTCCTTGAAAGTACACATGATAAGCTTTCTAAGCGTACCCAGTATGTTGTAGTGGGCCCATCTTTCTGAAAGTAATCCCTCAAAGAATTCTTTGGTCACACAGGGTTCCCTTAAAAAATGTATAATAAAGCAGAACAAAAAATGAGTTTTCCTAAAATATCAATAGGCAAACAAGAAAAAAACAAGCTAAATCTAAAAGCGCAAGGTCCCCCGAGCAGAACGATACCCAACATGCATAGGTACTTTTAACCCTTTTAACTGCCAGCCTACTTGAGATTTTGTCACCCTCTCTTGACAGGTCATTTGTAAGCATTTTGCGCTATGCTTAACTGTGATTTTTGCAGGTATTTCCAGGAAAATTATAAATTTTATTTTTGCGGCAGAGTTTAGGCTTTAACATGAAGTGTCTTGTTTGTAATTTTTTTACTGTTTTTTAAAATATTTTTGAGTAAATTAAACAAAAAAAAAGAGAAAATTGTCTCCTTCATTTCAAATAAAACCTTTTTTTTTTTTTAAAGAAAACCATATTGCATGTGAAAGCCCCATTTCTCCCGATTACAACGGTACCACATATGTATCGGTAGCCCCTCGTTACTGTTCAGAATACCCCCCCCCCCCCCCCCCCAAACTGAAAAGAACACTTTATAACATGTAAAAATAAAATACAACTACAATTCACACTATAAAGGGTTAAATCAAGAAACAAATTGGCATGGGGTTCCCCTTCCAAGGGGAGGGGGGGGGGGGGGGGTAATCTTCATTTTTTTTTATTTTAAGGGTTAAGAACCCTTAAAAATTCCCATAAAAATGACATGGGGTCCCCCATACCCAGCATAACCAGCCCGGGGATCAGCTATGCAGAGCTTGTAGAACAGGGCGCAGGGGCCAGCTTTTGTGGCCCCCCGCCCTGCCAAGTACAAGCCCGCAACGCCTAAATCAGCCCGGGCTCTTCTGCCCCCCCGGGCTTTGGGGAAGCAGGTAATAGGGGGGCCGGGGTTAATGGCAAGTCACCCGCTAGCCGCAGGTGACTTGACAGCCCCCCAGCCTTGTGAACTGGTATAGGGGTTTCATGGACTCCTTACAAGTTCACAATGGGTTAAAGTGGACCAACACCCAGGGCTGATCGGCCCTGGAATCTATAAGATTCCCAGACCGTTCTATTACCCCCCCAGGGCATCCGAAATCGGGCTGCCCCTCTGTGTGAAACCCCCCGGAACACCCACTACCACTTACCTGAATCCCGGTCATATGGCGCATGCGTGGGCAGCATCCCCGCTATCCCCCTAGCAGGGCGCGTGCCCCCGCTGGCTATTTATGAATGGCCGGCGCGGGCACGCTCCCTGTTAGAGGGAAGTGGGGGATGCGGTCTCCAGCACGCTCAGAGTGGCTGAGCTTAGACGTCCATAACTCAGCCGCTCTGAGCGCGCTGATTGGACGAGCGGCCGTGCATGCACCATAGGATCGGGGTGAGATGAGTTATTGTGGGCGATCGGGGGTTTCACAGAGCGGGGCATCCCCGATCGGGATGCCCCGGGGGAAAGGACCAATACCCAGGATAGTCAAAATCCTGGGTGTTGGTCCACTTTAAATGTAAAAAAAAAAAAAAAAAAAAAAAAACACAAACACACTACACCACAAAATGCTGGAGGCATTTTTTTTTTTTTTTTGTATAATATAAGTTTATTCAAGTTTTCAGGGTTAACAGTGTACATTAAGACATAGCAAGATAACAATGACAAGAATGATAATCTAACATAGGCATGTCGGACTGCAGGTTCAACTATTACACATCAAAAACAGTAATCGTTCAAACGCAATCAACCACCGCCCCCTCCCGACCATCACGGCCTCCCACCCGACCCCCGGCTCCACACCGCGGTGCCTCAAGCCGTACTCTAATCCCGTAGGTAATAACAATCTCGCCAACCTAGCCTTTAGCTGGAAGCTCCGGTCCTCCCATGGGGCCAGTCTGAGGGTCCAGTGGGCCGCTCAGCTGCAGACCGTCCGATCACATCAGAGCAGGAATGATGCGGGCGGGAGCGGGTAAGGCCTACCTTGTCCCCTGCAGACCTTCAGCGATAACGAAGAAGGAAATAGAGATAAAGAAGAGATTAGATAAAGAACTAAGGAGACACTAGGAAGGGGAGGGAGGAACAAGGGGGAAGGCGGAGATTAGGGTAAGGGAAGCAGGAGCGCGTGGCCAATCACCGTCTATGGTGCTTCAGAGGGTAGGTGATTATCTCTGTAGTCAATCCACGCCGCCCATGTCCACGTGTGCGCCTCCTGCATGCCCCTGGCCTCCATAATCATCTCCTCCATTCTGCGTATGCTCTCAACCTCCTGGGCCCACTCCACGAACGGCGGCAAGACTGCAGACCTCCAATGTCTTGGAATGACTGTTCTCATTGCTGTGATGAAGTGTCGCAAGATCCCCTTTTTGTTCCCAGAAATGGACCCAGGAAGCAGAGACAACAACGCCAACTGCGGGGTGTTCTGCACCGACTCCCCCATAATGGAGTTATAGGTTGACACGACCCTCTCCCAGAGGTTCCCAACAGTAGGGCAACCCCACCAGATATGTAACATGGTGCCAAGCTCTTTCGAGCACCTCCAACACCTATCAGAGCTGGAGTTATTGTATTTATGAATATCCGCCGGGCATCTATACCACCGGGTCAAAACCTTATAATTCCGTTCCTGTGCTGCACATGGGGTCGAGAGTTTATGGGTGAATAAATAAATCTTATCTAAGTCTTCGTCATCTAACTGTAAGCCCAGTTCCTTTTCTCATTTTCTAATAAATCCCGGCGGTGAGCAATGCCTAATCCCCAGCATCGTACGATACAGGACAGCGAATGCATGTTTATCCGGGGGGGCTCGAGTCAGCGTATGCTCCAACTGCGTTAAAGGCCTAACGCCCCGATCTGCTAGGTTCTGGGATTTTATAAAGGCACTCAACTGATTATACAGGAGCCACGAGATACGTCGACCCGTCGCGTTCTGCCTCATCTCTTCCAACGTGGGGAACCCGCCCGAGGCCATAATGTCTCCTATAGTAACATTAGAGGACGCCTCCCACGCCAGGAAACCCCTGGCCCGCACGCCCGGAGCGAAGGAGGAAGTGGGGTCAAAGGGCCGGGCCTATGAATCACCTCTCCCCGCCTAGTCAGGTTGTCCCACACCTTCAGGAATTGCCCTGCCAAAAGTGGAAGGGTATCTCTCCGTTGTTTGGGGAGAGAGCCACCCCACGGCAGAGAGATTGGGTTAACGGGAGACAGCGCCTTCTCTAGCTCTACCCACTGTTTTTTCTCCCCTCTTTCGGCCCAGTCCAGGATGCGGAGAGTCATGGCTGCTGCATGGTATGTTTTCAGATCGGGAAGCCCCGCCCCCCCCGTTTGGTTTAAGCCTAGTACGCGTACTAAATCTTATCCGGGGTTTCCCCGTGCCCCACACAAATCTCAAAAATGTCGTTTTCAGCCTCCTGAAAAAGCAGCTGGGTAAATATATGGGGATCGTTCGAAAAAAATAGAGGAATTTGGGGAGAATATCCATTTTTAACACATTAATCCTCCCGAACCATGAGAGTTGCCTATTATTATACGCAGTCAGCTCACTCAACGTCTTCAAGAGCAGGGGGGAGTAGTTAAGTTCGTATAGACGGGACAGGTCAGCAGGCACCTCGACGCCGAGATATTTTATGGAGTGGGGCTGCGATTTAAATGAAAAGTCGGATTCCAACTGTCTTACCAACTGCTGCGAGAGGGAGACATTCAGAGCCTCCGACTTCGAGTAATTAATTTTAAAATTACTCACACGCCCGAAGGTCTCAAATTCCTTGAGGGCCACTGGAAAGGAAGTCAAAGGCAAGCAGCAGGTCGTCAGCGTACAAGGAGGCCTTGCATTCACGGTCCCCCACTACCACGCCCCTAATATCAGGATTCTGCCGTATGGCCACCGCTAGATGCTCCATTGTAATAACATATAGCAATGGGGAGAGTGGGCAACCTTGCCGCGTACCATTATTAACCTTAAAGGCCGATGAGAGGAGACCATTCACCCTTACCCTTGCCGTAGGCCCGGAGTATAGCGTCAATATCCTGGACAGGAGGTACGGACCAACACCAACCTGCTGGAGAGAGGCCTTAAGAAACATCCAATCTACTCTATCGAATGCCTTCTCTGCATCGCATGATAACAGGCACGCAGGTAACTTGTTGGAGTTTGCATATGCAATCAGGTTCAACACCTTATTGGTGTTGTCCCGTGCCTCCCGCCCCAGCACAAACCCCACCTGGTCTAGGTTTATCACTCCCGGGAGTAACGTCTGGAGCCTAGAAGATATAATTTTAGCGTATAGTTTAATATCTACATTAATTAGTGATATTGTCCTGTAACTGCTACACAAAGAGGGGTCCTTCCCCGGCTTGGGTAGGACTGTTATAATGGCCTCTAGAGACTGCCCCGGGAACCCGCATTTAGGGCCTATGGAATTAAACACTCTGACCAGGAAGGGAAGTAGCTCGGGAGCCAACTGCTTATAAAATTTGGGGGTGTAGCCATCCGCCCCCGGGCTTTTACCTTGCGGCGTCTCTCTACTTGCCTTGGCCACCTTGTGCACCGAAAAAGGCTCATCCAATGCCTCCGCTTCCTCCTTAGGAATGGGGGGAAGAGGGGTATCGTGTACATATTTAACTACATCCTCCGGGGGGTCCGCAGATATCGGGGTGATCTGGTCCTGCCTTAAATTATATAAGGTTTGGTAGTAGTCCCTGAACGCGTCTACTATCTGGGAAGGCACCATAGTCATATGCCCCTGTGATCCCCTGATATTGGGTACATAAGTGGTCGCGCTTCTAGGGTGTAGCGCCCTGGCTAGTAGCCTCCCACATTTGTCGGCTGATTCGTAATAGATGGCCTTCTGACGTTCCCTAAACCTTAGGTACGCCTGACTATATAATCCCTGTAGCTTCTCCCTAGCCTTCAGTAAGTCGAGGAGCAAACCGTTTGTTGGGTTCCTTTTATGGTCCCGTTCCAGGGATTGAATGAGCTGTATAGTATCCCGGATTGAGGTGGCTCGCTGCTTTTTCAACCTGGTCCCGTGCTTAATGAACTCTCCCCTCACTACACATTTCAAGGCCTCCCATTGATATGGAAGGGGTGTAGGGTCTTGTGCATGATTTTTCAGGAATTCTTTGATCGTTTCTCGAACCCCCGACATGCAGACAGCGTCCCCAAGCAAATTATTATTGAGCCTCCAATTCCAGCACCTTGGGTAGAGCCCGGGTAGGCACACAGAGAGGAATATCGGCGCATGGTCTGACCACACGATCTGGCCGATCCGCGCTTGCGGAGCCCAATCCATGGCATGATGACTCAAGTATAAATAATCTATTCTGCTATAAGATTTCTTAGCAGAAGAGAAGAACGTAAAGTCTCTGTCTCGTGCATGCAGGGCCCGCCACGAGTCCACCAACTGCATGTCAGCCAGCACTTTTTTCAGCTTGTTTCGTTTACTTAGGGACACTGCCAACACCCCGGAGGAGGAGTCCAACTCAGGCTGCATGGAGATATTAAAGTCCCCTCCCACTAGCAAAGTGCCCTCCGAGAACCCCTCTAACATCCTCAGAACTCTTACACAGAAGCCCACCTGGTCAGTGTTGGGGGCATAGATATTCGCTATGGTGTATATTTTCATATACAACTCCACTTTAAGAAATATAAATCGCCCGTTGGGGTCCGTCCTGACCTCTATGGTCTTGTGGGGAAGAGACTTATGGATGGCAATCGAAACCCCTGTTGCTTTAATATTGGGATTAGGTGCATGATGCCAGGTAGGATAATATCTGTTTTTAATGTTCGGAATATGTCCCTCTTTAAAGTGCGTCTCTTGGAGAAGCAGAATGGCAACCTTGTGTTTGTGCATATCATATAACACTTGTGACCTTTTCTCCGGGACATTTAGCCCCTTAACATTAAATGAGCTGACCACCAACTCTGCCATTGTCCACGCGCTACTTGGGGAATAGGGAAGATGGACCAGGGAGAGGGAGATAAGGAGGGGTTGTGACACTAGGGGTCTCTAAATAAGGGGGAAGACTACAGAAACAGATAACAATAAGAAACGAACAAGTACTAAATGCTAATGCTTACGTTAGCAATAACGCTCCTTTGGTCCTCTTTATAAGAGACGAGCGTTCAGGCCTACTGGGGGGAAGTGGAAAGCCATAGCCGCGAGCAAGGAGATGCTTCTATCTTATACACACACTATGGGAGTCCACTTCTCCAAAGTCCCAAGCCTCCGGTAAACATTTTCACCATTCAATAATAACATTAAACATTAACCTGAGCAGAAAAACATCTTTGCATGCATAACAGTTACCAACAATAGGTTCCCAACCCCCTCCCGCCAGCTCCCCTTCAGCTGAGGGCAAGACGGCTTCGGGAGACCGGGAAGCTCTCATCCCCTGGCCCCGCCAACCGCAAAAAGCCACCGTAGTCCGCCATTGTTCATCAGCAGGACGCGTCAGCCACCCCCCCCCCCCCCAGGTCATCCATCCACATCCAAGCCCCCCCCCGCCCACCTCAGAGCCAGCCACGGGAGCCAGAGCAGGCCACGCCGTCCACGAGCCAACGGCACTCATTCACATTGACCCATGTCCAGCGCCACCCCCCCAGCGCACCCGCGCCCTCCTATATCCATCCGTGAATGAGAAAGGATGGCCAACCACGCTCACAGCTCTGTACGGCTGCAGTCCAGTACGCAGGGCCCAGCTCCACAGTTTGATCTCCGCCCAACGGGTCCAGGCAAGGGGGGGACAAGACCAGGGCTCTACAAGGAACCGGCCCAAGGCGGAGGGCGCGAGGCCCGCACACCCCCGACCGAAAGCAAACCCGGCGGAGGTAGACCGGGCCGCGACGCGCCCCCGATGTCCTCAGCTGATCTAAACAACTTGTCGGCGACCGCCATCTCTGGCTCTATTCCTCCGCGGCCTGGGTCCTCTAGGAGGCGCATGTCTTCCTTGTTCTCCAGGGACCCCCACATCAGGCGCCAGCCAGTCGTCCACCGGTACACTCGGAATCTCCAAGAAGCTGAAGAGATCCGGGAGCTGTGAGTGCGACCGCAGAACAAACGAACGCCCTCTCTTCGTGACCACCAGATGGAATGGGTGGCCCCATCTGTAAGCCGCTCCAACCGACTTGATAGACTCCAACAACGGTCTCATAAGGCGACGCATGTGGAGGGTGCGTTTGGCAAGATCCGGGAGTAAGGTAATCCGTGAACCATTGTAGGGGATGGGACCCTGTCCCATGCTCTTCTCATAATATTGTCCTTAACTTTATAAAAGTGGACCCGACAGACCACGTCCCTTGGCCTGCCAGGATAAAGAGGAGACCCGGTCGGATCCAACGAGGGGTCTGGTTAGTATTTTTATTTTTTTTTTGCCCGCTAGCAGGGGTAAATGCCAGGCACGTGAATTTTACGTGGCTGGCACTTAAGTGGAGGAGAAGCAACCACATAAATTTTACGTGGTTACACCTGGGACATCCAAAAGCAGTGCCTAATATGGGCGGGATCCTCAACACAGTACAGCAGGTAGTTCAATTTAACCCTAACACCTACCTTGTAAAATTGGTAAATGTATGAAGCGAAGAGCAGGTGGCAACATTACAAACCTGTTCCACCGAGGCCTGATGCTGAAAGGCCCAGGAAGCACCAATAGCCCTAGTGGAAAGAGCTGTGACCCAAACAAGGGGCTCCTTCCCCTTGGCAGAATAGACTCTTACCACTGATGGCAGACTTAGCTGGTGGAAGACCTTTCCGTGGACCCTCAGGTATGACATAAGAAGTCCAAACTATGGAAAGATTGTGTAGTAGTGAGATAATACCTTAGTGCTCTCACTACATCCAAACAGTGAAGAACATCCCTTCCTTATTAGACACTGGAGTAGGACATTAGGAAGGCAAAACCATCTCTTCATTAAAATGAAAATATACCTTTAAGAAGGAAAACCTAAAACACTCAAATAACGAGGCTTACTGATAAGCTGCTAATTCAGAAATCCGCCTGCTGAGGTTATTGCCACTAAGAGATAACGATAAGCACCCTTAGACTTAATGACGCATCTACCATGGTTCAAAAAGGAGGACCCTGAAAAACAAGTTCAGGTCCCAAACCGGCAGAAGTGGATTATGAAGAGGCCGCACATGAGCGACTCCTTGTAAAACAAGTTCTGATAAAAACATTCACAGCTATGGGTTTCTGAAAGAAGATAGATAGCAGATATGTGTCCTCATTTGAATACCTTCATCAAGACTTCTGCAAAAAATCTATATTTTCTACAAGCGAACCTCTGGATTCACACCAAGCAATAAATGCTTGCCAGACTCTATAGTAGATCACTTGATAAAGATTTCTTTCTGGCAGAAAAAAACCCTTTCTTCCAAGATAAAGGATTCAATAGCCAGGCCTTCCAAGCCAGAACTTGTGATTTGGGATGCCTTAGAGGCCCCTGTGTGAGAAGATCTGGATCGTCGCCTCCACAAGTTGCCCTGTGACATCCTTACCATGTCTGAGAAACAGCTTCTTCTGGTCACCGATGAGCCACCAGAATGTTTGGGACTCCCTTGTGAGCTAAACATTTTTTAGTACTCGACCCAGGAGTGAAATCGGAGGGAAATGCATAAAGAAGCTTGAATGCGGACCACTGAAGAGTCAGGACATCTGTTGCGGATCCCTGGGCTGAGACAAACTTCGGACCTTCCGACTGAGCCGTGATGCAAGAGATCTACGTCTGGGATCCCTCAGCATATGCATAGGGATTAAAAAACCCTCTGGCTAAGAGACCATTCCCTCTGATGCAGGACCATTCTGCTGAGATAATAGGTATGTGTACCACCAAAAGACATAGAACCGGTTTCTCGGCCCAAAGTAAAAACCCAGATCTCTTCCATACGGGCTTTACTGCTTCTGTACTCATGGTGGTTGATATATACCACCGTCATCCAATTGTCTGTTTGAATCAGGACGGGATGCCCCATCAGATGGGATGCCCAATGTCTGAATACAATAGAATAGCTCTCAGTTTCAGGATCTTTATGGAGATTCTGCTCTCCTTCGGACTCCAATGTCCCTGGATCATTTGTGACTCCATGACACTCCCCCAAGCAGATAGACTGGCATCCATGGTGATGATCTTCCACTGTACTGGAAGGAAGGATTTGCGGATCTGAAGAGGCTGAGGACCAGGCTAGAGACTGCCTTGCTGACGGTGTCATGTAAAAACGCAATTCTGTGAGTACTCACCTGTAGAATTGTTTTTTCTGGGAATCCATTCCAGACACTCCTTACACTTGGGATTACCTCCTTGCCGATTGGATGTGACTGCAAGACAAAAAAGGGCACGGCCCCTCCCGGCCCCATAAGTAGCAGCTGCCTCCTAACCTAGATCAGTTACTTTAAAAGCAGTAAAACATAAAATAGAGGCAGGCCGGGAGGCCCTATATAGTCCATGCTACTTTACACCAAACTCCGCCAGAATACTCTCAAAACAATAAATAATAAACGAGTAAATAAAGCTCTCTCCATTTTTTTTTTTTTTTTTTCATGCCAGTGAAATAAATGGACTAAACACCATCAAAGAAACATAAAAAAATAGATCATGACCCAAAAACGGGTGGGCCGGAGTGTCTGAAAAGGATTCCCAGAAAAAAACAATTCTACAGGTGAGTACTCACCTTGCGTTTTTTCTTCCAATCCATTCCAGACACTCCTTACACTTGGGATATCCAAAAGCAGTGCCATCTATGGGCGGGATCCCCAGCACAGAACAGCAGGTAGTTCATTTCACTACTGCCTGAAGAATCTTTCAACTAACAACAGCGTCAGCTGAGGCTCTAACATCCACCTTGTAAAACTTGGTGAATGTATGAACCGAAGACCAGGCGGCAGCTTTGCAAACCTGATGAGTGACTCCCTGAAAAAAAAGTCTTAATGAGCCTATTGCTAGCGATAGACTTCTGGAAAAAAATAGATAATGCTGACACATGCCCTTTTAGGGTGCTTAATTGTAGGCCCATTTCTAAACCACCTTGTAGAAATTGTAAAATTCTAGAAATAGAACACTTTCTGCATTCCTAGTCTCACACCAGGATATGAACGCCCGGCAGACCCTGTAGTATATCATGGAAGACGACTTCTTCCGGGCCTGAATCATGGTATGAATAACCTTAGCCGATAAACCTCTCTCTGCTAAGATCGAGGTCTCAATAGCCAGGCCGTCAAACCAGCATCTGTAAATTCGGGTGCCGAAGCGCCCCCCTGTGTGAGAAGATCTGGTACGTCTGGTAGGCGCCAATGATCTACCGACATCCTTGTTACGTCTGAAAACCAACTTCTCCTTGGCCAGCGGGGAGCCACCAGAATGGTTGGTACCCCCTCCTGAACTATCTATCTTAGTACACGGCTCAGGAGCGGGAGAAAAACGTACATAAGCTTGAACCTTACCTAAGAGACTGACAGGGGCGTCCGTTGCAATGGCTAGAGGGTCACTTGACAGGGACATGAATTTCGGCCGCTTGTGATTGTGCCTGGATGCAAAGAGATCCACCTCCGGACAACCCCAGCGAAGGCAAAGAGCTTGAAAGATCTTCTGACTGAGGGACCATTCTCCCCGACGCAGCGCCTTCCTGCTCAAAGCATCTGCCTCCTGGTTTTCTACCCCCGGGATGTAAACTGCCGAGATGCAGGGAACACTCTACTACTGCCCAAATCAGAATCCCGCTTACCTCTTCTAGAGCACTCTTGCTCCGGGTACCCCCCTGATGATTGATATAGGCTATCGCCGTCCGATTGGACCTGGACAGCCTACCCCTTTAAACTGGGGGTCAGATACTGAAGCACTAGCCAGATTGATCTTAACTCCAGTATATTTATGGGAAGCAGATTCTCCTTCCGCCCCCACTGTCCCTGGATCTTCTGGGTTTGCCAGATGCCCCCCCCCCCCCCCTCAGCCTGTGAGACTGGCATCCGTGGCAACGATCTGGCACTGCGGTGTCCGAAAAGAACTGCCTACAGACAAATGTAGAGGGTCCAACCACCACAGGAGAGATTGCCTGGCCGAGGGCGTTAGAACAAAGACTTGATCCAACGACTGCTGGGCTCGATCCCAGCTTGCCAACAGATTCAACTGAAGAGGCCTCATGTGAAACTGGGCCACCATAAGGACTACTAGTTTCATCCCTAGGCGAATGGTCGTCTGCCGGCAGGCCAGTAAGCACTTTGTTTGATTCCGAATTAGCAGAGCCTTCTGCTCTGGTAGAAACACCTTGACCTGAACTGTGTCCCGCGTCATTCCTAAGAAATTCCTTACTGGCGCCGGAATGATATGGAACATCGGATAATTGATCACCCAGCCGAACTCTTCCAGAGTTGATAGGACCATCTGTGTATCCTTCGTGATCTGCTGAGGAGACCCGGCTGAAATTAGGAGAGTGTCCAAATATGGGATGATGCATATCCCCTGGCTTCTGAAAATGGCCATGAGACCTGCCAAGACCTTGGCAAATACTCTTGGGAGCCGAGGATATCCCGAATGGAAGTGCCACAAACTGGAAGCGCTGGCCTTCCAGGGCAAACCTCAGGAACTTCTGATGCCCTGGAAAAATCGGAACATGAAGATACACGTCCCTTATGTCTATTGTAGTCATAAGATCTCTGGGCTGAATCGATGTTACCGCTGACCTCAGAGTCTCCATGCGGAAATGTTTCACCCGGATATACTTGTTGCGACCCTAAAGTTAAAAATGGGACGAATGGACCCGTCCTTTTTGGGAATTGTAAACAGGTTGGAATAAAATCCCTGACCTTCCTAAAAGGGTACCTGACAAATTACTCCTTCTTCAAGTAGATGCTGCACAGAGGCTCTCAGGGCATCTGCTTGTAGCTGGTTCTGGGATGCCCCTGACCGAAGGAACCTTGCGGGCGGTCTGGCTGCAAACACCCCCTCTTGGATCCAAAGATCCGCCACGTGGCGTCTCCAGATAGGAGTAAAATGCAAGAGCCGTCCCCCCACCCGCTCAGGTGAGGGCGCCCCCTCATGCTGGAGTGGGCTTGGCTGGAGGTTTGGGCCTACTTCTCCAGGCCCCTCCTGCCCTAATACGAGCTCTGCCTCTGCCCCAAAAATCTCTACGGGAGCAAGGACAGAAGGCACCTCTGCCACTCCGAAAGGGCCGGTATGATGAAGGTCTCTGAAAAGGCCGAGTCGCCCTCTTCCTTTGAGAAGTTTGACATCCTTGACCATTTGGTCCAGCTTTTCTCCAAAGAGTCTGCTCCTCAAAAAGGTAGATCTGTAAGAGCTTTCTTAGCGGAAGCATCCGTCGACCATTGTCTTAGCCATAAGAAACGGCGCAAGGCAACAAGAAGACCAGTAGTTCTAGCAGCTAGCCATAGCAGTGATAGCGAAAGAATCAAAGTCCAAACAAACCTTAAAGTCCTTGGACTCTTGAATAAGCCTGGAAGACTTAGCCCTGGCCATAATTTTCTTCTCCTTCTTCCATAGCAGGAACCTACCATAGAAAAAGCATGGCGGGCCAATTGATCCATCCCTGTCATAAGGATCCCATAGTAGCCGATGGCATGATAGAAGTTTTGGACAAGCCCGATACTGGAGAATCCACCTCGGGTTGAAAAGACCAAAGTTTAATCATATCCTCCGTAAAAGGATGCCTAGCGTCTAGGATCCTGGGAACAGCTGGCAGCTTGTTAGGAGTTTCCCACTCTAACACCATCCTGGAAAAATGTGGCTGTTCCGGGAACACCTGCCTTAGCCTTACTGGCTTAAACAGGTCGTCATTCCCTCTTTTTGCCACCTCAGGAGGGGTAATATTCAAGGTTTCAATAACTGATGAAAGTAAACACTCTCGTCTGAGAGAAGGGGATCCTCATCAGAAGAGAATAAAAGAGAATTACTGGCGTGGCCTGCTGATGGAGGAGTAGGTAGCTATAGCCCGAGGCTCCCAGCTTTATCCCCCTTTTTGTAGATACTGGTGGAATAGCAGCAACACCAAATAATATGACGAAGAAGCGGAGGACGAGGAGCACAGCCTGCCATCAACAAAGAAACCCCATTCCCCCTTACTTTGTCAGCAGCGCTTCGGGGCTGATAGAGCCAGAGATGGCGGCACCGGAAGAGACACCAAGGCAGGAGGTAGCATGGCCCCGCTCTCCCTCCATGGCGAACAACTCACCTTGCCAGGGACGCTGCGATGAAGAGGACACCGCTCGGTCATTCTCCCGGCCTCCGGAGATGCGGAGAGAGCTGTCACCGCCCGAGACCAGCAGCGAGGTGAGCGCAGGCAAGATGACGCCGGCTTCCCCGGAGCGAGGAGGGGGGGGGGGGGCTGCAGCAGGAACCGACATGACGGCCAGCCCTGTCAAAGCTGATGCTGGGCAGCGAGGCGGGGAGCGACAGCGGGGGATAGACGCTGCTGCGGAGGAGGAGCCCTCGCAGTGTGTCTCAGGTTCCCTGTCAGAGAGACAGCACAGAGGGGAGGGTCGCAGATTAGTGAGCGGGGGAAGGTCGTTCACTGCTGTAGCTCTCGTCCATGGAGAGCCTAGTGAATGGGAGACAGAATCTGAGCCTCCAGAGGGCACAGAGATTTCTGCACCTAGATCTTTGGAATCAGCTTGCCCAATAGAACACTACCCTGACCCACATTGTGAAAATATGGATGATGCATGCATATCACCCCCCAGGCCTTCCACAAGCAAAACCCCAGAGGGGATACCCAATGAAAGGAGACGGGGCCCCGGATCTTCGCCCGGGACCACGTGCTGCTTCGGGGATATGGGACACCCTGAGACGGGAGAGCGGCACACCACAAATGTAGAGCTTGTGCCCCCTGAGACGCCCCTCCCCCAGTGCATTAATTTCGGCCATCGCTGAGTCGGTGAGGTGCAATATTACAGACACCCTTAAAGCACTACCATCCAGGGCTGATTTTGAGTCTCACATCTCCAGAATGGAGCGTACTTTCCGTAGGGAAATAACATCTATGCAGAACTCAATGGCGGACCTATCCAGCAGAGTGGAAACCAATACAGTTTCACAGATGAACATCCAGGCCAGAGTAGAGGTGCTGGAACGTGAGCGAGAAGTCACACGTAGGATGCTCTATAACTTCCAAGTACAACAGGACGACTTAGAAAACAGAAACCGCTGTAACAATATACGGCTGCGGGGCATCCCGGAATCAGTGCGTACGGCGGAGCTAAAGTCAATAACCTGTAGTCTGTTCAATAAATTGCTGGATCGCCCTTCCACAGAATGCATCGAGCTGGATCGGATTCATCGTGCCCTGGGCCCTCCTAATAGTAACCCCGACAGACCGAGAGATGTCATCTGCAGGGTACATTTCTACTAAATAAAGGAATCAATAATGAAAGCGGCCTGGAACGGGGGTCCCATCGATCTGAATGGAGCACGGGTCACGTTACTACCGGACTTATCTCACAGAACACTCCAAATGCAGAGGATGCTGAGACCCTTACTAGATCTCATACAGCGCCAAGGAGCGTCATACCGATGGGGTCATCCCTTTCAACTACTGGTGCGGAAGGAAAGAAGAACATACGCCCTCAGAACCCCAGAACATTTGGCGGGACAATTTGAGTTCCTAGACACAGCACCCATAGCTATACCTGATTGGCTGGCCCCGGAGATAGATCCGGGCCCGCTCCCACAACGCCCTAGGAGACGCGACAGAGACTGAAGAGGGCCGGCCCGTCGACCGGGCCCTGAGCGGAGAGAAGACCCTGACCCTATGATCGGCGAACAAGCGATACCAGACCCAGACGACATGTGAATATACAAAATGGTTTGATTTACTATCAGAATGTGTGTTATTACTGTTTATTCTTTTTATTATTACCTTGAATTGCAGTTGTTGCTAGGTTCTGTTTTTTTTTTTTTTTTTTTTTCCCTGGGGTCCTGGCCCTTCCACACATATCGGATCCAGATGTCCGGTTCTGGATGGACGCGCGGTGGCGGGAAGTAAATGAGATCCTATAGCCTAAAGGTCTCGGCCGGTTGACTCCCTGGTGGAGGGAGAGACTGGAGATAAGAGGTGCCTCCCACTTAGGGGAGTGACCCTCCCCTTGGGGGGGCTCGCCTCAGTCCTGTGACGACCTGCCCGCTTACCGCACCTCCGTCTGATTATGATCGGAGAGAGACCAGACTTGGACGACATGTGATTATATAAAATGGTCTGATTTACTGTCAGATTGTGTGATATTACTGTCCTTTTTTATCTTGTATTGTAGTTGTTACTAGGCTGTGTTTTGTCCTTGGGTACTAGCCCTTCCACACATATCGGATCCAGGTGTCCAGTCCCAGATGGACGCGCGGTGGCGAGAGGTAAATGTGATCCTATAGTCTAAAAGTCTCGGCCAGCTGGTTGCCCGGGGGGAGTAGAGACTGGGGACATGGGGTGCCTCCCACTTGGGGGCGTGCCCCTCCACATGAGGAGGTTTGTCCCAGTCCTGTGATGACCCACCCGCTAACCGCGCCTCTGTCTGATAAGCTGGACTCTCGCCCCCGAGGTCAATATACTCCATGAACTGGCCGTGGAGGAAGGACGCTCCCGGGCCCCAGGGGTTTCCTTACTCCCGCCGGGCTGGGGGACCGCCCGCCCCCCCCCCCCCCCCCCAATGGCTTTGGATTCCTCAGTGCTGGGCTCGAGTTGGAGTGGTGGGTTCTATGGGGCGTCATAATTAACCCCTGATCTGATCAACTCGGTAGGTAACGGGGTCTCTCACTTGGGGGGCACCCTTCTTTGGTGCCCCTGATGGCCTGTGCCGGGGAGACGTGTCTCTCCGGGGCAGGGGATGGTCCCATGATGGGGTTCCCCCCTGTTTGGAATGTTACCCGCGCGCTGCTCGGGGGACTTTCCTCCCCCTGGGGCAGCGTGGTTCTGTTCTGGCATGGGGGACTAGCGTGTGTGGGGGGGGGGGGGGGGGGGCGAGGATCACTTGACACGTGGTATGCGGAGTGAATGAGACCTGTTACGAAAAGTTGTCCTTGAAAATATGGGAAGGAGAGGGGCTAACCGCTTGACAAAACATTGCAATATAAGCATTTAAATTGCTCAGTTTACTCAATGTTGCTGCTCAACTGTTGATGTGATATGGGGGAGGGGAAAGGGATGCCGGGCTGTATAAGTGTAGTTTGAGAGTTGTTTTTGTAGCTGGTTCTGGCTCCTTTTCACTTGGCATCCACTTTCCCCCGCTGACCCGAGTGCACCTCTGGAGGGAACTGGAGGGGGGTCGATATTTTGACCTTAATTGACCCAATCCCTCTTATTGGGTCTTCTCCGGATTTCCTCTTTAAGGAAAAGTTAACTCTTTCTCACCTGCTATCCCTATTCCCACCCCCTTTACCATCCCCTACTCGTATCCTATATACCCGGAGCCACTGGTCTCATACCCCGACTCCCTTGGCATTGCGAGTAGCCTCCAACAGCGCACATTCTAACTCCTGAGGAGCCACCACCTGGGGTGCGGGATGGAGGCGGAGCGGGGCCGTGGCCCGTCAGGAGCAGCCATGAAAGTTGTGTCCTTAAATTGTAGGGGACTCAATGTCCCTGAAAAGAGATCAGCCGTGATATCGGAACTGCGAAGATTAAAGACCAAAATTGTTCTCCTACAAGAAACGAACTTCAAGGGACACACTTGTCCTAGGTTGTCTCCAAGACACTTCCCTCAGTGCTTTGTAAACTCTTTGGCGGACTCCAAAACCAAAGGATTAGCGATACTTATAGCTAGGGATATCCCATTTCAGTTGGCGGAAACCTCTGTGGATGATGAAGGTAGATACATAATGGTGAAGGGTACACTATTTGGAGAAATGTACACAATATCATCTGTATACGCTCCCAACAGCGGACAGGTGGACTTTCTCTTACGTTTCCTCACCAAACTATCAGACTTCCAAGAAGGAATGATTCTTCTGGGCGGGGATTTAAATATTGCCCTAGACCCGCTTATTGACTCGTCCACCGATAAGTCATCCATCCCATATGGAGGACTACGGAAGGTAAAACAAACTCTGCATAATCTGCAATTATGTGATCCTTGGAGAATCCACAACCCAAAGGGTAGGGACTATTCCCACTTCTCGCCAGTGCACTCGTCATATGCAAGGCTGGATTACGTGCTTATGTCACACAGCCTTCTGCCCAGAGCAGCTGAATCTGCTATTGAATTAGCATCCCTGTAAGATCACAGCCCAGGATGAGTATCTTTGATCACTAGAAAAGAGAGAAAGAAGGCCTGGACATGGCGACTAAACAAGAGTTTGCTGAAGGACCCGGTAACCACACAGGCCGCACAAGCAGCTCTATCCGAATACTTTGAAATGAACTGTACGAGTGAAGTGACACCTATGACTGTTTGGCAGGCACACAAAGCCGTAATGAGAGGGGGTTCTCACCCAACACGGATCTAGACTGAAAAAAGTGCATACTACACAAAGAGACCAACTACTCGAGCGAATCCAAGAATTAGAGAAGAAGCACAAAGAAACCCAGGCTCGTGAAGCATTAAAGGACCTGACAATGCTCAGGGAACAACTGAATTCCATACTATTAAGAAAAGCAGCATACACCATTAAGAGATGTAAGCGCTTTTATTACGAATGAGGAAACAAGAGCGGATCACTCCTGGCCAGAGCACTGAGAGAAAGCAACAATCCATCAACTTCATCGAAGCAATATGCGACGAGAAACAGCGGAAATGGCACAAAACAACAGACATTGCGAGAGTTTTCCAGGAATACTACCACGGACTATATAACTTACACCCACAGGGAGAGCGAAACCCCCAAAGGTGCCTCTCTAAGATACGACAATATATCTTGTCTTCAGGCATGCCGAGACTAAACGAAGAGGAAATGGCTAGACTGGATGACCCAATCTCAGGAGCTGAATTACATCAAGCAAAAAAAAACACACCAAATGGTAGATCACCAAGCCCTGACGGATTATCTATTGCATATTACAAAAAATTTGAAGACATTTTGAGTAAGCACCTTCTCCATGCCCTCAATGCCATAGACAGGGAAGGGGACACCGTAGAATTTCCTACGGAAGCGCTGGAAGCCAATATCACAATCATCCACAAAGCAGGGAAAGATCCACTGGACTGCACGTTATCGCCCCAAATCATTGCTAAACATGGATCTTAAGTTGTTCACCAAAATACTTGCAACCCGATTAGCAATTCACCTACCAGATCTCATTGAGAAAGACCAATGCGGGTTTATCCCTGGCAGAGAAGCCAGGGACAACACAATCAGGACCCTAAACCTTATACACCGGTCGCGATTAGATAACTCTCCGATGGTGTTGCTATCTCCAGACGCCGAGAAAGCGACCGAGACCGAGTGGACTGGAACTACGCGTTCGAGGTACTGAAACATATAGGACTCCAAGGGAGAATGCTGGGGTATATCCGAGGAATATACTCTAGACCACAAGCAAGAGTAAAAGTGAACGGCCACCTATCTCAGCCTTTCCGTATTTCCAATGGGACCAGACAGGGATGTCCGCTGTCTCCCCTCATCTTTGCCCTGGTGGTAGAGCCTTTCCTAAGACACATAAGAACAAACACAGTACAAGGAAAAGAGCACAAGGTCGCTGCCTACGCAAACGACCTTTTTTTTATATCCAACCCAGTTATAGGACTCCCCAGCCTCATCAAAGACTTTGAAAAATTTGGGAAACTTTCTAACTTTAATATCAACTTCGGTAAGTCAGAAGCGCTCAACGTCGGATTTCCAGAGGTGGTAGTATCCCCCGTCAAGTCCTCTTTTCCCTTCAAATGGACATCACCCACGTTAACCTACCTGGGTACGAGGATATCAAAGGACATAGAGGACATTTTTCGATATAACTTTGTCCCCATGCTGAATAAAATCAAAACTTGGCAGGATGGGACTCCCTCACGCATACTTGGTTGGGGCGGATGAGCGCCATAAAGATGACAATCCTTCCTAGGCTCCTATACTTATTCCAAACCCTGCCATGTCATATACCAGCAAGCTACTTCAAGAACTTGAACACAATATTTTTAAAATTCGCCTGGAATAACAAGAAACCGAGGATCCGATTTGGACTTTTAAAAGGGACCAAGAACTAAAGGAGGCCTGGCGGTCCCAAATTTAAAGAGATACTGGCAGGCAGCACACTTACAGTGGATAGTTGACTGGGGGAGAAGTGAGGAGGAAAAGAGGTGGGTCGCTGTTGAGAATAGCTGCGTGGAAGCCCAACTGAAGGAGATTCCTTGGATAGCAGATACCTCAAGCAAATGGGGAGGATCTAACTTATTGACTGATTAAGGCAACCCTCAATGTTTGGGACGGGATTAGGAGGAGTGTGGAGGTCTCTCCCTGGCCGTCTCCCCTGATCCCAGTAATAGTAATAGATTTGAATTTGTATATGTTGGATCGGTGGCACTGTTGTCTTTATGTTATCTCTATATATACTCTGTACAACCTGTATTTCTGATACTTACTGTACCGCATTTGAAAACGAAATAAAGAATTAAAAAAAAAAAAAAAAAGAGAATTACTATCTTCTTCACCAGAGCGTAACTCGCCCTCTGAGAGCTGCTCATCTAAATACTCTTCCTCCTCCTCAGACCCAAAGGAGGCAAATAAATCTCTTTCCTCAGAAACAGGCTCCAAATGCCTCCTCTTATAGGTGGGTTTCTTAGGAATGATCAAGGATAACTGTTTCTCTAAGTTATCCAACCTGTGCGCCTGTGCCTCACTGCCTTCCCCTCTCCGGGGGATGTAAGGGATGGGTGAGCCGTCACGCTCCCACCAGCAATAGCTGGGCTAGAGACCCGAGCCACCGCTCTATTATGGTCTAAACCAATTCTCATGGTGCAAGCGGAACAAACCGTGCTGAAACTACCCAGGGTATCCAACTTACATAAGGGACTGAGCCCACTCTGTTTAAGTGGGATGCCCGAATCACTATCCCCTGATGCCTCCCTCATGGTGTGTTTTTTTTTTTTTTTATTTATTTTTTTATTGAAATTTGGCAAACAGACCTAAGCTTCTAAGCATGTACCAATCCCAAATAGACTGGGAGGAACCACAACCCTTCTTTATCCTTTTTCCATTTTTTTTTTTTTTTTTTTTTTTAACTCTTGGGAATATAATTAATAAATACAATTCATAAATACACATTATACTAATATTGATAACAAGATAATAATCATAATAAGATAATAATAATAATGATAATCATATTATTATTATTATTTATTATATAATAATAATAACAATAACAATAACAATAACAATAATAATAATAATAATAATAATAATAATAATAATAATGCTGCCGACGTCCACTCACCACCGCAGCTCTTCACTTTACAGTCTATACAAGAAAAAAGACTAACACATAATATATAAATAAATATATATATATATATATATATATATATATCATATATATATATATCATATATATATATATATATATATATATATATATATATCATATATATATATATCATATATATATATATCATATATATATATATCATATATATATATATCATATATATATATATCATATATATATATATCATATATATATATATCATATATATATATATATATATATATATATATATATATATATATCATATATATATATATAAGCAAAAGAAGCTGCATAAATATATAAAAACAGCGGGACCAGCCCGCAATCCATAAGCCCCTAAGCTTACCCCTCTTGGGTCTCTTAGACGGCAAGTGTCCTAACCACAATGGCTGCCGCCGCAGCCTCACTCTGCAAGGGCTGCACACAAAGAACCCCTAGGCTCCACGAAGAAGTATGGTATTAAGGGTATCAGCGACCCGGCCCGAGATGGTCGCCGCTGCCACAGCCGCTATCCCCACACCCAGAGCCCTTAAGCTCAACATGATCAAAATCCAGCAAAGCGGTGGCAGCTGCAGTCGCAGCCGCAACACAAACACAATAGCAGCCTCATGTCAGCCAGGCTGCTGTATACTAACCTTGAACGGTGCAGGGGAGCCTGAACGCAACCTCCCTCCAGCACGCAGAGAGACAACATGGCCTTGTGGTTCCGTGTTAAGCTTCGCCCCCTGCATGACGTCAGCCCCTTAAAAAGGCATACCAACATTTTATCTTTTTTTTTTTTTTTTTTTTTGAAAAAACAAAAACCTACCTAACTTGGAAGAAGGACGGGTTGAAACTAAGAAAATAAAAAATGTTCCTCAGCAGGTACACCAGAGAGAAAATTGCGGCTGTCTTACTTTTCAAAAAGCCTGCAGCCCAGAGCATATACACTCTGTAAGCGCCCCAAGACCCCGGCGCTTCCACCTTACCTTCACGAACCCCAGAACAGCCAGAAGCTGTGGGAGGCACAATTGGGTCTGGGGGATCCGTGGGAATAAGGCTATGCAGGAAGCCGACAGGGTGCAATCCCCCGCTTGCTGCCAATCCTTGAGAGCGAATTCCTGAACAACCTTCACAGTCACTTGCAACTGCAAGAAATAAAACTGATCTAGGTTAGGAGGCAGCTGCTACTTATGGGGCTGGGAGGGGCCGCACCCTTTTTTGTCTTGCAGTCACATCCAATCGGCAAGGAGGTAATCCCAAGTGTAAGGAGTGTCTGGAATGGATTGGAAGAAAAAAAGAGTGATCCAGAGTGTGTGGGTCTCGATCCCAGATTATGAGCAATTCCATATGCAGGGGTCTTGTGAAAACAGTGCAAAAGGTACTGACTCAAGCAATATACCATCAGGCCCAACAGACACATTTCTTGATGAATCGTCGGGTGAGGGCAAGACAAGAGACCCTGTACCCTGGCCTGAAGTAAGAGCCACTTCTGTGTTGGAAAAGCACTTTTGCCTGAAACGTGTCATGACATTCCCAGAAAATAATAACTCTTGAAGCTATGAAAAGATATCCTTCTGGGCCCCCTGACATGATGGGGTCCAAATCAACCGATAGACTCAGTAAGGAATTACATGTATCCCTGACTTTTTAGAGAAAAACATGAGACCTGCCAACACCTTGGTAAACACCCTTGGTGCTGATGATAGACCGAAGGGTAGCGCCACAAACTGAAGAAGTAGGGCACCTACTACAATGTAGGTATGCATCCTTATATATATACTGTGGTTATAAAAACTCCAATCTCTAAAAAGGTTAGATACGGAAGAACTCAATGCTTCTGTTTTCTGCTGAATTCGGGATGCCCCTGACCAGAGATCTCTGATGGGGTCTGGATAGAACTTCCTGTATCCAAATATTTGTTACATGGAGCCTGCAAATATGAGCCAAATGCAGAAGCTTTCCTCCCACACCTCAAGGGCGGGGACATCCCTTCATGCCTGAGCAGGGGGTCTGGCTTTATTTTACCAGACACCCGTTGCCTTAGTTTGGAACTTTGTCTTATTCCCCAAAAAATTATCTTCGGTATCCCGAAGAGGCCGAACCTCTAGCTGGAACCCCGGAGTATTAGAGGCCCTGCGAAAGCAGTATTAGACTTTGGCTTCTGTGGCAGATTAAATGACTTACCACTAGTAGCAAGCTTTACCAAGTCAACCAAACACTCCCCAAACAGACGCCCCACCTTAAAAGGGGAGTCCCGTCATATTCCCTTTTAGAGGCTATGTCATCTGGCCATTGCTTAAGCCATAAAGCACGCCTTAAGGCGACCACCAGAGCTAGGACCGCAAGGTCGACCCCATAAAAGCATGACATGCCACCTGATCCAGACACTTATCCGCTGAAAACTTTGGAGAAGCACTATCAGAGGATGGCATGACCAAAATATTAAAGAGTCCTGGCCCCAGAGCGTCCACCACAGGAGGGTGAGACCATAATTCAAACTGATCTGGAGGAAAAGGATACATAATATCTAGTACTTTAGGAATGATCAGAAGACAACCTGACTGGATGAATTCTCCCAACGGAAAACTTCCTGAGAGACTATGGCATCCACAATATCCCCTTCTTCAGAGGATTTTTTTTTTTTCTTTTAATTACCTTTTTAGTAGCCAATACACCATAATGACTATAGGTTTAGGAGCATTTGAGGGCCTTTGAGGAGTTTAAAGACTCAGGATACTATAGCAGCCACAATATCCTCTTCAACTTTTCTTTTCTTTAAAACCTTTTTAATAGCCAATACTCCATTATGACACTCTATAGGTTTAGGACCACTTGAGGGCTGCCGACAGTTTAAAGACTCAGAAGGAGATTATGGCAGCCACAATATCGTCTTCAATACACTCAGAGGAATCTTTTTTCTTTTTTTTTTTTCTAAACCTTCTTAGTAGCCTCACTAAGGTTTAGGCTGCAAAGGGGGATTTTAAGTCTCAGAAAGAACTGGCCACAGGGGTCAGAGCCCCCTTCAGGGAGGAGACAACTGTCTCCCTATCCACTACAACCATAGCATAATCCCTGCACAATGTGCTATCCTTGTCCGGTGTCACTGCATGACCACGACTGTGGTAAGACCAGAACCCCCAGATGCCTCCGCCATGGTGAATTTAATAATACTAGTCTATGACCCTGGGGATCTGAGACCAATATTATATTTGCCCTTCCCCAATCTATAATAGTATAGATTTAAACATAAAACAATAAAACAACTGTATTAAAAAAAACAAACAAAATAACCTACCAAAAGGTTTAGGTCCACTTGAGGGTGGCCATGCAGTGGCTCAGAGCAGCCACTTTTTGCTGGCCAACAATCCCAGCTTAAACACATGGGAAAGAGCAATTAGAAAGGGAAAATCCCTTGATCCTCTCAATCAGGCTCACCAGACAAAAATCTGCGGCTGACTTGCTTTTTAATGAAAACCTGAAGCCCTGAGCGTGTAATACTCAGAAAGCGCCCCAGACCCCGGATCTTCACCTTACCTTCACTGACCCCAAAACCGCAAGAGCTGGGGAGGCATAGAGTTGGGTCAGAGGAATCCGTAGGAATAAGGTCATGCAGGAAGCCGACAGGGTGTATCCCCCGCTTGCTGCCAATACCTAATCTTGAGAGAGAGAGAAATCCCAGCGATCCTCACAGTCTACATCAACTGCAAGAAATGAAACTGTTTTTTGATTAGAGTCAGCTGCTACTTATGGGGCCGGGAGGGGCCAGACCTTTTTTTATCTTGCAGTCTACACCCTCCGGGCAGGAATTACCCAGGTGTAATGATTAAGGGACGGCCTGGAATGGATTGGAAAAAAAAAAATAAATAAATTTCCATGGATCCCCCGACTCTGTAGTCTGCAATGCCTGCCTTCTCCGCTGCAAGTTCAGAGCCATCCGGTTTCGGCCCCTGGGTAGGGCGTGGCCTGTGACTCCTGCCAGCGTCCAATGAGGCTAGCAGGAGTCACAGGCTTCGTCCACCCAGAAGCTGGAACAGACTTTCATGGCTGCCACTCCCTGCAGTCAATGAGTTCAGAGCTGGCCGGAAAGTGTGGTCTGTAACTCCTGCTAGCATCATTGGACGCTGGCAGAAGTCACAAGCCACGCCCCCCCGGGTGGGAATCGGCCCACTCTGAACTTGTGGTGGGGAGTGTCAGGAATGCCGGGGAACTTTTTTTTTTTTTTTTTGGCTTGGTTTTCAGGGTATGCTGCACACTGCCTGTATTGGGGAAGCCCGCACACTGCCTGTATTGGGGATGCCCGCACACTGCCTCTATTGGGGATGCCCGCACACTGCCTCTATTGGGGATGCCCGCACACTGCCTGTAATTTGGGATGCCCCTCACCGCCTTTAATGTGGGATACCGCTCACTGCCTTTAATGTGGAATACTGCTTTCTTCCTGTAATGTGGGGTCTGTAATGGTGGGAATTCTGCACACTCTCTATAATGGGATGATTGGGAGGGGGTATTTTAGCACAAATATGTTTTTCCTAATTTTTCTCCTCCAAATTCAGGGTGCGTCCTATAGGTAGCTGTGTCTTATAGGGCGAAACATATGGGTACATGTATTTGAGCTTTTAAGTTGCCTTACACATTTAAGGGCTGCAAATATACATTAGAATTGTAGCAAAATGACACCCAAGCAAAACACCTTAACTGAATAGTACGGTTTCTTCAGCAATAGAGCTTGCTGCTCACTTACCCACTGGTGTGATAGCCAACAGAAAACACAATTTCAAACACAACCACTTTTCTGGTACTTCCTGCAGTGGCTCAGAAAGGGTTCCGGTAACCCTTTTAACATGACGACGTTTGAAAACCGTTAAAAGGTGCTGGTCTTTTAAGGGTAATTGCCTTAAAGAACCAACTAATAAGTTGATCCTGTCTCAACTGGTAGTCTAGAAACACAGACAATCCTGAAGTCAGAGTTGTTAGCATACTTACTGCTAGCCCCTTATCAAACCCTTCTTGCAAGAATTCGAGAACTGCAGGTACATCTTTTTTATTCAGTTTGTTAGCCTCATAAATCAAGAAAAAACCTTCCAAACCTTTGCATAGATGCATCTGGTGGACAATTTACGACTGTCCAATAGTGTTTTAATCACTCTGCCCAAACAGCCTTTCGTCTCTAAGATGGCCACTTCAAGATCCATGCTGTCAGTTGAAGCTTTGCTGGCTCTGGATGCAAAATCAGAGACCCTGATGAAGCAAATTCAGAACATATAAGCTAGGTGAAAGTTCCAGGGGTGAGCCAGGGCATTCACTGCTAAGGCACCGTCCTCCCATATCAGTAAATAAAAAAATCTCACATTTTGAATTGCTGGCACTGGTGAACAAGTAGATTTGGGGAAGGCCCCAAAGGACCACAATCTGGAGGAAAACTACCTGGTTTAGACACCACTCGATCTGTTGTACTCTGCAACAGTATTCAGAGCACCCTTTAACTGAACTGTCGATATTGACAGGACCTGTTTCTGTAGAGAAAACAGAATGGAATTTGAGACATTTATCAGAGACAATGACCTGCTTTCACCCTGATGATTTAAATCTGCTACTGCATTGTTGGAGCGAATCTGGACATCTCTGCCTGAGATGATCCAGAGACCTTGAACTTAACCGCCCTTCATTTCCTGAGATTGGAGGATTTCCTTGCTATGTATGGCACCTACTTTCCTGGTCTAGACGGGCACTCCAACCTCAAGAGCTGGCATCTGTCATAATCACTTCAGGATTCTTTTGTCTCCACATTCTTCCCCTTTTCAATATCACTGGATCTGTCAACCAATGGAGGCTTTCTAGTACATCCTCCTCTATTTGATCTTTCTGATCTAATGAGTCTGGGCACTTGTCCTAACGAGAAGATAAAAATCTCTGCATGATTCTTGCATGGAGTTGACTTGTAAGACTAGTGGAAAGACTTCCCTCTTTCTGGTGTACCTTGGTAATTTGGTCACTAGAAAGAAAAATTCTATGCAGTATCCACTTTCCAATGTATGTAGCACAAATTGGCTTTGGGAGACCGTTACTCAGATGGCTACAAACCAGACAAGCCTCCTCCCAACCTGGTAGTCTTTGTCAGGACTGGAACTTAGGGCCCTCTGTGGGTTTGCAGAGCAGACTACCCTTTATCTGTGGCCTTGTCCATGTTCCTCTTTTCTTCTGCTCATTCTGTCTCCCTGAAACTGCCTTATTGTGTCCCTAGTATTAATGCAGTATTGAAACTTACTTTGGTTATTTGAAAATTTCTTACCTGCTTCACCTATAATGAATAGTATCTACATTTTCTCTGAGCAGGAGATTACCATGAAATGGCATGCCACACAACTTTTGGAAATCAAGTTGCCTGACCATGTTTAAAGCCAAAGTGCCCTTCTGGTGCAGGCTGATAAAGCGGTTGACTTACCAGGCATTAGCTCTAAAGAGTAGGTGAGGTCTCAAGAAAACTCGCCTTATAAGTGCAATTCGCCAAATAACCTTTAAGACTATTGAGCCATGTTTCCATAGTTCTGATGACACCATCAGCTGCCAGGGCATGTCTAAATGTGAATGATGTAGCATCCCAAGCTCTCTTTAGGATGCCCTCTGTCCTGTGATCCAGCCTGTGTAGTGGCTGTAGAACAGGTGCTGCTTACACTTCCGAGTCGCCCCCCATGTGTAGAGGACATGCCTGGAAGGGACGTCAGAGCACCGGCGGCTCAGCAACAGCAAGTCTCCTTCCCCATTCCTTGCCCTGGGATTTTAACATCTGTTCTGTTGGTGTTTCCTCCCAGGGGGTGGAGCTGCTCCAAGGGAGGACGAATGGAAAAAATACAATTCTGTGAAGTACTCACCTGTAGAAGCCAGGAGAAACCAACCACCCAAAACTGGCAATAACAACAATGATAACAATCACCAAACAGGGGATCCAGGACAAAGTGAAACCAGGGTGGGGTGGAGCAGGACGTGCTGTATGTGTATAATACCAATTCTACAGGTGAGTACTTCACAGAATTGTATTATTCTAAGCATACAGCACGTCCTGCTCCAGATGTAGTAATGACATGTGGGACATCCAATAGCAGTGTCCGTAAAGTAGGGTGAGATCCCCAACAGAAAAGGCAACAGCACGCAGTTTAAACTACTGCCGCCAGCAAAACCTTGCGGCCAAACACAGCATCAGCTGAGGCCCTAACATCAACCTTGTAAAACTTTGTAAAGGTATGAACAGAAGACCAAGTAGCGGCCTTGCAAACTTGTTCCACAGAGGCCTGGTGCCGAAAAGCCCAAGAAGCCCCAACATCTCGAGTAGAATGAGCAGTAAGATGAAAGGGGGGAGACTTCCCCTTAGTAGTATAGGCTTGAACCACAGCCTGACGAATCCATTTACTAATAGTAGACTAGGCGGGAGCCAAACCCTTCCTAGGCCCGTGAGGCACAACGAAGAGAGCATCCGTCTTCCTGAAAGCCTTAGTGATAACCAGGTAATACTTGACACACCTAACCACATCCAAGGAATGCAGAACCCCTTCCTTAGGGTTACTAGGATTAGGGCACAAGGAAGGAAGTACAATATCTTGATTCAAATGAAATGCAGACACAACCTTCGGCAGAAAGTCTGGCTTGAAGCGAAACACCACCTTATCCTGGTGTCTCTCATAGTAGGGAGGCTGAATAGATAGAGCCGCTAACTCAAGATACACGTCTAACAGAAGTGATAGCAACCAGGAATACAACCTTGAGCATGAGAACAGCGAGAGCAGCCTCCTGAATAGGCTCAAAAGGAGCACCCTGCAGGGCCGATAACACCAAAGTTTAAATCCCAAACAGGAGCCATAGGTTTCCGAGGAGGCCGCACATGAGTGACCCCCTGAAAGAAGGTCTTGATAAGAGGGTGCTGGGCAAAGGTTTTCTGAAAGAAGATAGACAGGGCCGAAACCTGACCCTTCAGGGTACTAAGCTTAAGACCTAAGTCTAGACCATGTTGTAAGAACTTTAGCACCCTGGAAACTAAGAATTCCCGACAGGGAAGAGACCTGGATTCACACCAGTCAATGTAAGAACGCCAAACTCTATAGTAGATAGCAGAAGAAGTATTTTTCCTGGCTTGCACCATAGTAGCCACTACAGATGCAAACAAACCCTTTTCCCTCAGGATGGAGGTTTCAATAGCCAAGCTGTCAAAGCCAGAGTTAGTAAATTGGGATGGCGTAGAGACCCTTGAGTTAGAAGGTCTGGCAACCGTGGCAGATCGTACTGATCTACTGCCATTTGAACCACGTCTGCGAACCACACTCTTCTTGGCCACCTTGGGGCCACCAGAATCGCGGGTACCCCTTCCAGAGCAATCTTGCACAGAACTCTGCCCAGAAGGGGAATTGGTGGAAACACATACAGGAGCTGAAACTCCTTCCAAGACATTGACAGGGCATCCGTGGCCAGAGCCAGAGGATCCCGAGACAGAGATACAAAGCTCGGGAGCTTGTGATTGTGACGGGACACAAACAGATCCACGTCTGGCACTCCCCAAGGGAGGCATAGGGCCTGAAACACCCTGTTGCAGAGGGACCATTCCCCCTGACGAGACGATCCCCTGCTCAGAGCATCTGCCAGCAGGTTCTCCGCGCCCGGAATGTAGACAGCCGAGATGCATGGGACATTGGCTTCCGCCCATGATCTCGTCCAAGGATGCCGGGTCCTTGTTCCAGACTGACAGATGGTGAAGCTGCAGAGTTCTCAAATGGAACTGGGCAAAGGGCACCGCCTCGAAGCTTGCCACCATCGAGCCCACCAACTGCATTCCCTGCCGGATGGAGGGATGAGGGCTCGAAAGAGGGACCTCACCTGCGTTGTCAGAGCTTCCACCTTCTGCGGAGAAAGGAATATCCTTGACTGAACTGTATCCAGAATCATCCCCAGGAACGGGGACACTGAGGGGGGGGGGGGGGGGGGGGGGCAGAGAGGACTTTGGGTAATTGATCACCCAGCCGAATGACTCCAGGGTGGACACTACCAACCGTGTCCAGCTCTGCTTGCCACAGAGACCGAGAGGTGATGAGTATATCGTCCAGGTAGGGCAAAACTCGTATGCCCCTTAGTCTTAACAGTGACATCACCCCTGCCAGCACCTTGGTGAACGCCCTGGGAGCCGACGTAAGGCAGAATGGCAGGGCCACGAACTGGTAATGCTGATCCAGCAGCGCAAATCTGAGAAACCTTTGATGTCCTGGAAACACCGGGACGTGCAGGTAAGCGTCCTTGATATCCACAGATGTCATGAAGTCCCCTGGGCGCAACGAGGCAATGGCCGAGCGCAGAGTTTCCATGCGAAAATGTTTGTTTCTGACAAATCTGTTTAGGATTTTTAAATCCAGAATGGGTCTGACTGACCCGTCCTTCTTGGGCACTGTGAAAAGGTTGGAATAGAACCCCATGCCCCTGTCTCTTAAGGGGATCATGCAAATGACCCCTATGTCTAGAAGGCCCTGCACAGCCAGCATCAAGACCCGAGCTGAGGCAGGGTCCTGTGGGATCCGGGACCCGACGAACCTGGTAGGGGGCAGTACAGCAAACTCTATCTTGTAACCGGAGGACACTACCTCCTGAATCCACCGGTCTGAGACGTGGCGTCTCCAGACATGCTCGAAGTGCTGTAGACGTCCCCCCACCCTGACGGGCGAGGGCGCCCCTTCATGCCTGGGGAGTCTTGGGAGGGGCTTTGGGCTTGGGCGCCCAGGAGGAACTGGGACGGCGTCCTCTGTTCTTGTTCCAGGGTTCTGCGCGAGACCCAGCGAAGGACACTCCTCTACCTTGCTTAGCCCCACGGTAGGGTGTCGAGTGGGAGCTTGGGCCACGAAAGGGCCGAATCTGACACTTGCGCTGAGGCAACTTGCCACCCTTGGCAAAAATATCTAACCTTTCTCCAAACAGGCGCAGCCCCTTAAATGGAAGCCCCGTCAGGGCCTTCTTAGCGCCATTATCAGTGGCCCACTGGCGCAACCAGACCGCTCGGCGTATGGCTACCACCAGAGCAGAAGATCTAGCGCTTAGTTTAATAGCATCGTCCGATGCGGATAGGATATAGTTCACAAAAGTCTCACAGGTGGCCAGAGCATTGGCAGCATCAGAGGGCAAGTCATCCGCCCCTTCAAGAGCAGTCTTATCCACCGTCCTGAGCGCCATCGCCGTAATGGCTAAGGCACAAACTGGGTGGAGCGACGCTCCCCCAAATGCAAAGGCATGGCATGCCAGTTGGTCAACTCGCCGATCTTCCAAATCCTGCAGCGTAGTAGTGTCGGGGGAGTGCATAATAGAGGTGTTGGACAGACTTAGAATTGGGGCATCGACCTTGGGTGGCGATGTCCAACACTTGACCAGGTCGTCAGGAAAGGGATATTTCTTATCCACAGCTTTAGGAACTCCATGGAGTTTGCTGGGATGTTCCCATTCTTTCAGCACAAGGCTATTGAAATGAGTTTGTTTGGGAAACTCCAACCGCGCCCTGGCGGTGTGAAACAGATCACCCCTTTACCGGGGAGCCGCGGCAGGGGGAGAGAGGGATAAAACATCAAAGATCTGGGTCAGCAGTCTATCAATGTCGTCCAAGGACAAATTATCAGAACCAGACTCTTCCTGTGCCCTGGACTCGTCGTCGTATGACCCTGAGTCAGAGAACAGTTCCCCTTCCTCTGAGGGGGAATGTGCATAGGAAAGCAATAAATCATCAGACTTTATAGGAAGTATAGTAGATTCAGGATTCAAATGACGCCGCTTAGCAGTGGCCTTGCGCGCCAAGGAGCCAGCAAGTAAGTTTTCCACACTAGCTAGTCTAGTGGCCAAATCAGTATGAGAATCCCCACTAGTATTGGGGGTTAGGCTCAGGCTTGGGGGAGTAGGGGAAGCAAGGCGAGGTGCGGGCCCAGCCTCGGAAGAGGTGGGGATACCTGCTAGCGCCTGCTGAGCACAAGGGACGCAGACCCGTGCATTGTCACCGCTGCTAGGCAATACCCCACAAGCTACTCACAGATGGGCTTGTCCCAAAGGAACCCCGTTCCCAATATCCTGAGATGCCTCCATATGGCGATTATATACAATATGCCAGTAGGGATGGACGCTATAAAGCAACCCTGGATGCCCCAATGACCCGCTGGGAAGTGGGAGTGATTTTTTAATGGTCTGGACCGGGCGCTACACCGGGCCGGGAGAAGCCACCGAGGTTCACGGTCTGAAAGACACAAGGGGAACAGGGATGTCAGAGCCAAGCGAGGAGAAGCAAAAGCTAAAGAAAGGTCGCCCATGAGGGCACTTACAGAACAGCGAGGGGAGAACTGTCTTCGCCACGCGCATGTGAGAAAGAAATGGCGGCAAGCGAACCTCGAAGGGCGGGCCAGAGCGGGAGATGACGCGGAACGCGCCAAACCAAACCACGCCCCCCCCCCCCCGGAGAGCGTGCCGCTCGAAGGCGCGCAGCCAATCAGAAAGGACAGTAGCTATGTAACTGACAACCGCTCTAGAAAATCACCTCAGAGAGAAAACTGACAGGGTGAATACGGGGATAAATACACCGTAGCGCACAATTACAGAGCCGCCGTCCGCGCCAAGTAAAAACATAATAAGGCGCTGCGGCTAACTTAAACATAAGTGTGAAGCGCAGCTCTGACACTCGGTAACCGATAAAGCTATAAGTCTCTGGTGTAATTAGGGCAAGGTAGGCCAACGTACACGCAACCCCCCCTCTTTTTCCCCCCACTAAAGGGGGGATCTAGGGAGGAAGGTGACCCAAAATCGGGGTTCACCGTTACTCGGGGCGTGGGGGCACTGATGCGGGAGGGGCATCCACTGAAGGCTCACCATTTGCCTTAACCGCCTACCCTATGGTGGGGGATTGCGGTGGGGGATTGCGGTGGAGTCTAGCTCCGTAAGCACACTAGGTGCTGCCTACCTTCACCCGACCAACGCAGCCCAGGCTGGGAGGCATATTCTTTTACAAAGAGGACGGGTGGAAATAGTCCCGCAGGGCCTCGGGCTGTAAAGCCCCGCTCGCCTGCGAGAATGTGATACTTCATGTCTTCGCAGTTCCAGCACTGCAGAGAAATCTGGGGATTTGTGGGAGGTCCTTTGGTATATGTAGGGCTGGGAGGAGCTTGTTTTCTACATGTCTGCAGTGCACGGCACCGGAGGCGGAGGATTACCCACATGTTATTACTACATATGGAGCAGGACGTGCTGTATGCTTAGAATAAAAATCTTAACCAAATGTTGTGATAAACCACTGTCCCCCAAGGACCATATAGGCAAGTTGCAGAATCCCCCAGTTACAGCCAGTGTGGCACCCCCACCCCTGATTCCCCATATAGGCAGTGTGGCATTCCACCCCCATATTCCCCATAAGCAGTGTGGCATCCCCCCTCTCATGCTCCATAAAGGCAGTGTGGCATTCCCCATATTACATTCCTATAGACAGTGTGGCATACCCCTATCTCATTTCCCATATAGGCAGTGTGACATTCCCCCATCCCAACCCCTCATTGGCAGGGTGGCACTCCCCCCATCCCAATCCACATGAGCAGTATGGCACACCCCCCCATCCCAATACCCATAGGCAGTGTGGAATTTCACCCCATCCCATTACCCCATATACAGTGTGGCATTCCCCCCTTCAATTCCCTTGTATACAGTTTGGCATTCCCCATAAATAGTGCTGCATTCCCCATCCCATTCCACATTGGCAGTGTGGCATTCCACTCACCCAATTTCCAATATACAGTTTGGCATCCACCATCCTATTACCCATAGGCAGTGTGGCATTGCCACCTCCCATTCCCCCTAGGCAGTGTGGCATTGCCACCTCACATTTCCTCTAGGCAGTGTGGCATTGCCACCTCCCATTTCCCCTAGGCAGTGTGGCATTCTCCCTCCTTCCATTCCCCCATAAGCAGTGTGGAATGCCACCCTTGCATTGTCCATGGGCAGTGTGGTAATTGCACCCAACCCATTCCCCATGGGCAGTGTGGAATGTCCCCCTATTCCCCATAAATAGTGTGGAATGCCCCCATTTCACCATTTCCCATAGGCAGTGTGGCATTCCCCCCCTCCCCTCCCAAAACAAGCAAAGGTATCTACCGTATTTTTCAAGACAAGATAGAGATTTTAATAGCGAGGCTGTCAAAGTCAGAACTCATAAATTGGGGTGCCATAAAGGCCCCTGTGTAAGAAGATCTGGATCGCCGGGCAACCGCCAATGATCGCCTTCCGACATCCTTACTATGTATGAAAACCAGCTTCTCCTTGGCCGATGAGGAGCCACATGAATGGTTGGAAATCCCTTGCGGGCTATCTTTTTTAGTACCCAACCCAGGAGTGGAAACAGAGAGAACGCATAGAGAAATAGAGAAGCTTGAATGCTGACCAAGGAAGGGTCAGTGCATATGTTGCTATTGCTAGAGGTCCCTGAACCAGTATACAAAGTTTGGAAGCTTCCAATTGTGGCGGGTTGCAAAGAGATCGACATCTGGGACCCCCCAGCGGATGCAAAGGGACTGAAAAATTATCTGATTGTAGGACCATTTTCCCTGATGCAGGATCGTCCTGCTTAGATGATCGGCCTGCATGTTGTCCACTCCTGGTATGTTGATCACTGAGATGCATGGAACATGCTTCTCGCCCCAAAGTAAGATCCTTTTCACCTACTTGAGAGCCTTCCTGCTTCTGGTGCCCCCTTGGTGGTTGTTAAATGCCACTGTCATCAGCCACTGTTTAAATCCTGACGCAATGACCCCCCAGACCGGGTGTCCAATGTGTGAGAGACAGCAGAATCGCTCTCATTTCCAGGATATTTACAGGAAGTCTGCTCTCTCCTGGTCCCCACTGTTCCTGGATCGTTTGTGACTCCATGACACCCCCCAACCTGTTAAGACTGGCATCCGTGGTGACAATCTTCATTTGTACTGGAAGAAAGGATTTTCCCTAAGAAGAAGCTGGGGATTCAGCCACCAGGTTAGGGACTGCCTTGCTGAATGTGTCATGCAAAAGGTGTGATCCAAAGTTTCTGGGTTTTGAGCCCAAACCAAATGCAAATTCCATCATATTGCAGGGGTCTTGAGTGGAAAAGGCACTGCCTCTATGCAAGGCACCATCAGGCCCAACAGACGCATTTCTTGATGAATCGTCGGGTGAGGGCAGGTCAAGATAGCCTGTACCATGGCCTGAAGTGAGAGCCTTTTCTATTCTGGAAGAAATACCTTGGCCTGAGATGTGTCTAATAACATTCCCAGGAAGGATATAAATCTTAAACGTGTAATATGCGACTTTCGATATCTGACTATCCAGCCGAACTTTTCTAACGTCGGAAAGAAAGTCTGTGTACCCTTCAGAGCCTCCTGAAAGGAAGGGTCCTGATCAACAGATTGCCTAAGTAAGGGATTAAACGTATCCCCTGATTTCATAGAAATGCCATGAGACCTGTCAAAACCTTGGTAAAACACCCTTGGGACTGACGACAGGCCGAAGGGCAGAGCCGCAAGCTGAAGGTGTAGGCCATCTACTGCACAGTGCAAATATTTTTGATGACCCGAAAAGATAGGGGTACGCATCCTTTATATCCACTGTGAGCATAAATTCTCATGGCTGAAGCGACATCACTGAGAAATTTCATCAGGTGGATGAACCTGTTGAGATCTAATATTGGGTGCACAGAACCGTCCTCCTTCGGAATTATGAGCAAATTGAAGTACAAACCCTGACCTCTCTCCAAAAGGCGTTTGCTCAAAAAACAGCTGACTCTGTTTCTCTGGCTTGAACAGGTCTCCCTTCTTCCTCTTGGGAACCTTAGGAGCCCAGATATCCAGAATCTCTAAAAATACCATTTTGTGAGTGCTCACCTGAAAAATGGATATTGTTGGTGTGCCACACACCCCGCTTCACCTTTAATATTCTTCACTTATTGGGTTAACTCACCGCCAGGTGACGCTGTGCAGAGAGGAAGTCTTGTAACGAGCCCCCTTCCGGCCTATATATACCTGGTACCTCCCATTAATCACCAGTATATTAAAAAGCAGAAAGACAAGGTACCAGTAAATTAACGGTAACCTCAAAATAAATCAATATAAATAAAAGCTTCACCATATAAAGGATTCGGAAATACCGAAAAGGGTGGGAGTGAAGCGGGGTGTGTGGCACACCAACAATATCCATTTTTCAGGTGAGCACTCACAAAATGGTATTATTCTTGGTGTGCCACACACCCCGCTTCACCTTTAATATTCTTCACTTATTGGGACATCCAAAAGCAGTGTCCACAAGGGATGGGCAACTCAAGGCCAGGTGAAGCATAACTTAAATGACTGCAGTCTGCAGAACTTTGCGGCCAAAAACAGCATCCGCTGAGGCTCGCACATCAACTTTGTAAAACTTAGAAAAAGTATGAACAGAAGACCAAGTGGTGGCCTTACAAACTTGTTCAACAGAAGCTTGGTGCTGAAAAGCCCAAGACGCCCCAATGGCGCGAGTAGAAAGAGCAGTGATACGAAAAGGGGGAACTTTCCCCTTAGCAGAATAGGCCGCAGTAACGGCCTGACGTATCCACTTGCTAATGGCAGATTTGGCTGGTGCCAAACCCTTCTTAGGCCCATAGGGCACAACAAAAAAGGAATCCGTCTTACGAAAAGGAGACGTGATAATCAAGTAGTACTTAACACAGCGTAGTACATCCAAACAATGCAAAACCCTCTCTTTGTCATTCTTAGGATTAGGACACAAGGAGGGAAGAACAATATCTTGGTTCAAATGAAAAGCAGAAACAACCTTAGGAAGAAAGTCTGGCTTGAACCGAAAGACCACTTTATCCTGATGCCTCTCAAAGTAAGGCACCTGGATAGACAAGGCCGCCAATTCTGAGACACGCCGGACCGAAGTGATCGCTACCAAGAAGACAATCTTCTGAGTCAGGGTAGACAAAGCAATATCTTGCAAAGGCTCAAAAGGAGGAGCCTGAAGAGCAGAAAGAACCAAATTCAAATCCCAAACCGGGAGTAATGGTTTCCTGGGAGGCCGCACATGCGTAACCCCCTGGAAAAAAGTTTTAACCAAAGGCTGAAGCGCAACACGCTTCTGAAAAAAGATAGATAAGGCAGAAACTTGCCCTTTCAACGTACTTAGCTGAAGACCAGAGTCCAGCCCAGATTGTAAAAACTCCAGAATCCTGGAGACCGACCACCACTGGAGGGACTGCCGGACCCAGGAGGACAACTGGAAGGGCTGATCCAGCGACCGAGGCTGCCGGTCCCAGGACGCCAACAAATAAAGCTGAAGCGTCCTCGTGTGAAATTGAGCAAAAGGAACTGCCTCGAAAGAGGCGACCATCAACCCTATCAGCCTCATCCCCAGACGGATGGACGGCCAAGGATTGGAAAGTAGGACCCGAGCCAATTCCTGGATCAGATGAATTTTGGACTGGGGGAGAAACACCCTGTGATGAAGAGAGTCCAACTGCATCCCCAGAAAGGACACCACCCTGGCCAGAGCGAGGGAGGACTTGGGGAAGTTGATCACCCAACCAAAGCTTTCCAGCGTGGAGACCACCAACCTGGTGTCTGTCTCCGATTGATTGAGCGACGGAGCCATGATGAGAAGGTCGTCCAAATAAGGTACGACACGAATGCCCCGAGATCTGAAAATGGCCATGACCCCTGCCAGCACCTTGGTGAACACTCTTGGAGCTGAGGTAAGGCCAAACGGAAGTGCCACAAATTGATAATGCTGATTTTCCATCACGAATCGAAGAAAATGTGGCCGTACGCAAGGTTTCCATGCGAAACATCCGAACACGGATGAACCTGTTGAGTAATTTCAGGTCCAGGACGGGACGGACTGACCCGTCTTTCTTGGGGACTGCGAAAAGATTGGAATAAAACCCGAGGCCCATCTCTAAGCGCGGTACTGGCCGGATGACCGCCATCTCTAACAGATTCTTTACCGACGCCAGGAGCCCCTGTGCGGCCAAAGGATCGATGGGCACCCGAGACCGAAAGAGCCGCGAAGGAGGGCGAGAGTCGAATTCCAGTTTGTAACCGGACGACACTACCTCCCGGATCCATCTGTCCGGAATCTCCTGGTCCCAAACCTGGGAGAAGTGTCGTAATCGTCCCCCCACCCGCACGGGTGAGGGCAGCCCCTCATTGCTGAGCGGGTTTACGAGCAGGCTTGGGCTTGGTGCCCCAGGACTGAGCGGGACGGCCATGGCCCCTCCCCCGAGTCCAACCTGCACCTCTGGTAGCGGGAAAGGAAGCCCCCCTACCCGCTCTGAATCCCCGAAATGAAGGCCTACCAGCACTTGCCCCCTTAAAGGGACGACAAGGCCTCTTGCGTTGTGGCATCTTACCACCCTTCGCGACTGAATCAATTTTCTCACCAAACAGACGCAAGCCCAAAAAGGGAAGAGCTGTGAGCACCCTTTTTGAAGCTGAGTCCGCCGACCACTGACGCAGCCATACTGACCGACGAATAGCCACCAGCATTGCAGCTGTCCTGCTACTCATAGCCAGCGCATCGTCCTGAGCGGATAGAACATAGGAAACAAAAGATTCACACTGCTTGAGCGCAGTAAACTCTTTACAAGTGGGATCGAAATCCCCATACAGCTCCTGAATTACAGACCTAACCGCCAATAGAAGAAGGGCCGAAGCACACACCGGGCGCATCGTTGACCCAGCATAAATAAAACCATAGCGAGCGTACTGGTCAATCCGAGGATCCTCCCCATCTTTAGGGACAGTGGTCTCAGCAGACTGTACCACAGCCGTGCTGGAGAGCCCAAGCACAGGGGTATCGACGTCAGGAGGGACGGACCAAAGCTTCACCAATTCTGGTGGAAAAGGATAACGCTTTTCCCAACTGGAAGGGATTCCAGATAACCGCATGGGATGTTCCCATTCCTTAATGACCACCCTCTCAAAGTGGTGTTGTCTGGGAAAAACCCAACGCGGCTGAGGCTCTTTAAACAACTGGCCCCTTGGCAGGGTGACAGCCTCAGGCGGATCTAAATTCAGAATTTCAAACATTTGAGCCAGAATGGAGGGGGTGTCAAGGGAAACAACCGCCGACCAATCGCCAATAGCATCAGCCTCAAGCTGATCTGCAGGCTCATCTGACTCCAACAGGAATTCTCCCTCGTCCGGGGAGCCATCGGACCATTCCACAGGCTCACATACCTCATCCTGTGAAGCCGAAGGTATCGGAGTCAGGTGCTTCCGTTTTGCAGTGGCTTTAGACCCTGCTTTAACGGGCACTATTTTCCGGAGGCTGGCCAACCGCGCCGCCACCTCGGATTGCGAATCCCCACTCTTGACAGTGTCATGCGGGGTCCGGAACAGGGAGGGAGAGGTAGGAGATGATGGAAGTTGCGACGGGCCAGCGGCCGAAGCGACGGACTGACGCGCAATACTCTGCCTTGCACAAGGAATGCATACAAAGACATCGTCATCTGGGAGCGGAGTCCCACATCTTGCGCACCCCCTAGATGGCCCAGAAGAATCATTTCCGGTAATAACGGAAGCCTCCATGTGGTGATTTATGGTATTCGCAATTCTTTTGGGATTTAAGGCATAAGCCGACCCGGGATGCCCCCTTATTGTAAATGTCCCGGATTTTTTTTTTTTTTTTTGGGGGAGGATTTAATTCAAAAAGAAGATCCCCTTAATAATCTATATATATAAATATAGATTGTGTTTTTTTTTTTTTCTTTTATGTCTATATATGTCTATATATGTCTATATATATATATATATATATATATATATATATATATATATCCCAATTTTCCTTTCCTTTTGAAAAGAAAGACTAGCCAAGTAATATAGAGCCGGGAGGCCGCTTTAATCAGGGGTTCCCGGGAACTGTAGGGGAAGAAAAAACCAACAGTCAGATCCCCAAACATGTGGCAACATGCAAACATACTAATGCATGGCTTTTAAATAAACAAAGGAAAAACCCTTGCCCTCAATCATGATGAATCCCCTTATAGATCTCTTCCCCCCATGTCTAAAAACACAATAAACAATATAGTTTTTTTAAAAGACACTCAACGGCCCCACACAAGGTGGGGCCGCTTACCTGCAAGGAACCGAGGGCGGCCGCAGCAATAGTATGGACGACCAGCAGCAATAGCAGTAGGAGCCAGAAGTAAACCAATGTGTGGCAGCGAGCCCCCCCCCCCACGTGACTTCCTTTAAGCCAGGAAGGAAGGAAGTGAGGCTGGGGCCGGTCAACACAAAGGCAGGAGGAGGGGGGAGGAGGAGGGGGGGAGGGGGAGGGAGGGAAGAAAGGAAAGACCAACGGGGGAGGGGGGAGGGAGGCTGCATAGCAAAGGCTCAGGCAGCAAGCCAGCCTGCAATCAGCCAAGCCCCAGCTGCCCCTTAAAGCAGACCTAAACACCGGCCAGTACTTATCTGCAAGACCAAGGAAAGTCCTTTTAAGAGGAAAAATAAGAGGAACAATCAGACCGAGTGCACACTTGCGGTGCAGTCTGCTAAGTGCATGAAAGTAAAACACACATGTTACAAAAAGTCATACAGTGAAATACACACACACAATACACAACCCTCTAAGCCCCCCCCCCCCAATAGTGAAGGGAGAAGGGACCGTAACGGGAGAGTAAGGGACTAAGGGGACCCTCGGGACAGGGGCATCCCATTTCCGGATCACCATGCCGGATAGCCGCATTGCCCAGTGAGCAGCCTAGGCTGCGAGGCTTCCAATCCACCATAAAGGTATAAACAATCAAAACCGGGCAGAAATAGACCAAAAGGGGGGTGCCGGGGTAAGACCCCCGGCTACCTGTAAGCAGGAGACTTCAATCTTCTGTCTTGTCGTCAAGCAGAGAGAAAAATACTGGTGATTAATGGGAGGTACCAGGTATATATAGGCTGGAAGGGGGCTCGTTACAAGACTTCCTCTCTGCACAGCGTCACCTGGCGGTGAGTTAACCCAATAAGTGAAGAATATTAAAGGTGAAGCGGGGTGTGTGGCACACCAAGAATATGGAACTAATCAGACCTTCCACCTGTTCTTTCTGAAATACTCTCTTCCTTAAAGGAGCAGTATTGCAAATTGTGTAATATTAAAAATTCATATAAATACCGCTAATGAGAGGAGGGGTCACTTATACACCCAAACTAAATCAAACTCCACCCAAGCTTGTAGTTTTCTTCTCCTGGTAGGAATAAAATCCAAGGGTGACAGGTTTAGTGTATCAGGGGTGACAGAACCTGACACGTCAGATTTTTTTCTTCATTCCATTAAAATTAAAAAATCAAGCCTGGCTGGATATTTCTTGATACTTAGTGTAAAAGTGACCTATCCTCCCCCCATGCAGAATATTTATATAGATTTTTATCATTGGCCAATTTTTTTCGTGCTAGTGCTCCTTTAATGGAAGAAAGTTCACCCTCTGATAACTCATCATGAGAAACTATGTAAACATACATTCTCCTCATAATCAGAGGAAACGAAATGCTTCCTTTTCTCAAATGCTTACCTTGGAACCAGCCCTTCTAAAGGTGTTTCTATGCTGGCCAACCTCTCCGCAATATCACCCTAGTTATCCAAGCAAGACTGGCCTGTCGAAGGGAGCTATAGGCTCTGAGGGCCAAGCACCAGAGGTCTCTCTAGGAAACCTTTCTGAAGGAGATATTTGTCTCCAAACTTAGTGAGTACCACCATAGTACACTCAGCACAAATAGCGCTGTCCATGTCCAGCGGCCTTTGCATGCATACCAGACATGGGG